>CM057142.1:20883669-21458669 GCA_029964075.1 Patiria pectinifera | reverse complement strand
GAGATTGTTGCTGCGGTACTTGCGGTTGATGTTTGTGCAGGTGCTGTGCAGGTTGATGGTGTGGATGTTGTTGAGCATGTTGTTGATTGACTGTATGTTGTGAAGTTTGCAGATGCTGCTGCTGCTGCTGCTGCTCAGGAGCAACAGCTTGTGGATTTTGGTGCTGTAGAGGTTGTTGAGGAGTCTGTTGTTGCTGTTGCTGCTGTGCTTGTTGATGCTGCAATTTTTGCTGGTTGAGTATTTCTTGTTGCTGTTTGTGTTTTTGCTGAAGCAGCTGTAATCGGCGTTCTGTTTCTTCTTGTAACTGCTCTAACTTCTCGGGATCAAGCAACCGTTCCGTAGACTGACTACCTCCACTTGTCTGCTGGCCAGTGGCGTGCTGCTGGGCATTTGTATTGATTTGCTGGTTTGGGGTGCTGGATCCCACATCTGGCCTAACCTGCTGGCTTGGATTTGATGGTTGGCCAGCACCTTGGTTACCGGCCGAGCTCATCTGCATTTTTCCATTGACCTGGTCAGATTGGGAAGCCTGCTGCGGTGTAGGCCTGGAATCCACATTAGGTTGTTGCTTAGGTGCTTGAGAATGTGATTGCTGCTGCTGTTGTGTCTGTGATGATTGCTGGTGAGCAACCTGCTCTTCTTGAGGAATGTGGGAACCAGTGGTTTTGGATTGATGCATGTTTTGAACTTTTTGGTTTGCAAACTCTTGTTGCACGGAAAGTGGTGGCTGTTGCAGCTGCTGCTGCTGAGTCTGTGAAGCTTGCTGGTGAACAGGTGGCTGTTGTGGACTTTGCAAACCAGTGGGATGAGATTGATGAACATGTTCTTTTGTGGGTTGCTGATGTTGTTGCTGCTGCTGCTGCTGCTGCTGCTGCTGCTGTTGCTGGCTCTGGCCACTAGTCCTGTCATTTGAGGCTGCCTGAGTTAAAATTTCCTGATTGGATTTTGCAATATTTGGCTCAATGCCCTCTGAAGGACTACCAGCTCCAACGTCACTGGGTACATTCTGGCTAACCTTTGGCATACTCTCCTCAGTTCTGTGAACTGATTGTTGTTGATGCTGCTGCTGCTTCTGTTGCTCCTGTTTTTGCTGCTCTTGCGGAGACTGCTGTTTGGAGGTCTCCCTGGCTTGGTCTGCTTCAGCCAAATGCAACGTTCCTGTGAATATAAATTCCAATTGTTTTGTTTTAAAGTAATTTTAATGATTTCAATGTCTCACAATTTAAATCAGATTTTTTTCTCCCCTTCACACATCATTTTGACCTTCTTTTTCATAATGAAAAAATAAATTATCAATAATATTCTTTTATCAACCCACTCACTCATTTTACAAATTGGACATGAGAATGTTTTAAACACTTTCTATGAATGGGACAACTGAGCATGATTGTAAAAGCAAGTGGGATTGGCTGGGATCTCTTTCCTAATGAAATTCAATTTGATTTTTTACCCAGATTGCCAGAAACTCAAAGTTTTAGGATTCTCGTTGTTATTAACCTGCTGTCAATATAGGCTATGGACTCTGTGCACAACAACATGTACTCCCTCAACGGGAGAGTTTGGGGAAACAAATAAGAGGTACAATCGCACCTGACATGCACACGAAGGATGCCACAAACTTGTGCACATATAGTTGTGTGTACTTCCAGCCATACATGCGCAGCCCAGTGGCACGCACTTGGTGTATCCCTCCCACTGGAGCTCTCAATAGTGGTCAGTATAAGCATCATGTGTCTGTGCACAGAGTCCATTGTAAGACATGGGAATTACCGGTAGTCTACCAAAAGGGCTATAATGAAATGCTAAAACTCGCCGGATCAGTCTGGCATGCCTGGGCATATTGGTGACACTTGCCGAGCTAGTACTTGACTGGAACCGGCGATGAGTCTGCTGCCATAATCCTCCCATGAGCCTGGCCAGGTGGGATACATGTACATGTCTGGGGTGGTGCTTGGATATTGAGGGTGGCACCACCCAAGATTCCTTGACATCTTGGGAAGGAAAGGGGTGGATAAGTCGTGGGGGGGGGGGCAACTTCAGTTTGGCAACAAAAAAATGAAGGGAAAGCTGGGGGAGTAAAATTGGGGACTTTCGTTTGGTTTGCCTAAGACGTTTTTATGTGGCAGATTCTGTAGACTTATGAAAAACTTAAACAAACAAACAAGACCAATATAAACTGACTGACAAAAATCGAATTAAACTTCAAAGCTAAAGTCAGGCACCGGGAACAAGTGACTTCAAGTAATTCAACAGAAAACTTCTTGTTTTATTCAATTATTCTACAAATTCTCACTAGGAACTAATAAAATACATGCTGATAGTGCATTGGGGCTGGACTATCTTGCCGTCTCAGGTCTCTGGCCCCACTCTCAGTAAACACTCTCGTCTGGATGCCAGCCGTGCTTCTTCTTCTTTGCTTTCTCTTGACACAGGTTTACATCTTTTCACAGGGCATACTTGGGAGGGACTGTTCAGGGCATGTTTGACACTCCAGCTTGCTCTTTATAGATTATTTATAAATCTTGGATGCATAGTGTGCATAGTACATGTAAATTATGTAATTACCATAGAGCTATATTAAATTACTAGAGCGCTAACTTGCCATTCTGCGCGCAGAGACACTTTGAAGCCGTCCTGGGCACAGACATTTTGAATTCATGTGCGTGTTTGTAGAACATAATGAAATTAGATGGATTGAATTTTGAAAGTGTACTCTACATGCAACGCGCAAGTAGAATACACGCAAACAACTTAAACGCGTCATTGACGGTTAAAAAAAACGTCACGGCAAAAAGCATCTGCAGCGAATACGCGCACGCGTTGCGCTGTTTGAGTAGAGCAAAATGAAACGCTCATTTGCTGATCGTGCGTTTCGGTTTTGGGCGTATTGGCTTCGATAACGCACCGGTATGGAATACAAATGCAGATATGCAAATAGCCGTACAAAAGCCGTACAAAATTTCTAGGTCTCCATAGGTTTGTGTACAAACATGGATGCACCCAGCAGGCATTACATGTACTTTGTATAAAAAGTTAGCGCTCTAGTAATTTAATATAGCTCTATGGTAATTACCTACTGTAATGATGAAATCACAACTTCATTAGTAAAGTACATGTACATCATTTACTTATGAAAGTGCAACAGTGCGGTTACAGCAATACAAAATTACAAACTTAGGGTACAGGAACAGGTGGTGCTGTAGACAAAGTATTATGGCTGAACCAAATTAGCGGAGAGTCAGTGGCTTTAGAGAGCTCCTGAAGATCTCCAGTGACTTGACTGAAACAACTGAAGCAGGAAAAGTGTTCAAAAGGCAGATAAAATATGTTGGCAAGCTTGGATTCTACAATGTTGATAAGGGAACTGGGGATGGTGACCACCTCTAGTTGATTAATTGGACAGACAGGAAGAGGTAAGGCATGTCCAGTATGGATGGCTACTTATTCATTGACAATCCTGTAGAGCATGAGGACATTACTGTTGCTAAGCACTTGGTAATCAGGGCCAATTTGACGGCTCTGCGCGCTGTCAGCGAAAAAGCCCCGCTCACTTTCCACCGTCTGTGATGCCCCATCCCTACCTTGGCAGAAGAATATGGGTTTGATGATGTCGGTGTGTGTACTGCCGCTGGACTGGCCAAGCTCTATCACAGTATTTTGCAGGTTGGCCATTTTCACTGCATCATTTCACTCCTGCACAGTGTGTCAATGGGCCCAGTCATGTCTGAGACTGCCCCTTTGATTCAGACACTGAGCGCCGTTGATCGCAGAGGCTCACAACCAGCATCTCAGTCAATATGGCCAGCATCTCGGTCAATATGGCTGTCACTTTGCTGGACGTTACACATTCGGTGGACTCAGCCCAATGTCTGCCCACTGTGCTGCATTGCTTGGTTATGGCAGGTCCATCAGTGTTGAAGCTTCTTTTCCTTTCTAAATCCCCTCTCTGCATTGGTCTATTTACATGTAGGTCTTGCGTTGTTCTTCCTACAACTCACCTCCTCTTTTTTTCACCGTCCCCTCTTTCATCTTGTCAGCCAAAAGTGGCGAGTTGTGCAGACTTGGAAGCCTCTAATTTGATGTTGCTATATGGATCACCTTCTCGTCCCCTTTACTCTTGTTAGCCAACTGCGCTACACCTCTCTGTTGTTTATAAAAATCACGATTTAAAAAAAAATCATACATAAAAAGTGTAAAACAAAATATTTTTTTTAAAAATTGTTCTTGTGGGGCAGACTTTTTCCATTCTACTGACATCTCCTCTTCCCCTCTTTCCTCTTGTCAGCCAACTCTGCAGCATCACTTGGACTTGGTCCACCCATGTAGGCCCATCGTTGATGTTACATGTATGGCCTCTTTCTTTTCCACATCCTTCTGTGCATTGGTCTATCTCAGTCACGCCTTAGGCTTTTTCTTCCTACACATCACCTCCTTGTCCCCTTTCTCCTGTTGGCCAACAGTGGTATTTTGTTCGGACTTGGTAGGCTCAGCATAACTTGGACTTGGTAGGCCCATCGTCGATGTTGTGGCCTCTTTTCTTTTCCACATCCTTCTGTGCATTGGTCCATCTCAGTCACGCCTTTTTTCCCCCTACGGATCACCTCTTTGTTCCTTCTCTTCTGTTGGCCAACAGTCATGTATTGTTTGGATTTGGTAGGCTCAACTTTGGTCTTTATTATGGATTCGCCTTTTCGTCCCATCCTTCCTCTTGTCAGCCCATTGTGCTACATCTCAAGGACTGGGTAGGTCATTGATTCATTTGAACGAATAATAGCAATACTAAGTACACTGAAGTAAATAAATATTATTGGTTTGTAATATTATTACTTATATTTCTCTAATAATTAGGAGTTTTATAACTTTTTATTTAATTTCAAGTGGTTTTCTTGGTTTGATTAGAATTAAACATCACTTGGGCTTGGTAGAATCGTCGTTGGTTTTGGGGGCTCTACCATCAGCTTCCCCTTTCCACATCAGTGCATCTTGGATTTTTCTTCTCTGTATTCTCTGCATAGCTCTATCTCAGTGTCTCCTTATGCTTCTACAGAGCGCCTCCTCATGCCTTCCCTCCAATTGTAAGCCAACTGGATTGCTTACATCTTGAAGGCACATTGTTGTTGTTGCGGCCTCTTTTCATTTCTGCATTACTTCTCTGCTTTGGTCCATCTTAGCGTCACCTTTTTCCTTTCTGCAGATGACTTCCTCTTTCTTCTGGCTTGCCATACATTGTAAATGTAGATTGCCTAGATAACAAAAAGACCCCATTGACACGAACAAGACCAACATAAACTGACTGACGGATATAAATTGGATTAAAACACAAAGTCAGGCAAGCAACAACAAATAGCTTGCAATTCAACAGAAAAATGTTTGTTTTAATGGGAAAAATTCAATCACTTGATATCAGATTGGGTAACTGAATAATTGTATTCTTTATAAGAATCACCCAGACTTTGTAGGCTCATCATTGGTGTCATTGGATCCTCTTCATTTCCCCTTACTTCAGGTCGGCCTACTCTGCTACATCTCTTGAACTTAGAGGCTCATGGTTGGTGGTGTGTCATCTTTTATTGTCTGCATCCCTTCTCAGAATTAGTCCATCTTGGTTTCTCCTTGTCCTCTCTAAGGATTCACTCCTTGTCCCCTCAATCTTCTTTTTGGCCCAACTGTGCTGAACCACTTGGACCTGATGGGCTCATCATCACTGTTGTGACCTCTGTCCTTTTCTGCATCCATTCTCCACATTGATTGATCTCCCTTTTGCCTTTATCCATTCTGAAGGTAGCCTCCTTGTCTCCTCTTTCACCTCATCAGCCCACTGTGCAAAAGCATTTGGACTTAGTAAGATCATAGTTGATATAGAGCAGGGGTCTTTTCCTTTTTTACTTTCTATTCCACATTACAGTATCAACCTATTCGGCCACATCACTTTGACTTGGTAGCTTCATTGTTGGTTTTGGGGTCTCAGACATGAACAAGACCAACATACACTGATTGACAGACATACATGTAAACTGGAAGACATACAGACAAACATGTAAACAGGAACCTGTTTTATTGCGGAATAACCAATCACTTGCGTCACTTAATGCATTCTTTATCAGGCAGATAAAGAACTCGGACTTTGTAGGCTCAGTGTTGGTGTCATTGGATCCTCTTCTGTTCCCCTCCATCAGCCAACTCTGCTCCATACATCTCTTGGACTTAGGAGGCACATCTTGGTGCTGTGTCCTGTTTTATCTTCTCCATCCCCCTTCACATTAGTTAATCTCAGTTTCAACTTGTGCTTAACAAGTTGGAATTGATGGGCTCATCATTGGTGCTGTGACCTCTGTCCTTTTCTGCATCCCTTCTCCACATTGGTTGATCTCTATCTTGTCTTGTCCTTTCTACAGGTAGCTGCCTTGTCCCCTCTCTCCTCTCATCAGCCTACTGTGCAATACCGGTAGCACTTGGACTTTAGAGTAGGATCATCGTTGATATTGGGGTCTCTTCCTTTCGGCTTCCTTTTCCACATTGGTGTATCCTGGTCTCTTATTGTCCTTATATGCGTATAGCCTCTTTGTCCGATCTTTCCTTTTATCAACCAACTCGGCTGCATCACTTCGACTTGGTAGAATCATTGTTGGTTTTGGAGTCTCTGACTTGAACAAAACAAATATAAAATGATTGACAGACATTAACTGGATTACAACACAAAGTCAGGCATTAGCAAATGGCTTGGAATTCAATAGGAAACTATCTGTTTTATTGGGGAATAATCAATCGCTTGATATCAGCATCAAATCAACTTTGGTCACTCCATAATGCGTTCTTTATCACCCAGATAAAGCACTCATCAATGGAGTCATTGGATCCTCTTCTTTTCCCCTCCGTCAGCCAACTCTGCTACATCTCTTGGACGTAGTGGGCCTATGATGCTGTTGTGTCCTCTTTTCTTTCCTGCATCCCTTCTCCACTTTAGTCTTGTATTCGCCTTGTACTCTCTAAGGATTTCTTCCTTGTCCCCTCAATCTTCCTGTGGGCCAACTGTGCTGAACCACTTGGACTTGATGGGCTAATCATTGGTGCTGTGACCTCTGTCCTTTTTCTGCATCCCTTCTCCACATTGGTTGATCTCAGTATTGCTTTGTCCTTTCAAAGGGCAAAGAAAGCATTCAATAGTTGTTCTAACAGCTAACTTTTACAGATAGTTGGCAGTGCTAGGATAAAAGTGTGCATACTATGTATGCACATGAAGTCACGTAACCCGATGACGACATCACTCTGTTTTTATGCAAATTACACAAAAACAATCGGTGTTACACTCTGTCAATAATCTCATTAAGTTATGCTCATTAAGTTATGCCATGTATAGTATAAAACTTTCACAGGTAAAATGTGAATGACAAAAAAAGCGTGAGCAATAGCAGTGAAAAAGCGTGCGCAATACAGTAAATGGTTTTTGTTCATGTGCATGTAACATCATTTATTTTATTTATTTATTTATTTATTGGATAACCAACAGTGGAGACCCGCCATTTACAGGTAACATAAAAATGTAAAAATATAAATATATATATATGAATTTAAAATAACAAAAAACATTAAATAAATACACATGGCACATTCTTAATCAACAGGAAAATTAACCATTACTGATTAAAAACAAACTTGGCAATAAGACGACCCAACAAATATATAAACAAGAAAAAATGAAATTAAAAAGAAATAAATATACATACAAAATAAATTAAAAACTCATTAATAAATTAAAAATCATGGGATCATCTAAAAAATCCTTAACATCTTTGGGGGCACACTATACACTGCCGTTGCACTGGCAGTGCACCGCGTGACTGACAGCTTATGCTACCAGCATGCCTTAAAAGTCAGCATCCACGTTGTAATTTAGTTGGTTACACTGAAACGTGTATAAACGAGCCTCTAAATCTCCTCTGGAAATTACATGAAAAGTAGATGTCTGAGGGACTGCATTGTCGTGGAAAGTTGACTGCTTTCCACGACAACGCACCAGACAAAAATTGAACCCACTAGCGGCACTGAAAGCGGTGTGGTACCCACATACATGGCGCGCACAGATTTTTCCATTGTCATCACGTGATGCATGCATTTCCATAATTAACCACACAAAATGGAGGACAGCCGTTGAAACTGGACGATTTTTTTTTATGGACAAGCCACCGAAATCATCAACATTTTTTACGTTTCAGTTGTTTTTGGTCTGATTCAAGTCGATCAGCAGCTTCATGAATGACTGCTGAATGGTATGTTGTACATGTATGTTAACCCTAATGTCTTAAGGGCTCTTTGGGGGTCACAGACCAAATACTACAGAATACTACGGAACATGTGTTGTGCACACATGCATACTGCTACTCAGTAGTATTTTGTAGCTTTAGGGAAGGTTAGGCTTAATGGAATCTGGGATGGGATAATAGAGGTGAAAAAGGACAATTTTGGGGAGGCCATTTTTTTAAGGGTCTCTTAAGATCTACATGTAACTTTTACACCGTAGTTATGTCTCCAGCGCTACATGTGAATTCCTGAAGAGCATATCAGTTGGATGTTACTCAAGCTATCGATGATTGGCTGGTGTTTTTGTAACATGCTCTTTGATTGATGGAGGATGATGGGGTGTAACCTGTAGGGTTAGGCCCCTACTAAAGAACAGCCAAAACCATGGGTTGACAAGCAGCGAATGTAACAGTTCGCATGTCTAGTCTACATCACTGACAACTTTATTGCTAAAACTAGAATGCCACATTTCTCCCTAACCTCAGTTCTGTTCAAAACAATAAAAATACAGCGTGAATCTAAATTTCAAAAAAAGGAACTTTTACCAGCATGACTATGTTGGGTGTGTTCGGTCGGTGTGTGCCATCGGTCGATCGCGTTGCACTATCGGTTGAGCATGACGCTATCGGTCCATCCCGCTGCCAATAGCGGAACACCTTTTTTTTCTAATTCACAACTCTGGAGGATTTCTTTTTTAAAGGTAAGTAGGGCTAAAGTCCGAGATACCCTACAGAATGGACCCATCGCACAATGCGATCGACCGATCGCGCAGATCGACCGATTGTGCCCAACAACGATACAATTAGGGTAATCCTTACCTTTAGGACCCCATTCCTAGGCTATATAACTTATAAGGTTAAAGACACACCAAACAACTGAATAAATGACACTCAAAAGTTACATTCTGATATTTCTTGACACATCTGAACAGTTGGTAATGACACCTAAGTTCTTTATTATCAACAGGTTTAATTTTGTGAAAGGAGGGCAGGGCTTTGATTTATGAGGGAAATTAAGGGGTAAAAGACGACGATGACAACCAGAAATTAGACTCAAAAACCAAGATGGCAAATGTGAAAGCTAGATGCAATGAAAGCTCGATGCTGATTGGCTGATAAAAAAACCCTATTTTTAAAATTTTTTTTTAGCAGCCAATCAACATCGGCCTGGGCTTTCATTGTGTCGGGCTTTCACTTGTGTTGTGAGAACTACAATGTGCGCGTCTCACGTCTGACTGCAAAAAAACAGTAAGAAGGTCACATTTTCTTTGAAAGTGCTTTCACTTTCAAAATTGCAACAAACATGAGTTTATCGGAGGGAAAAAACTGCTTTAGCCTGCAAAAGTCACTTTGGTATTAAAATGGACAGTCATCTGCAACAGTCAGTTTTGAACAGAACTCGTAAAAAATAGAGATGTCCTAAACTAACTAAAGTAAAGATAAGCAATAAGGATCCTACCACAATACATGTACATGATCAACAAGTAACTTTTAATTAGCGTACTTACCAACATAAAGAAGGCAGCACAAGCAGGCAACAGTTGCTCTTTGGGTTATGGTTTTCATTGTGCCAATCAGATCTGTATGTAGGCCCCTACTACGGGATAGCCACACCGGGCGTTTGTAAACAAGTCAGAAGTTAATCGTCAGATGCAGACCATGCAGATGCAGATGTTCGTCACGACAATATATGAATATGCCGCGAAGTATTAAATCTAACGTTATTCTGAAGAAAACAATGCGAGAAAGCTTTATTTACGTACAAAAAAGACACACGTTCATGGGAAAAGAGACTTCATTTTGTGCCAAAAACAGTCTCTGGATCTTGACATTTTTCGTTCAGATTACAGTTCGTACGTAACATGTTAAATGCCTGCGCCTATATCGTCCGTAAACACCGCTGCAATACGTACGTAGAAATTGTACACACGCTATTAGCTATGAGATGGATGAAAGGCTACCGGCTATTGGTTCACGGTACATTCACGGCATATTGTGCGTCAAGTATTTTATCCAATGAAATACTGCCACATACAGAGTTAAGAAGTGTAGGGCTTTCGTGCAAAGGGTATCCGACTAAGTTCTGAACGCATTCAAGCTACTGAGGGCGGGCTCCTAAAAGACTGTACAGCCATGGTTTCACCATACATGTATGAATGGCGATTAACTTATTTAACTTACCTATTTCATGAATTTTTCAGTATTAAAAAAACCCTCTCGGTTAATCTGAAAATTAAAAGATCACATTTTTGAAAATAGGCAAATGTTTCAGGGTTATTTTTTTGGTCACCCTGCACCCTCACGTCATTCTAGACTTCACTGTACAATAACAAGTGTTCACGAGCTAGTTTATTACGCCTTTTATGTAACCGTCAAGGTAATATGCATAAGCTGCCTTTGACCACCCCATAATAACCCATGCATGAAGTTCACGTTACTTGACCGACCCCTCAAAAGAAGATGGTTAATTTCAGTTGATACCAGGATGTGCAAGAATATAAACAGCCAGGGCCAAAAAAACAAGCTATTGAAGAAATAATATAAGCAAACACAAAGATTAATTGACTGAGTGTGCCACACAACCAAAGTATTTTAGCCTAGGACTGCGAGCTCGTATTTCTGTGAAAATGTGGATGATGATTAGGCCCTCTATTTTGCAACGGAGCGTAGGCTTCCACTTTCAAAATGGCGATGGGCTTCTAGGGGTGATCATCTTTGGATAGAATTTTCTCCCAAAAGTCATTCGTTAACACCCAAAAAATTGAACAGAAAATGAAAGATGATGAAATAAACTTTAATTTGATGTACGTTTTGAACACCTCAGAGAGTTGTGAGTATTTCTCCTGAATGTCTGATTACATGTACAATCATTCCTCATCAATAGCTTTGAATCATCATAAATCTCAGCAACCTACGGATTGGTTGGCTATATTCTCCAGCCATTGGCACCAGTCAAAAAAGTTGTGAGTTCATATACTTCTGGAACGAATTTTCAAACTAGCTTTGTTTTATCGTTTTCATAATGAAAAACATAACATTCGGGCATGATAAAGTATGCACATTTATATGCATTTAGGTTTAGCGACTCGCATCTTTCAAGTTTATGGTCCCAAGTACACTTGAATTTTTATGGAATGAAAAGTGTTCTTTTCTTTCTCAAATCACACACAATGTATAGGACATAATTTCAGCGTAGGCAAAAGCAATCAATGAACACATCAAGGTGCTATTATGCAAATGAGTTGGACATGTCATTACACGTATTTGCCTCATCCAAATACATGTACACTGTAGGCCTACATAATAGCCTACCGCGCCACCGAGAAACAATGACACTCAAAGAATACAAATGTGAACTGGAACGACCAATAGATTTCCAGAAGAAAAACAAGAATGGAATACTAGAAACTGTTCATACACGTTCATGCCTTGTGAGTTAAAAAGTAATGTGTATACAATACACCCATGTACATGCAGACATAATCAGCTTTACATCATAATTTAAATCAAACTAACGTTGTAATTAAGTTAATAATAATAAACATATAATTATTAACTAAATCAAACGAAGCTAGAGCGTTATTTATGCTTGCTAGTATCCATGTACCAAAGTAGTAATGCGAAAAAGAACAAAGTTTCATTTTTCCTGTAACTGTAACATCATAACAGAAAGCAAATTTTTGAAAGGGAATAACCTCCCAAGTATTTCATTGGGCAAAGGTTTTTTTGATGGAACTTTTTCTGAAAAAGTAACATCCTTTTATGCTATTCAGAATAGCCGGCCGGATGCTTGCACAAAATTTAAAAACAAAAAAATGCGAGTCTAGTTTTCCACGAGATCGTGACTGCGTAATTATTCTTGCATTATCTTATTTTAATTTTACTTATAAAAGTATTTCAAGAATTTTTTTGAGTGTATGAACTTATTTTTCATCTGAACTTACAGTTATTTGCTCTAACGTTTTCCTTACTCACCCTTCTTTCACAAATGGAAGCAACTAGGCAAAATTCGCGTTGTGATTGGTTAACCTTTCAGCACTATGAATAATTCAACAAAATCAAGTTGGAAAAGGCCTCGTGGCTTTGCCACTCGTACGTCTGACTTAATCTTTGCTCCAGTCGATTCGTGCTTTCGCAGCTATGCCACTGTAAGACACGATGGCCTTGGCGTAAGGCTACATCTTTTATTGCATTGGAAGAAATTTGAGAGTTTGCTTCGAAATTACTATATTTTTTTTTGAATTGCGCGCTGCATATCATATTAGGCCAAACAGGTGCACGCGCATTACACAACTAATACGAGTTTCCCTTGACGTAGTTCTGACAAGTCCGTGGGCGATATTAGCAACCTCTCGCCGGGCGGCGGGTTATCGCGGCCGCGGGTTATCGCGTATCAAACCATAACAACGTCTTGCCCCTAGACTACCTACTAGAACAACGGGCTTTGTAGCTAAACCATTGTGAACAGTAGCTAAACTTGCAATCCTACAGAGCCCTAACATACGGATCATCGAGCCCCCAAAAGGACTTTCAAAAAATATTTCAAACATGAAAACAATAATTTCAGTTCAACATTTTGTGCGATCGAAATCATTTCCTGCGCTCGAACTAAATTGTTTCGCGATCGTTTTTTATTTTGTTGTGGGACATCGATGACGAACTGTGTTTTTTTTTTATAAACTTATGGTGTTGACCTAGATTATTGTTAGTTTCATAATTGTGTTAAAAGATATAAAATAAAAGGAAAATCCTGGGGACAACATGATTGTACATTTTGTAGACGATGCAACGAAGGCCGTCGTTGCACAATGGTGATTCCATTAATTCATCGCTTCCCAATTCCGGGGTATTACCCCAGAATTTTTTCTCCAATCTGAAGATTGTGTCGGTGATACCGAACTAGCCGCAGACATCTCTGAGAAGTACATGCTGAAACCCTGCTGCACCCGGGGCAATGCGGGCAACCGCAGCGGTAGGCAACGGCAGGAGCAAGAACCCCGGGCCTGCCTAGCCTTGGTGTCCATGTCCTGCACTGATGACGAGCATCGGTAACAGGGTTGAGGGCCCGAGGACGCTTGAAAAGTCTGTGCGATGCCGGATTTCCAGAGTCTGGCATCCTGGTGGTACGCGTGTCGGAGATGTCGGGTGGACCGCGCAACGGGGGCACCGTACAGGAAAAAAGTCCCCGTGGCGTGGTGCTGGACATCGGGAGCCTCAGGGAACAGGGTCCCAGAAGTTTGTCGGATTGAGCGGAGCGTCTTACGCAGAGACTGCTGACGGCTTTCGTTCCGCAGGGCAAGGAGTCTGCGCTGATCCTCTAGGTGATCTAACCGCTCACGGAGCAGAAGAGATTCAGCTTCGTTGATTCGTAAGGCTTTCTGCAAACGGCGAGAGTACACGCTCGGTTTCTCGATCATACTTCTCAGCTTTCCTTCCAGTCCACGAACAAATAACGAAGCATTAGTTTTGAAATAAAAGCAGGCCTCAGTATATATTTTGCCGGCTGCTAATTTTGTGCGGAGGCACGTCATTCATACACACGTATTGATGCATGTAGCATGAGAAGTTTGAGAACCAATATTTTCCCAGCAAATTTTACTTCCCTGCATGGCAGCTATAGAAAAATCGTCTCTGAAGTTTTGTCAGGTCCTACTCTTTTATGACGTCCAGACTTGCAGGAAATCATTACATTTGCCTGCAGCTATAGTAGCCCATAATAATGCTCCATCATGGTCGTGAGACGAAATAAAGCGCAGAACACTTGCACGGATACTCATAATCATATTAGTTTTATGGGTACTTGATGCCTTATTGTCCACCCAAATCAAACTCAAGCCAAGGAGTATTACTTCATGATGGTTGAATAATCAAGGGTTAAAACTCGGTAAACATTCGGCTTGCGAATGTTAGCTTCTAAGGATGTAGGCCCACGTGGCCTAAGTAGAAAAAAAGGAAGAAAAAAAACCTCCGTCTGATTGATGTTAGTGCCGATTGGCTAGAGTTAGGAGTGACTTTCACGGTTGACCTAAGTTGACAACGAATATCGTGGAATCACTTGATATGCATCCTTAAACTACCCGAGACGGAAAAAAAATCAACGATTTCAGGCCTGCGCATAAGAAGGAATTTTGCGTCGGGGTGATGTAAATCAATATTAGTTTTTGCCCTTCACATTGAGTATACAGTGTTTTTACGTCGGTGAAGAGCAAAAACTAATATTGATTTCAGGCCAGTACCTTTCCCGTATCACTTTCTAATTGATTCCGAAAGCAGAGAGCTACCATGGTTTTCAACAAACCAGCCAGAATATTAAAACATTGGGAGGGGGGGGGGGTGTTGAGGGGGGATTTATTGGGTTCCTATTTGCTGGAGGGGGAACACAGTGAGTGTAAATAATGAAAGGTTTGCGGAAACACCATGTGCGAATAATTTCTCAACTAAGAGAATGGTTCTGAAAAGAACCAAAGGTATAAACAGTGAGTGTAGTCAGTGAGTGTAGTCAATGTTTAAAACAAAACAAAGCTATACTTTTTTCCTTCTGCAAATTCTGAGCTGGGTTGGGGTGGGAACCGGACTGGGAAAACCGAAAAGGCCGCAAGCGGGGGGAGGGGGGGGGGGGGCTTCCTCATGACCCTTTAATAGCTACGCCACTCACTAAAACTTAGAATAAACAACAAAACCATGGGCGTCGCCAGGATTTTTTCTAGAGGGGGGCAAAAAAAAATGTTTCTCAACACATTCTCGATTTATCAGTTTTAGAGGGGGGCAGGAACATTTTGCCCCCCCCAACTCATTACATTTACACCACTTTGTCTTCGCGCCTCTTTTTCTTTTTCTTTTTTTCTTTTTTCTTCTTCTTTTGTGTGTGTGTGTGTGTGGCTTTTCCAGGGGGGGCAAGTGCCCCCCCCCCTTGCCCCCCCCCCCCTCGCGACGCCCATAAACAAAACTGTTCAGTTTGAGCTGGTTGATGTGACAAAAGCCCATTATTAGTTTCCAGCTAGTTCGGCGATGGGCACTGTATAACTTTAACAGTCCTCAATCCTCCAATTTCAGTATGATTTTACACACCACACCCTAGGGGGTTAGGGTAAGATCGCGGCACTTAAAAAATTCGGCGAGAAAAGGTTGGCAGTACATTGCATAACCGAACTTTACTGAACCCGCTGTATTGTAATACAAATTAAACATTTAGAAACGACTTCCCTTTCTTGTTCATGGATCGTATGCAATGTCAAGATCTCGGTTTATAGGGATTCGATTTTGTTTTTAATTAAAATAACACTTAATACTAGGAGTGGAATTTCAAACTGCTCGTTTGCGAATAAATAAACCAAGTCACTTGCATGCGTTTTTGTTTTCCAATCTCGGGCTCAGTTTCTCAAAAGCCTGCATTTGAGGTTTCAGATCATGTGACAATGGGCCCAGAATTTGCCATTATTGGTCATGTCTTCTTCTGGGGCGAAGCATAATTTCAAACACGAAGACAAGTAAACGGAAATGTTAAGCAACCTAAAAACTACCCCATAAGACGGGCATGATAGAAAACGGGAAGTGGCCACACAATTTAATAATTTTCGTTCAATTTCGGGAAAGAATGTTGCATCCTGACGCCACTATTTTATCATGAGTCCCTTGAAATCTAATAAGCTGTACCTTAGTTTTTCTCGTGAATACAACATTAAATCCATAAATAATTGCTAAACCTTTCTTTTGCACTTTACTTAATCTTTGGATAGAAGTATAAGGACCCTTAATACCCGTTCCAAAGTGTGAGTGGAGGAGGGGTGGAGGTGGTGAAGTTTTGGTTGTCCTTTACAAGATGGCGTTGACTGGTCGCTTGCTAATGCACAGGGTGAGTAAAAATACCGAACCCAAATGTCGGGACCATTGCTTTAGTGAAGTTCTAAATGTAGCACTTTTAAAATCTATAGGATATGAAAGCTCAATTCATAAGCTTTATTTAAGTACAAGAATCATTCCAATCATTTATGTACTTTTCAAGTTACGGACCTTTAAACACAACCGCCGTTTTAAAGTTCTGTCCCCGGATCACAAAAGTGTGGATCACGAAAGGCAACGTACCGCGCATCCACGCCGAAATGTAGGCATGTTTTCTCATTCTCCGCAAACTTGGCCTCCGTAAATCACAAAGCGGGGAATCTTCCAAATAGAGCGCTAAAGCTAACAAGTAATGCATACTGTGAAATGTATGCCGATTTTCACGGCGCATTGTGGTTTTGGAGCTTGGTTTTCGGTATTTTTTACTTACTGCAATCTTTCACAAAAAACCCTTTGTGCTCCCTTTTGTGTGTGATCCTCGGTCGTAAAGCCATGTAAGAGCACACCCATGGCACGGTTCATTAACAAACCACAATTTACAGAAAAACTACAGGAAACTGGACGCCCAGGCACCTTTTTTTGTTTTCAATTATTTTATACAAGCATCATGATGTCATAAATGAACAATCTGCGTGATCACGTGAACATCCTCTTGTAACTTAATCATTAATATAACATGTATTCTGATTTCCATGCAGCTCCTGAATTTTGCGCTCGGCTGCCTACGCTTAAATATATGTTAGAGTCAAATAAACAAGTTTACAAACTCCACATATTTAAAAAAAGTTGATATGAAAAAAATCTCAGGAAACAGTGATCAGATAATCGCTAAGATAAACAACATTCCAATTACAAATCGTAAAAATAGTCACTCTTATTTTTGTCTTACTTTTCGGTATCATGTTACAAGCAGATATTTTTGCAATTTCTCCCACACCAAGGTTTGGATGAAACACTAAATTTTTGATGCACATACCCAGTGGCGTAGCCACGGGCGGGGGGGGGGCGACAGTCCCCCAACTGAGATTTTGAGTTTCTAAAAAAATTGTCATTGATCTACATGACGCCCCCATGAAATGTTCCAGCACCCCCCAGCGGCCCCCCACTGAAAAACTCCTGGCTACGCCACTGCATATACCCCGCGGCTTTACAACCAATTATTAATACACGAACCTTTGAACGAACAGACACTTACTTTACAATCAATTAGGTTTTCCATTTTTTTTTATATTATAAACACATGTGCTACACGTGAAGACTGATAACTGATATCATAATATTAAATGTATAATACGTAGTTCCCACTGATATTATGAGTGGGACACTCCTTACTGACAAATATAGAACATAACAATTTTTTTGTTGTTCTAGCAATTTCTCATCAGAATCTTCGTAGTTCATGTAATGTAAAAGCGAATTTTAAAGATGAACACTTTATCATTATGTAAGCACCGAATGTATCCTATAGCGAGATTCCCTTCGTGGTACATAATTATGTTGATTAAAGTAGCAATTAATTTAGAAATGTACTTTTCCGGGTACTGCACCTAAAAAGCATCAATATACCAACTTCAAAACTATACAGCCTTCCAACATCAAATGAAAATTGAAATACACTAATTACATGTATATACATTTAAAAGAACATTTTTGTGAAATTCCTGATAAATCTTAGTAAAAAAGGTATTAATTTACGACTGTCGATAAAGTTAATTATCAAACACACGAGCAGAGAAGTAATTTCAACACAAATGTGGATTTCCACAATTTCTTTTGTATTAACATGACAAAATGTCTAGCTTCATCAAAATAAATCATTAAATTATTGACCGAGCTTGGAAGGGAAGGTTGGATACGATGATAGGAATTCTTTACATAATTATGTCGAATCTCTGGGCTTGCAGTTTTACAAGCTCATTGTTATCTACAAATTGTGGTAGCAGCAGGGAATACCTTAAGTATGTGGCAATGAATCATGAATGTTGCCAATCGGGTAAAACAAAAATGAAGTCTAGGGCTATACATGTACACTGCATAGTCAATGTTTGTTTTTCCGGACATAAAAGTGAACGCGACTTCACGAGACTGCAAGCCACGGCTTGCGTTAGTAGATGTTATTACACAGGACACAAAATGAGTTGTACAAATGTTTGCAAATAGTCCCCCTTTTGAGTTTGCTTAGGTTTGTTAACCCCGTAACTTTTGCGAAAACCATATCCTGTTTCACTAGTTTCATACTGGACTCAAAAGCCGGTCCGGATGTGCTCTCCAAGCACTCCTTGGCGTTTTGGGCGTTAAACTGCATGAAGACACCTTTTTTGGACAATACTTTTACACTACTTTTAAAGTGGCTAGACCAGGTATTAAATAACGATGTTTGGTATGTAGAAATAAGCTGTGAGACATGCCGTTCAGTACCTTTTAGTAGAGCAGTCTCTAAGAACGGATGACCTTTCTCAAACTTCATAAAAGAAAGATCGAATGAGTTCTGCTCCTCACTTCTCCAAACGAGATTATTTGTCATCAAGTTATCCAATTGTCGTAAGAGGATAACGTCTGCGTCAATGTACACTCCACCCCAGTGTAATAATACGGCGAGTTTTGCAAAGACGCCATCAAATCTTCCGAGA
The DNA here is from genome assembly GCA_029964075.1 of Patiria pectinifera. Lineage (NCBI taxonomy): Eukaryota > Metazoa > Echinodermata > Asteroidea > Valvatida > Asterinidae > Patiria > Patiria pectinifera. Next base: position 21,439,903 of record CM057142.1, on the reverse strand, counting down.
TTATATACAGAAAGTTTGCTTTGTATGAAGTCATTACCGACAGTTGCACTAAGGCTGTGTACTTCAATAGTGTAACCACTCTCTGTTAATACATCAAACTGACCTGTCTGTAAGCTATCACTATGAATGATAACCCTGGCATGGGGATAATGATAAAATATCGATTCAATGGACCGCCATTTTGGCCGGTCGAGGCTGGTGCGATTGTCAGTAATGTTTGGGATAAAATGGAACAGTAACTGATGCGGCGTGTTTGTGGCGGGGGTTGACAGGGGTAACAGGCCAAATTTATGAGCGCTATCGTACAAAACTTGGTCCTGTCGAATCACATTCCAGTTCGTGGCCCGCAAGCGCATGAGCAAGCTCACGTTAGGGTTCGGCGGTGGGTGTGTCCAGTTAAAATCTCGCAGCCATTGCACAATCGATTCTGTAGACATTTTATGGGTATCCACGGTGTGGAAGAGAGGCGTAAGTCCCATCACACGGCGGGAGAATTTTACACCTTTGGCGTCTCCGGGCATATTCTTGGAATTGATGAAAATAACCGGTGTTCCCATGGCCACACAGGGCAGTGCGCAGTGGATGCGTCGCGTGATAACAACATCTGCCTCGGAGTATTTTTGTATCAAACCATATGCTGCTTTAAAACGTCCCATGATGGTAGAACGGCCACGTGTACCTACATGCGTGACACGAATCGCTCTCTTCTGAATGTCCGCAGGAAGGTGGGCAGCGAATGTTCTTCCTACGTCGACTAGGAATATGTTTCCTGAATGTATTTTCTGAATGTTTGGAGTTTTAATTAGAAGAGTTAGACAGCCAGAAAGGAAGGCGTCAACCTTGATTCGCTCCAGAAATTTCAATGTCCTAGTATCCCTACATCCTATTGGTTCTTTAGCTCGAAGGTATTTTGCATGTGACTTGAATTTAGAATTGACACTTTTGTGGATATGCATAGACAGCAGGATGGGGTCGATGTTTCGCGGTGGCGGCCAACTCATTGCTGTATCTCCATACCACGCGTTGAGGAACAAGCGGATTCGATTTTGCTCTTTTGATCCACCAAAGTTCTCTCTATCAACAAAACGGTCAACGAAAGGTAAGAATTGTATCCCAGGGAAGCCTTGAACCTCATCCCCCAAATTTGGTGTAACCGTACGAGCGACTCGACGTGAGTATGACATTGTTCCGAAATGACGTCTTTTGACGTCAAGTAATGAAAGCCTCTCGAGAGCAGTTACCATACCTTTTGGACAAGGGTGGTCTTCAGATGTGCAGAACTGGTTATACACATCATTTACCGATGCCTCAAAATTTAACTGTTGCAATGAGCGAGGATCTGCGTTAGTAACATTCTGAAAGTATTCACGGCAAAACATTTCGGTAAGATTGGCAATGAAAGCGTTGTGCGCTGGAAACTGAGATAAACTTAGAATTCCGTGTGTTGTAGTTTGTGTGAGGTTTGTCCCAATACTAACCCAAGCCTCTTGGTGCCCTGGGATAGTAAACTCGCTGAGCTTGATCGAGGGATGAAAATGAATGCCACCATGATGCCATAGCAGTGCTAACCTCACCGCCTCGTACACGTGGTCTTCAAAGTCAACACCTGTCAGAATCTTGTGGATTGGATGTCGGGCTAACCAAATGTCCAGAGGGGTGTTCTTAAAGATTTCTGGTAGCACAAGAAACTTCGCTGTAATGCGCGCGTTGTCTAAATCTTGTACTGCTTCCATACACTGCGAGGTACCACAGAATACCTTCATGGTCATGAAGGGATTCCTATCCAAAAATGCTTCAAAATTTTCTACAATATTGTGAGGAATAGGCCTTTCATATACCCAAGCAGTGGTGGCCTGTGGGGAGGGTTTGTTCAATCGTATATGATTTGGGTTTATGGGTCTGATTGGGTGTATGAATCCAATGAACCAACAAAACGAGGATACACATGAGATGATGACAGCAAGAGAGAAACATTGCTTGATTGACGGCATTTGAATTACCTTCAAAGGGATGCGGCCTCCTTGGTAAATGTAATGTCCAATGAAAATTGCCAAGAGACCAGTGACTGTCCATGATGTAAACGGTGTGGAGAAGACAAACATATTTGCCAAAATAACAAACATTCTCTTCGAGAGGTTCAACATAGCATGTACCACGGGACTGTATGCTTGGAGCACCGTTATGGAGGCGGCGTTGTAGATGAAGTGGAAGATGGCAGCAGTGTAACTCTCCACAGGAGGTAGTTTATCTAAGCCGCTCATGCTCATAATTGCAAATGGAAGCAGAATCAAGACGCTCAAATTAGAAATTACTGCAATTTTTTGAAGAGGATCATCCAAAGACTCATCCAACTTCTTCAGGTAGATGTTGCGTATCGGGAAAGCGATGCTTGAAATAACTGCAGCACCAAGTCCATAGATATTGAAGGAGACCTCGCCTGAGATAAACAGACACGTACCCACCACCATGGCGATGATTGAGAACATCACACTGCGGGTCAAGTTGCCACTTTTCTTGTAAAGCAGCAGGGTGAACACAAAGGTGAGGACTGGTTCACAAGATTTGATCACTTGAGTCAGACTCGAACTGACTGCAGCAAAAGATGCGTTAGTGGCCAGATTTCCCACTGCGTTGCCAATAACTGCTAGAAGCATATGTTTGGGATTGAGAGTATTTTTGGGAAAGACTGACTTGCCACGCGTTACAACGACCCACGTGTTGGCTAACAGCGCCCCCAAGAAGTGTTGTAGCATTGTCAATTCAATCCACCTGAGATCCTTTAAGGCTGGTGTGCAAGAAGTCAGACTGTCAAAGACGTCAGGTTTGATGTCACTCACTGCTTTCTTCGATGCTATGGTAGAAACCATGTTAGCAATCCACCAAACTGCCACAAATACTACCACTGACTCCATTCTGTAGTTCGTATGCAATTGACCTGATTGCAAAAAAATTCAATAAAATGAACAAGATTTAAAATTCAATCACAAAAGATCTGCAAAATTTGGTTATACGGCACCTTGTTTAAATCCCCTGATAAGTAGGTGTGAAAATGCAAGATAAAAAAAATCAGTGACAAGGACAACTGTGACCGAGATCCCCTCGCTCTAGCGTTTTTTGTTTTCAACATCGTGAATGGAGTTGTTTACAATCGTAAATGGAGTCGTCACAATCGGGATTTCTGTACACACCGAAGATGTAAACATTCTGAAGTTAGCGCACAAACGGACAACAAAAAAATTCGTGACGGTTGCATTCGTAGTTTGTCTCCTGTGAGCCGAGAAACCGTCACGGATATGAATAGACATAGGCCTACCACGTCGACGACTAGTTGCGTCACGACAAATGAGCAAAGGCTGACACAACCCAGGAATTGTCAGCTCTGCATCATGACGAAAGTCAGAAACTAACGATTCAGCAAAGATGATGACGTCATGAGATTGACTTGTAAATGTGAGATCCTTAAGGTTTTTTGTAAAGACCTCTGTTGTTCGAAAAAAGAACTCTGCCTGTGTGGCGAGATCCAGTACGACCTGGGTTTAATTCTACATCTCCACAACAGATCAAGAGCCAATACAAGTTAGGCCAAAAAAAAATTCGGTCTCTGGTCAGACCAAAGTTCCGGAATTGACGCGGCGATGCGGCTTTTTTTTTTTTCTTTTCTTTTTCTTTAAGCTTGGATTGTACAGACAAGGTGGGGTACTATTTTGCTTTTTTGGTGTCCTCATGTGCATCGGTGTCCTCCATAATTTGCCTTGGTGCTCTCGATCATTTGCCTTGGTGCAATTTCCCATTCCTTGGTGCTCTTTGGTAAAAACAAATTGAGGAGGGGCGGCAATAGAGGGCGCTGTTGGAGTTACCGCGGAACATTTTGGAAAAAAAGAAAGATTGACGCGCATGATTAAAATCGACGCGCGCGCTGACCAGAGACCGACTTTTTTTCCCGCCTTATCAACAGAATTAGAAACACAAGTCATAAAAAGTGCAAGAGTCGATAAATCCAATAAATCAGAACATTAATTCCAATCAAAAACAACGAGCTAGACAAGTTTGTCACCCAATTCGGCATTTAACCTAGGAACCAGCTCAAGCTCCCCAAAGGCGACGGGCAGGAGAGGAACTTATTGGCAAGGGGCTGCCTTGCTTTGATAATGTCATCAAGTATTCCTAATATGTTTGTAAAAAAGTGTTTGTCAACTACCACCATAGGTCAACAAATCACACTTGTAGCCTTCCCGACATGATAAACATGCCACGACAGTCATTTTGTCACCACAAAAACAAGTGGTTCTTTAGATCCTCAAATCCAAATAAAAACTGACATGATTTAGTATGCTGATTCCCCGATGCCACATTAACCAATGCCCTTGTTTTGTTCTACATAACCAAATCTCTTTTTACCTTAACACTCCAAAACTTGGGATGCATATGCTGTTAACCCAATGTCCCCGTGAATCACCTGTTACAGCAATGTCCTGTGATGTGCAGGCCATACACCTCCGTCGCCCAGCGTACCGTTGCACGCAGACAATTGCAACAGGCACGGCGGCTACAGACACTCCGTTGCCGTTGTACAAGGTTTCCAGATCGTGAGTTTCTCAGTTGACCTCCACGAGGCAAAGGAGGCACCAAATCTTCTATTTTGCTGAAGAGCTCATTCTTTTATCACCGATTTCTCGGGGTGTGTGCTGTTCACGCAAGCATGACCCAAGTCATGTGCGGACCGTAGCCACAAACTTTCGTGCCGTAGATCGCCACGTACGTGCACCTCGCGTACATCCAACAAAACTTTCATTGGTACAAATGACTAAGTACAGTGGCAGAAGAGGCGGTGAGACGTGCACTAACAGGGAAACACACAAAACAAAAAAAACCCCCAAAAAACCCCAACAATAGTTTGTTCGTTCTTATTATTTAAAGTTGAAAGCAAAAATCACTAGAGCGACGAGACTGACCCTGCGAAACGCGATCAATACAATAGTCTCGGAACTGCGACCGTGTACATTCTTAGCACGTACATGTACATACACAGTTCCTAGTCCATTCGCCACCTTCTTTTAGTATGAGGGCGGGGGGGGGGGGGGTTTTTAAACCCGGGCCTGTGGCAAACGAAGTATACTTATTTAAAATACTGAAATAAACAGTAACTAACGACAGCACAGAAATTTATTGAGCAAAGCAAACAAAAACCGTTGCGGCCTGTTGGATCCGTAGAGTTGAAGGCTGTGCTTTCAGCAGGCCAAGCCATACTTAAGTATGGAAGCACAGCCTTCAACTCTACGGATCCAACAGGCCGCAACGGTTTTTGTTTGCTTTGCTCAATAAATTTCTGTGCTGTCGTTAGTTACTGTTTATTTCAGTATTTTAAAATATCTTATATTTTATTCCCATTCCTATCTTTTACGTATTTGTTTTGTGTTTCAGAGGGTTAACAAGAAGATCCAGTAAAGGTACAAGGTACAAGATTGGAAAAATAGGCTTGGGTATGTCCATTTTTCAAAGCTGTAATACTGGTGTTTGCAATATCTGTCAATCTTTTCAAGCCTCACGAACATTAATAAGGTTCCTATTCATATAGTGTGCAGTAAAACAATATGAGATAGCCTCCTTCACGAGTTGATACTATACGGAATATACTTAGAGATATAAGTGTTCAACTATCTGTGAAATAACAACTTGTGAGGATTCCTAGAAATTGAGATAAATACATTTGGGACCTTTTCGAACGATTTTTCCACGACTTTTAGGTCACCTTTACCAGTGACCAGTAACAAGCCCGCGGGTGCTGCAGCACCCCTAACTTTTTGGATTGGGGTGCTGGAATATGCTTCAGCACGCCCTACTGCCGGGCAAAACAAAATGTGTTCCAGCCAGCAGTGTTCAACGACGATGAAATTGCGCCGCTACGCTATACATTATGCTTGCGCTACAAATATCTCCTTCGTTCGATCGTACATTATCCTTCGACACGTTATACATTATCGGATACAAATGTTACCACACTATCAGTCAACTTTTGCTACATTATCGGTTAGTGATACAATATCGGTCAATTTGTGATACATTATCGGTTGGTGATACGTTATCCGTTGGTTACTACATTATCAGTTGTAACACGCGGCTAATCGCGGCGCTTCGAAAGTCTAGCACAAACACTGTTAAATATCAAGAGAACGTATTTTCTAAATCTTCAGGCAGTACAGTATCGATATTTCTCTCAAGGTATCTAAAATCATGACATGTCTATGATATTTCTGCCAGTGATGGAAGCTTTGACCTGAAAGCAATAACCTCGACCATGACAATGGTGGCAAAGTTGATAATGCTTGCCAGGATTTTTTTCATTCGATCTTTCAATCGGGGCAAATGTTCATACCTTTCCCCTGTGGAGGTTTTTCTTTTCATGTAAAAGTTTCATTGACATTGCTAGCATTCAAATAGCAAGGTTCACACACATCCCCAACCTAAAAGGAGTGGGATGGGTTTTCATTGAAACTAGTCATGCTTCACGCCAATTCCAGTGTAGTTTCGTTTTAATAAAAAAGCTATTCATGTTTTACCCTTTGAAGTTTTTCCTCATAAAAACTCAGTAGACCGATAAATCCTTGCCTAGCCCAAAACTTGCCATCTATCGATCATAAACATAAAGATACATTTGGTCTTTTAGTCTTTTATATCTGCCATTCCCTGTAACAAATAAATAAAACTGCAAATATATCGAGAGCTGCATCGTTTGGTGCGTTAGAACTATATATGTGAATATTTATATGAACAGAAATTCATCCGCTTCCAGTGGAACCATTTGTTTTAACTTGAACCAAAAAATAATCTTTCGTGTTTTACAACTTTCAGTATACTTCAGTATATTTCATCACAGTGCATCCAGAATCCAACATTTTCCGGGGCCTTAAAGCGGGCCCCTGGCCCTGTGGCCCCACGCCGTAAGGGCTCAGAAAATAAAACAAAACATACACGAAGGTATTTACTAAATGTAGACAAGCAGCCTTGCAACAATAATATTGACATGCGATGTCATGCATAATGATACAATTCTTTTCTAGAATTAAATGGAACCAAATATGGACATAAACATACAGGGTTCTCCACTTTTCAGTACAGTTAATCGTTTTAAGAGCAGCAGTATATTCTACACAAAATGACGAAATAAATTGTCTTTATAATCTCAAAACACTTTTGCTTGAAAAGGCAAATGAAAGTAGCCAGGAATCGCCCCCAGATTGAACCACATAGGCCTAGCATCCATATTTCAAATGAAGCCACGACGTAGGGGCTTTGCGCTCCGCTTTTTTTTGTCCGTCCTTTAGAAATTCCAGCACCCCCTGGCAAAAGTTTGTTCCAACGGCAGTGACCAGTATTGACATTTCGGCATCAATAACGGCGAATATTTTTTTCACTGACATGAAGTTTAGAATTTCTTGTGTTTATAATTTAACATTTCAACCATACTGAGCATATTCTCTGAAAAACACAACATTCAAAAAGCCATGTTTTTTGGGGGTGCATTTCACAGCTCCAACTGCAGCGTCCTGTCAAAGGTCACCTAGTGGTCACCGGGGGTCATTTTATTGAAATTACAAAATGCTTCTTCATCCGATGACAGCCAAACGCTGTCTCGTATAGGGTGTAGCCAAACCGAGCCTCATATAGGGTGAACACAGAATTTGGCCAAATATTGGTAACTAGCGGTCATTTGGTGAAAATCGATTCAGCTGATTTTATCCATATTTAGTCAAACGCTTCCTTGTTCAAGCCCTATACAGGGTCTTGGCAGGTTGGGTCAAAGGTCACTCAGTAGTCATTTTCTGGTAAATGTGCAAAATAGCTCTTTTCTCACGTTTATTCTAACATGACTTGGTCAGTTATACCGTCTTGCCGTTCCTAATGTGTTTTTTTTGCAGATTTAGGCCAAGGGTCAATCAGTGGTCTCAGCAGCAGTCATTTTCATGAAAAATGCAGAACATATTTTTTTTTCATAAATTTGTTCGATTGATGAATGCACAAACTGTCAATTACACCGCTCTTGACAGCCCCATGATGGCGTCTTAAAACAAATTACAAATTAATTTGAAAAGTCAGCCAGTAGTCAACATAGTGGTCATTAAAAAGTGCATGACCTTCACCAAACACTGACAACTAATTATGTTCGTGCTCTCCAAGCACAAATGATGTCTACTTTTCTTTTCTTTCCTTGTTATTCAAAAAAAAAATGTTTGTGTCTTTCTATTTTATTTTATTTAAAAATACGTCAGACTCAAATTTGGGCAGACACAAAATGTCACACAGGGAATTGAGGGTCATCATACAAAATTGAATTCATCTGTGAAAAATTATTTTTCATAGAGTATTTATTACCTCCCATTTAAAAATAAAAGTCAAAGAAAGTACAAACCTATTTAAACAGAGGGGCGTGTTTTTATTGCAGTCTTCGGAACAGTTTGAACAGCTCGTAAATGCCTCATGTAACACTGGTCAATTTACTTGCTTACTAGCGAATGATTCATTTCCACTGGGAACAGGGAACTTTCAAATCACAAACAAAGCATGTTCTCAAAAACAGTGTGGTCCAAAATAAAAAAGTTGTATATTTTACAGATGCTCCCTGAAGCAGAACATTCATTGTAATTTTTTGTTGGATACAATTCTTGGTCACAGAGATTTGCTTGGAGTGGACTTACTGGGTGAAAGTCTCATCCCATGATATGTAACACTGGGGTGGAGATATAGTATAATCGAGCAGCATCAATGAATCATTTTCACATGGAAAGAACGGCTAGATAAGGTCTTGAGAATTTGGGGACAAGATACAATGTATATAGAATACATCACAAACGTCTCACTTTCTACCATTGCAAAGATAAACAGCAAAAACCACTGCAAAAAGAAAGAGGCATATATTCGATTCAAGATTTTCCATGCATATTTCCACCTAACCCAAATTGCATGAATAACTTATTATTCTGGCTAATGCATGCTTTGGAAAGGAAGACAAAAGACACCAAAGAAATAAATAATATGTACTTATTATAATGAAAATTTAAATGCAGATTAAGACATTGATATGGTCTTTATCCTAGAGTGCTGTGCAGTGCACTGTAAAATATTCACAGATTATTAAACAAAAAGAACAGAACAATTTTATTCTATGGCACTATTTGTCTTTGTTTGAGAGGCCTAATGGCACTTTAACCCCAGACACTTTAGCTTTAATTTCATAGATTTTACTATAAATTGACCACTCACCTGAAAACCGAATCTGAATTCTGACTGGTCAATCCTTAGCAAAAATACTGCACGTGCAAATCAACTACTGTGCTTTGCAACTGAAAATAGTACCTTTAGTATTCAAGTACCTTATACTTTTTCCAAAGTCATACTAAGACCTCACTAGAATTCCCCTTCATTTGGGAAACACCCAGAAAAAAAACACCTTTCAGAATCGAACATTTCTGCTAACAAAGGAAACATTTGGAAGAAACGCAGTTTCAAGAGTTGTAATGTTGTAAGTGTAATTGCTATTGAAACGTGTTTAGTTGTTAGTAGTTGCATTAGTAATTGCATATGCAAGAAGTACAATGAATAGTCAGCACTTCTACTAATAAGAATATGAGGGTGCAGACACCACCATGTGTTTTTTTTTCCTAGTGGTAAACTACCATGGCTATCATCTCAAGTTCATAAGTGCCACCACATTGGCTGAACGCAAAAAATATAAATAGCACACCCTTCTCAGGATAACTTATTATACAAATACTCCCAAACTTTAGTTTATACTGACATGATCTCTTGGCAGCTGGATTCCAGCTATAATCTGTCTGCTACAGCAGCACTGTAGTCTCCTTCAATTCAATTAGCTGCAATGAAACAGCTCTGGATCAAACTTCAAGCTCAAAAACAGGGTACCGCCACATCTCGCATAGAGTGGAACTCAGCTATAACAAACATCGCGGGATCCACATACATTGTTCGTAAAAGTGATCATTTGGTATAGCGTATTTCAGCTGCCGGTGCTCCGGTACTCACTTTTCAATAGATAGCGCCCTTCAGAAATTCACTCTGCACGCCCTTGAAGTTACTGAAAGACAACTTTGAACACGAGCGTACTATTGAATTGTGTAATTACACAGTTTTTGAGCTTACTACGTTACCTACAGCAATGGGTGGCTTCCCCTTCTATTCCTTGGGGAAATAATAGCCACTTGTTGTCATTTTTTCAACAACAATGTTTGGTACGTTTAGTACACAAAAATCGGGAGCCATGCACGATGTCAGGTATAACCAAATGTTCGGTATAGCGACCTTCCACTGTATAAAAAACGTGGGTTTAAAAAGTCTTTCTAATTTTAGTCCCCTAACTCGACATATAGACTCCAGTACAAATTTGCTCACTGCTACAAGGACACCAAAGTATGCCACACAAGGCCACTGCTTGGTGTATATTCTCTGGATTTGAATGCAGCTACGATTCTCAGATCTTGGTCTGGAGACGAAGAGGCTAGGAAGCCTGAGACAGAGCTGGGAGATTTGTAAACCCAAAATATCACTCTCAACTGGTGATCAGCTACGTATTCCTTGAGACTCCGATAATCTAGAAAATTGACATGTCTGTACTCAAAATTCTTCCATTGCACACCTATTTCAAACATGTTATCAGTCAAAAGTTGGTCTGGTACCCTCATTCTACAAATGTTATTAGAATACACACAAATGATTAATGATCCAGGATCCTGAGGTTACCAGAGACAATTTTGTTTTCCAAGATGGCGCCCGGAGGGATGTCTATTCTGTCACCATGGTTAGCAATGATGATAACTGTTCCCTGTTAGAAAAGGGGGAAAAAAGGGGGAACAAATGAGAAAAAAATTGAGATTGAAGAAGCAACAACATCTATGCAAACCTATTTGGACTTGAATACTATTGCTTTTCCCAACTGTGAAATTGAATCACACAAAGTTATTAACTTGACATTAAATTAAATGCAATGCATTTGAAACAGTCTGTTCCACCATAACCAAGTCACAATTCTGTGGACTAAATTTTCAACTGGATATATATTATTATTTATTCGACCATCACAAAAACAAAACAAAACAAAATTGAGTAAAACGAGCATAAAACAACAAACAACAAGTACAGTAAGACGGTAGCGGGGACCTGGAACAAAAATCCGAATACATGACGAGACTAATGACAGTTATGTGGGTCAGGGACCGCAAAAGTAAAATGAACTACTATTACCCGCGGGTATGCAGCCCCGCACATAACGTTGAAAAGACAGATTACAAGCACAGAAAACAACGGCCCCCGCAGGGGTGATCAAAATGACAGCCAAAAAAAAAGGAGCAATGGGTTGAGTTAAGTTATCGATAAGAATGCCTGCTTGAGGGCCCTAAGGAATCGAGGAAGGGAGTCGACAACAGCTGAGTCTTTGACATGAGGCGGTAAAGAATTCCATATTCTAGGGAAACTGCGGGTGGGGGAATGAAACAAAGCTTGTGTGCGTGAATGAAGATGGCGGAATGTAAGCACATCTGGGTGGCGTGGGTTGATTAGGATGTTGTCACTGATGGTCTCACAATGGCATAAACCGTGTAAACATTTAAACACAAAGGAGCATAGTAAGTATATATTTCAATTGGATATGTTTTTTTGTGGTGTGGCTACAGAGTAAAGTTTTCAAAATGACACTACAGTACATATCTGTGTCAGCTGTGCATCCACAAAGAACAAATCCTTTGGCAAAAATCTTGGACATTTTTTTCAGTACTCCTACCCACAATCCAAAGCCCACATACCCGGACCCCTCTGTCTAGTTTGTCAAATTCCTTCTGCACCAGCGCATATAAATTTGAGTTTTCCTGTCGGACTTGGGAAAAGGAATTCTACAAACCTTGAGAGAGATTCCTTTGCCAAATGTGACGTCCCCTGACACCGTTAGGTGGTCTAGCTCCAGCATGTCAGGAATACCATTAAAACGTCTCAGGAAATCACGCACCTACATGGATTTACCAACAAATTCATACCGTGAGTTCATCAATACTTTTACAGTTGTATACATCAATTTTTGTACATGTGAATGACTTTTACCTACTGCCCTTCCCCACAAGATTTCAACACCCATGTGACTTTGTTTTTATCCAACCAGCACCCGATTTCATCAAACTCTTCGTAACTTACGATGCATCGCAGCGATGTGATGCGTCGTATCTCTACGATGCGTCGCAGCTGCGACGCGTCCTGCGATCCATTTCACGAAACACGTCGTAAGTGCGACACGTCGTAGGTGTATTTATAGCACAACTCAGTGACTGTTTTATGTATATTGTCAGCGTACAGTAAATAGTCGTCTGATATTCAACAAAGAGTCGTCGGATCTCAGCTAGAAATTTGTCAAAACGTAAAACAAAATGGTGGCCGTGCGATGCAATTTTGAAGGAAAACAAGTTCTCAGTGGACTGTATAGCTACTTTGAAATTTCAACTGCAATATTCCAGTGTAATTCATAATTATTAAATGAATTTTCTATTTACAACTTAACACACATTGCCTTGGTATTATAATCACGTTTTTGTAATGTTTATGGCATCAAACAGGCTTGGAAAGGGACTCTTGGTATTTTGCGATGACCACTATGCTCGTCGTAACTTGCGACGTGTTTTAAGCCGTTGTCAAGGAACTTAAGACGCGTTCAACACATCGCAACTTTCGTGAAATGGATGATACGACGCGTCGGGAGTTGCGACGTGTTACACGTCGTAACTTGAGTTGCGATGCGTCGCAGCACTTCGTGAAATCGGGTGCAGGACATATATAGAATCAGGAAGTGTTTTTATTTCCCACTGGAACTTGCTCCTTTTCTGCTGAGAGTTAAAGGTTGGTGGGATCTTTAGATTTAGTTTGAAACAACAAAATTGCTCTAACTCTTAAATAGGGTCCACAGCCATGACAGCAACTAATCTGTTGAAGTTTCAGCTCAGTTGATCCTATATGTTTTAAGAAAGCAGGGAAAACGTATGCACAATTTGTTTGGTCGCATAACTGGACTCTGTTGCTAATGCACGTTGAAAACCGTACTCAGGGGTACCATATTTTGAAACCGCTTTCAATGTAAGTTTTCTTCCAAACGATCGTTAAATTGGCAGCCAGTTTTCCGGGTATTTGCAAACGATCCTATGTGGCTCTAAGCAGCAATGTGACCTTAAAGCCCGAGTCCATCATTTGCAGCTATCCAAAAAAGTAACTGGCGTAATTATTGTTGAAAAACATACTGGTTGAAAGATAGTAAGGGGACTAAACTCCCTGTGAAATTATCCTTTCTGGCAAGCTCTCATTTTGGAGAAATCAACGAAAGAAGGCATTTCCAACGGTGCTTCTTAAGAAGCACCGTAGGAAAATTTAAATTAGTTGTTCATTTTGTTATTCGGCGCAGCCCGTACAAGCATTGGAACGACGCACAGGCGCGCGCGGTTGCTACAATTCGTCGGATCAGTGCGCGACATCGCGCTGCAATTCAAAACAATTCGAAACATGATTTAGCAACTTTTGATTTTAAATTGAGATCCTAGAATGCTGTTTTTCTCGGAATATGAAGCTGAAGCTGAGCTGAAACTTCATCAAGTAAGTTGTTCAGTATCCTTCATTAGATTTTGAGCACTTTTGTTGCTTCAAACGAACAAAATGCACTAATTACAAATGATGGACTATAGCTTTAACCCTGATGAGCATTCCTCCGTACCTTGTCGAAATGGGTACCCAGTTTGACAATGGGCGTGGTCCGGAACTCTCTGAGGGGACTCATGATCAGACTGCCAGCCTTAAGGGAGTAGAGATTGGACATGGCCAAGAGGAGATCTGATGACCTCTTGACCGGTAGGAAACGACTTCTGGGTACATTGATACCTGTGGGTAAAGGTCAAGCAAACAAACAAATAAATCAGCTGCCTTTGCCCTATTCGTAGAGTAACTTAGTGGCATGGCTGTACCTTCCTGAATCCTGCCAAAATCACACAGACCTCCTAGCTGCCAGAGTTTGAATGATCCGGCGATTTATGTGCAACTGTTAACAGATTTTACAGCTTGCTCATGAAACTTCTGTGCTGATTGAGTTTGTTTCGGCATTCAATAGGGGACGTTGAACAATACAATTATGTGTGTGTGTGAGTTTGCTTTTGCATTCAATAGGGGACTTTGAACAATACAGGACAATAGGGTCCACAATTCCCGAAAGCTCCACAATTGACGATCGTTTACAAAACATATGAGAGGTCTTCCTAAAAAGTACAAGTACCAGTAAAAAAGTTCCAATAAAAAAGGGGAAAATAGGGTGTCCAACCCTTCTTGTTCCGTAGTTGTGGGGACAAACACTCGTCTGTACGAGGTATTTGTGGGGACCGAAACCGCTGTGGGGACAGCAGAAAGTCCCCATAACTCAGTCCTAATTTGCCTAACAATAAAAAACTTCCACATAACGCGGTGTAGGCCTACTCACGATTGAAGGTGTTTACATACTTGTGTGAAATGACCCAAATTCAACGATAAATGATAATTACTTACCAAGTGCCCCATCAAAGCACTTCATGGCTGCCCCAACAGCTGTCTCAAGTTGGATGACATTCGTTCCATTCTCCAGAGACTGCAAAAGAAGAGAGCCATAAACTCTGCATGTCACACTTAAACATACAGTGTACATGTAATCAAACAATCTATACCTTAAAATGGATAGATGCCTGTTTTTCAACTCACCTCTGCCAAAACAAAAATCTGTTGATCAACCCAAATCCACAAAATTACAACATTCCTAAATTTAACTCTCCAAAAAAGGGAAAAATGTTGCAACCTGACGCCACTTCAGTGGTTGTGTACAAAGTCTATGGAGAGTCAAGAACATTTGTTAAGTATTTCCTAACAAAATTGGAAATGTTTCTCAGTCCCAGATTCATGTCTTATCATTTTTGCAATGACTGACCTTCATTGAGATGATATATGAATAAAAAAAGTGGCGTCAGGTTGCAACATTTTTTCCTAAACACGTAAGCCACTGTACAATTGTTGCCTGCTGTGACAGGGTCCATGGTGTTTTGTACACCCGAGGGGGCAAATGGCACCCGAGGCAAAGCCGAGTTTGCCTCAGGTGCCATTTGCCATTTTTCTTTGTGCTGATGCTGTTCTGTTCAAAAATCAAATTTCTGATCTTGTCTTTGGAACAAGAGAGAAACATCTTCTTTGGAGGCCACCTGTTGTCATCTGCCGACATTATTATGGTCAAATTATGGCCAAGTTAAAAAAAACAGACGAACAGTGATGAACGATGTAAAAAACAATGGCGATTGTAGCAGAAATAGTGCTTCATTGTCCCCCATGGCACATCTCATAGGAACATACATCAATTTATGTAGTACCAGCATAGCTATAACCTCGTACCCGAGGTCACCAGTACACTTAATTAATACAACGCGGTGGAAGGACACTTTTCAAAAGCGGGAAAGATGACGGCAATGTACCCAGTGAGGGTACATCACTCATGTACCACGGCGTACAACGCTCATGCGTTTTTGTGCCATGCCACGTGATCCACTCTTGACCAATAAAACTTCACTATCTATTACCGTGGTATAACAGTATCCATTGTCTGCATGTTTATTGGTAATAATCCCCTGCGTGTTTTTGTATCAGCTGATGCATGAAATGCAATGCATGATTGCACCATTGCAGTATTAAAGGGAAAGAGCTTAGCACAACTCTTTGTGCATTCACTGTAACTAAATTAGCCGGCACCCACTGAGATATACCTGCTCTGCATAAAATAAGCAGGGGTGTAAGTGGACTCCGACATTTTTGCCTAAAATACATGTAGGAGGTACAAAGGAAAAGTATAGACACTAGCATGGCACCAATATGTTATTTACTATTTGAAAAAAGTCTGAAATCAGGCAATTGTCGGACTCAATGTACATCCCACAACAATGGTTTAAAACCATGCACTCCAGACAACGAGACAAACCTTGTTATTGACAATGACTTCCATGTCCATCATTTTCTCATCTATCAGCCTCTGGATGGAGGAAAGCTTGACCCACAGATTGTTGGTGTTGAAAATCCTGCACAAAACACAGTATTTATGGACATAAGGAATACGCATCCCCATATTCCTTTGATACAAATCTTTCTTTCATGTGTTTGCTCTGTATGCAACAGATCAGTCACAGGATGTATGCACTCTGATACTTTTATTTTTACTTTTGAAGAGGGAAGAAATCAGCTAAAGAAACTCAGTGAACTACAGATGTTAAAAGCAAAAGCTAATACTAACGGAGATAAAACAGCTGGACAAGCATTTGGTAAATGTACAAATATATATGCACACGTACTTGCTCAAACTCAACAAAAAGTGCTGCAATTTCAATTTTCAATATAGTTCATGGCAAACATTGTGAGTGATGCTCAAATTTGACATTGGCCCTTTTGTCAAGAAAAACGTTTGCCATTCCTGTTTTATTGAACCTTAACTTTACAAGCTAGGACCCTTCTCAAATCCCCCGAAACCTGACAGTCAACAAGACTCTGAGGGCATATATAGTGGCTGAGCTGTACATTCCTCAATCCTGCAAAAACCATCAAAACCTCTTATAATTAGTTGATTTTGTAGGATCAGTGGAGACTAATTGAGTTTGTGCGAGGTCTCTAGTAATTAAAAAAAAAATGTTGTGAGAATTTCTGAGGATTGCTTTAAAACTCCTTTATTAACTCACTTGCCTATAACTACTTACTTGAACTTGGAAACAGACTTGAACTCATCCACCTGCATGGAAAGGAAAAATGAACTTTTCTGTTAATCTATCAGCTATTCTAAGTACTTTTGCTAAAAAAGTCAAATGAAAGTGGCCAGGAATCGCCTCAGATTGCACCACAGAGCATCCATATATTCCAAATTAAGCCATGACGTAAGGGCTTTGCGCTCCGCTTTTGCATTAATTTTGTCCGTCCTCTAGAAATTCAAGCACCCCCTGGCAAAAGTTGGTTCCAGCGGCAGTGATTGAAATCGCTTTCTCCAAGACAAAAGTAGTTTCAAGAATTGCTTAAGTAAATTTACAAAAACAACTGGAAGGGACTACGTCACTAATCATTGTTACCTTTTTATGTATGAAATGTAACAATACAAAATATGTTGGTGTAAAAAACAAAATTACATGAAAGATTGTGAACTGGGTAAGCAGCTATGCACTTTCTTCAACGCTTATATACACTATCTTTGCAATACTTTTTTTTGAAAAGCAAAAGAATACTTACATGTTCCTTTGGCACCTGGGCAATTTCAAGTAGCCTCAACTTGTCTTCATACTGGATTAACGTCCCGCCCTGGCACAGCAAAACAAAGGGAAGTTAACTTTTTCTTTTAAGTGAAAAGGGGAAGGTTTTCCCGAGTGAATAGTTGATGGGTTGAACTTTTGATGGGTCCTCAGTCTGTGTGGTCTTGTTGTGCAGGGGCGAGATTGTAAATAAAGTCTGTCACGAGCCAATACGGCCCATCAGGCCGGCGTTTATCTCCCATTTCAGTAGCATGAAACGACCGAGAATATTTCTACTCCCCTGGATGGGATGCCAGTCCATCGCAGGTTACTCCCCAGCTAATGCCAGTACCCATTTATACTCCTGGGTGGCGAAGAGAGGCAATTGGGGATGAAGTAGCTTGCCCAAGGACACAACGTATGGCCAGCAGCTGGATTTGAACCCCTGACCCTCTGATCATGAGTCACAAATCCTAACCTCTAGGCCACACTCCCCCGCCCTGGTGTGATTGGGGATAATGAAAAACCCACAAAACAATAATCGACAGAGGGATTGAGGGCTGCTGAGGGCCCAAAAGCAACATGGGGTTTATGGTATTGTATCTGCACAAAGGTATACCCTACAATATTCTTTTTGTTTGATATAAACTTTTATAGTTAAAAACACCTTTACAGTAAAAACATCAGGAATTCCAGGTTTCAAAGGGGTTTCTATATAAATTCTGATTCCAGGAAAAATCCCCACAAAAATTCCTGAAGCCTAGAAAAATCCCGACCAATCTCATCCATGTGTAAATTCATATGTACTTCCCTGTTCACTGTTATTCCCCCTTGAATATGTACAACCATGAAAGAGACTCCTTTTAGAAAATAAGATGTAGGATCATTCATGTCAGTTATCAAGAAGTGCTGTATAATTTAACACTGAGATTTGAAAAAAGACCCCCCCCCCAAAAAAAATAGACCAAAAACCCCATGAAAGATATATGGTACTTCAAAAAGTTAAAAGGTTTACAGATAAAACTACAGGTAAGACCCAAAACCCCTGGAAAGATGTATGGTACTTCAAAAAGTTAAAAGGTTTACAGATAAAACTACAGATAAGTCTATATGCCGGTAGTAGCCAACAAGGTTATTTTTGGAAAAGCCAAAGGTCTATCACAATAGCTCACGAAAGCAAACAGAACACCACAAATAAATATCCTGCCGCTGTATGAGCTCATTATCTGCACAGTGCTCAATGGTTCAATTCTTTACATAGTACAGTGGGAGGTTTATGTGAAAATATAGTGCAGGCTTCGATTTATATGAAATGGCCGGTCACTTTGGATGTTTTCACAAGAAAGCAGATCATCAGAGACAAACTCATAAATACTTTTCATGGTTACAACACTTTTTCAAGTTTTTTTTACATGCTTCCAACGGAAATCTGGGATCAAATTTCACAATAGTTTTACACATTCATAAATACTTAAGATAGTTGACCCATTCCTATTGGTCGAGAGCCTGTCATGTGGGTGGTTTTAAACAGTTGACAAAACACCGACTGGCTGGTCTTAAACACTTTCTTTCGTTGTGAATCTTCACAATCTTCACTTAGGCATGCGCAATACTACCAATGAGTCTGTATTCCGAGTGTCATAAATTCACACTTCAACAGCACAGCTGCATTCTGCGCCACTATATCTCCATATAAGGAGATGTCTTATAAGATGTTTACGACTACTCAAGAGAGGCATATACCATAACATAGTTAGATGAGGGGAGTTAAAAAAACTTACATGAAGTAAAACTGTTGAACAGAATCATTCAAAATTTATAATTTTTTAATTGTTTTGACTTTTCGACCGAAATGGTATTTAATGAATGGGAATAAATATGTGCTAGGCGGGTATTAAATAAGTACGTTTAAGACCGGCTTGGGGCCTAGTCGCTGATATATCAGCGTCCAGTCCAGCGTGAAATGAAAACCCACCTTGATGTCTGCTCTCGTTTTATCAGTTACCTCCATCACAAAATCTCGATTCTTCTGTTTTACCAATAAATTCAGAATTTCTGTGAGAGGCATCATTAAGGAAGCACAAATCAAATTCTTTTAATTTGTTCCTGTATTAAATGGCAATCCATATAGTTTAAATGGTCACTTTTTTTTTCAATATACCCACTTTGTAATACAATTTTTTTTCCTACATAAATTGGTCAATTTTAGCAAATTTGAAACCACTGAGTACATGTAAATATATTAATGTACCTTATCACCACCATCAACACAACAGAATAGGTGTCACTTATTTGTAAATTTTTGCAAATTTGAAAACATGTAAATTATAGTCAGGTCTGCTATTTAACACCTACATGTACATGTTGTAAAACGCTTATGAGTGCACACATATATCCTGAGAAATGAAACCCATAATCAATACAAGACAAGCAAGCTGCGTCAACAGATGTTTAAAATGTTGTCCTGTTTTTGCAAAACTGGATCTTTCAATGTGCGTGCTATTGACACATTCAACAGATGGTTATGCTCAACAAATAATTAACAAATAATTGAAAACAGTTTAATAATAGACTTTCTCTGCACATGACAAGTTCCCCAGCTGTTGGCAATGTGAGAGCAAACTAGAATAACAATGGTGCATAGCTCGCTGCCGAAAGGGAGGCAGCAACCTCCTCCCCATGCCATGAGTTACTTTGTTTTCAACCTCGTTTCAATAGTAAACCTTTGCTTCGCCCGCTACGCCGAGGAGGCGACTGTGCCATGAGGTGGTGCACTTAGCGTGCGATCTAACGTGACCGATCAACTTGTGAACACACACATACAACCAGTCGTGTTTTACTATACTATCGAGGACAAGGATTTGTGTTTCCCTTTGTACGTGCACTACATACACCCCAAGGACAGACAGACAAAGGGAGAACAACAGATTCTTTGTTGTCCTGATTCTTCTGTTGGAAGTTCAAGTCCCACTCTAGTCAAATTCCCTCGGCTCCACATTTGCAGTATAAATTATGACGCAAAGAAATACATGCAGTCAATTTTTGGCAAGCCATTATTCATTTCCATATATCCAAAAAGTGGAACGAAAATGGGCAATTCCACACTAATAGGTCCAAATGTGTGACATTTGAGAAGGCCTTTAAGTAATAAAACTAAGATCTTGGTGTTCCAATTTTTGCTGTAAACGCTGCAAGCTTCAAACAAATATCCTCACCTGCAAAGGATATAACTGATTTGAAACTTAATTTATCCTAAGCACCCTTTTCCTTGCAGTGTGTCTGTCCATGTTACATACATTTAACACGTAAAAAATACCTGTTATTTTCTCAAATAAAAAATATACCATCTTTTGTCTTTTCCTGCCCTAGTCACTTTCAAATACTGTAATTTTCGGAATATAAGCTGCGGCTTATACTTTGATTTTGCCCATGAAAATGTTTACTGCGGCTTATACACAGGGCGGCTTATACGCCGAGCCTTGAAGAATAAAAATGACATTTACTATGTGTATTTAATGTTCTGGTATAAGAAGAGATGTGTTGCTGAAATAATTATCAATTAAGAAAGTCATTAACAAACCGAAAGCACGTCCCACAAAAAGGTACCGAGCGGTAAAAAGTACGGCTAGTGAAAGCTGTCTCTTTGACATCGACAACCGGCCGTACGTGATGCTGCATGCATGCTGCATGGATTCCCCATGGACCACACTATTTGTGGTAATAAAGGGGTGTACTTTCTTGGAAACAATAATTACCAATATTTCCCCTGTTTAAAAAATGAAAAAAGACAACTAATACTTTTTATGGAGTTCGAAACATATCTTAATTTGATAATCAGTTGTTCAACGTCACAATATAATTTTTTTTCTTGAAATGTATTCAAGAAATGATGTAAAACTCAAAACAGGGGTGAAATCACCCCTTACGAAATTAATGGATTCGTCCATAAAAATGTCAGCATCGTGTTGACTGTTTTCGAAGAAAATTACGATCCAAACTTGAATTTTTGACGTTACTACTCATTAGTAATCACATCAATTTGATAAGTTTTGCTGTAAAAACGGACTTGTTTATTCTTAGGACAAAACAACTCATGCGTCTGTTGCCACAAAGCAGGATTTGTAGCACTCCACTCCAGTCAGACGACACATGGTGGGTTGCATACTCTTTCAAGTGCTGGGGGAAAATGTTATCATTCGCCGGCACAGGCTCACTGACGAGCCAGCCGGCAGCAATTCCCGTTTTTTTTATTTCTCATCATCAATTTCCATATTTGTTTGTAATAGTATCGACTGTAAATGATTTGATATAACTTTTGTGGCCCTTTTTATAGCTTTCGTAGTGTAAATGGAACTGGTTCAGAGCATTTTTACTAGAATTTGGAGGCCTTACAAAATTGAAACCGCTGCCATCGGTGCGGCTTATACGCTGATGCGGCTTATACGCCGACTTCAAATCTTAATTTGCAGATTTTTGCGTGCTGCGGCCTATACGCCGCACGGCTTATATTCCAAAAATTACGGTAAGCAAGGTACAGAAAAAACCAATAGAAAATATACTAGCTCATCTTTCACCCTTTATATGCAACATCCATAAAACTTATCTTATTGGCCCATTAGTGTGGAATTAACCAAATTCCCATTCATATATCGTGCGTTCACAAAGCGAAACATCTGACCTCGTCAAATGGGATGTTGAATGGGACTCTGTACGGACCATTTCACAGTACTTTGGTCACAGAGAGCTCTTGGCCAACACTGATATCATTATGCTCAGTACATTAGGCCAAAAAAAAAAGTCTCCGGTTTCTGGTATGGAGCTTCCCCAAAAAGTGGTGCGGCGACGCGGCTTTTTTTTTTTTTTACCTGATTTTTTGCTTCAAATGTCGGCTGATGACTGCAAATGGTGCCCGACTAAACTTAGTGCAAATTTATGGGAGTCCAGAGAGGCCACTTAAACCTTATTCTCGACCATAACCCAATCTAAAAACACGTTAAAATTGTGCAGCAGCAGGATTCCAGTCAAACCAGTGAGTTTGGCGGTTTTGAGACATCATCTTTCATTGAAAAAAAAACTTTTTCATTTTACCGACGCGCATGGCTAGGGCGACGCGCGCGCATACCAGAAACCGGAGACTTTTTTTTTGGCCTTAGTGGCCCACTCAGGTTTATTTTGAGCCCTGCTTTAAAGAACTGTCAGTGCTATTTTTGAGTTTCACCACAAAAGACACGGATTTTCTTTTTTTTGATTGCTATTTGTTAGCAATATCAAAGTAATTCACCTTTGAATGAGACATCAAATTAAAAAAAATATTAGGGGAAAACTAGGAAAAAAACAAAACAGTTATCTTCAGATCTCATAGGGTAGACTAGTTCTTGCTCTAATCAGAATGATTGGAGTCTACATGTACATGTATTCGCAAGGCTGCAGCAGCAGATCTGTTTGAGTGGAAAAATCACCCCAAAATAATAGATTTTTCTGACTTTTCATACAAAATAACACAAATCAAGTTGGAAATTCATCAGAAGAAGAAATCAGGTTTTTTTTAAGAGGTCAGAGAGTACCTCTTTCAATTTTATGATCAATGTGTGCTAAAATGGCAAGGATACTGAGGTCGACGGTGGCACCAAGATTGTCAATATTTGAGATGAACATGTACTCCTTGCCCTGCCTGATGAAGGATTCTAGCAATTCCGAGTCATAGAATGACTGGTAGATGTCACCGTGGCCTGGCGGATACCAGCTGAAAAGGGAAATGACGAGAAAGGGATGTTTTAATATTCAACTACATGTATAGGTTTTACGGCCAATTTCGCAAAAACAGCATTCAAATTCATCTTCACAGTGGCCAATTTGCTATTCTGTTAGATTTACGTTCAAATTCATTGTCAGACCTGACATTTTCATGTTTAAAGGGAAAATACAACATTTGCAAACATCAAAAAATAAAACTACCAAATCATTTTGAAATACCTTGCTGAACTGTTAGTGAATGACAGTGTAAAACATCCTGTAACATCATGGCACATGGTATACTGTCATTTTCAATAAAAGTGGTATTTTTGTATCGACCAGCGTTGGAAAAAACTGGCTTTTTTTCAAATACTGGCCCCAATTGACTATCGCACTTGTTTGCAGTCGATTACACACCTATGAACGGGTACAAGCCAGCTAGACTGGTTCCCTGACCTTACAATTCCCCAATGTATGTAAACTGCTCTGTTTCTTTTTATATGGAGTCAGGGAACCAGACTACAGGAAAATGATTGTTTTTCTTGGTTTGTATAGCATCTTCGAACCCAAAACCTCAAAAAAGTCAGTATAACTATATTTGCTATATATTTCCAACCCCCCAATTCCATCCATTTCTGAAAATTGCAGCAAAAGCAAATGATGTATATTCCCTTTAACACATCCTAAGTTGAAGTTATGTCATTCGGCCGAAATGATCATTTAATTTAGCAGTCGGTTTAGGTATAAGGATTATTTGCATGAGAATATTATTTTCGTTTTCATCTCTGTGCATTCTATTTAGTACTTTCTGCATTCAAAATACTGGGAAACTAAGGAAAAATTTGAGGTTTTTAATTAAAAAAAAATTGTTTTGCAAACTGGTACTTTATATGAATGTACAGCATCAGAGTAATTATTAGAGCTGTGTGATGGTGCAATGGGAATTCTATTTACTGTGGAATGGAACTTCTATTTTTGCAGTGCAGCTGTGCTGTGCATTTTGAGAAATAATTCAATGACAAGTGATCAACGATCCACCTATCAGATGACGGGGATCTATTCAGGACTGGTATAATCATTTCCATTCAATGAGATCAGATACTATTTTCAATAGAGAGAAACACAATACTGAAACCATTTTTGTTAAAATTTCCCCCAGTTTTGTGTGAACTGTAATCACGTTCTTTTCCCCTTGTCTCGCCTGCTGTTAAACTAGGTAGAGAGAAAAACAAACAAACAACCTACAAACAAACAAACAAACAAGAAAACTACACATTTTACATTCAAATTTTTCATTTTACATTGCTTTCTTAAATTTTTGATCTTGATTATAATACCTACCTCCCATTATGCACGACATCGCGCAGTACGCGCGACGTGCACGCCAATGTCCTTATAAAGTAACGAGTTGTGGAGGGGCATTTCATATTATAGTCAGAGGGGTGTTTTGTAAAACATGAAGTAAAATTGTTGAAGAAATGGTTGACAACGTCTTGTTTTGACATGTTTTAATTTTTGGACCGAAAAGATTTTTTTTTTTTTTTACTGAAAAGGTACTTATGAATGGGAATAAATATGTGTTTGGTCGGTATTAATTTAACACTCTGTTTAAGACCTGTGGGAGTCTGGATGGGTGATAATTACCTACCCAGACTCCCACCGGTCTTAAACAGAGTGTTATAATACCTCCTGACCACACATTTATTCCCTTATTAAAAACAGGTGGTCATATCTATTAATTTAATAGACCTGCCCATTGTTGAATATGTTCTAAACGATACTGCGTGTCATCGTTTTTGCACTCATTAATCATGGACATAAAATTTCATTATCACAGATGCTGCATATGACGGTTGGGGTTTGCCATTCCTTTCTTGTTACAGACAAATTGGATTGAATTTTATAGAATGGAAAATCAATGCGGTATTTGAGCATTTTTTGTGTGTACAATAATTACAAAAATACTACCCATCCAAATTTGTTGTACGCATAAGTTGTAATTTTGGGTAAAATAAAAATGCACAGAAATGAAAAAAAATAACACGATGCTCATATTCCACACAGTGTGCAGCAGATCTGATTAACTCATTGCCAAGGTATATTTACAATGCACGACGCTCATTTATTTGCCGTTGTAAGACACCCCAATTGATTATATCTGTGGTGGAAATGCCACATTCATTAAATCAAGAAAAGAGCACGCACACACAGTGCACTGTTCTCCCAGCCTAGCTATCGAACCAAGGAAAATATTAACTTGCCGCTGCTTGGTGTTGCTATAGCAACCTGTGTGTAATCTAATTAGATTGGACTAGACTTGCTTCCAGTCTACTTACTGTTCTATGTTGGTTCCATCCATGGAGCATGTCTTGGCAGTTGGTAACAGTGTTTCCTTGTTGATTCTTGGATACCTGTACAGACCACAATAATGATGCTATCAAAATTATGTGGTACACATTAATTATGTACACGAACATTAAATGTTGACAAATTTTGTCATCAGTTTAACAAATACAACATGCATTGAGCTCAGCATTTGCGTACATATGTTATGCACATGTATATTTATGTATACTCTTGTATTTACATACATGTACGTACATGTACCTGTCTGTATGCACTATAAAGTATACACTGTGTGCACATTCAAAAACAGTGTTCTTAAATTTACTACCTTACGGAGACATGAACACAATAGGGAACAAAAGATTGTATACGTCTCCAGAAGAACATTTCTATAGATGAATACGTCTCCACAAGAATTTCACGAAATAGATATATGGATTTTACTCAAAAACTAGGAATTTCCAAGGTAGGTTGATCTGTCGCAAATGGAAGAGTTTTAGAAAAGGGATATTTAGTCCAAATTTCAGCCCAGGAAATTAATTCTGGTTAAAATAAGAGCATTTTGAAACTTCAATTTCACACTCGAAAACTTTACTACACGAGAACAAAGAAATGTCTCCACAGGAATACAAATTCCAGAATGGGTGTGTGCACATTCAAACACAACGTGAACAATTTGCAAAACCATGCATTCAACAAAAATCCTTTGTGTTAAAAAAAAATTAAATTCATCAATCACTGTTCTAGAATTAGTGTGTATTGGGGTTGTACATGTACATATTCACTAGTATGTGTATTTCTTTAGTGTTTGAAATTTTCCCAATTTTCCCAAAAATCCCTGAAAACTGTGGTCTCATTATTGGTCATGTTCAGACTGTCAGTTTAGGGGAACTGACAGATTCCAACAAAATATGCCACTGGAATTTGATGGGTTGAGGTCTGTTAGGGTTATGGGAATCTCGACAGGTTGAATCAGAACTTGGCTGGTGGAGAAGCAGGTCAGGGACGGGCTGAATTGGGGGGATAAAATCCGATCCAGGCTTGGATGAGGACTAGAGCCAGCATGAAGTCTCGGGACAGCAACTCACCTCCTCTGCATGAAGGTGTGGATGTCGACCTTGCAGGAGCTGTAGCAATTCAGCACAGCTTTGGTGTCCTCGTGTGTGTTGAATGAATTCATCAGGACCAAAGGAACACTACTGCCATAGGTCTTGTTCAGATGCTGTGCAGAACAAGAACCAAGGGCGTAAGTGAATGAACCTTCTTGTAGATAAAGCGAGAGAGTAATACTTAGATCCTTGTTACCTTTTTCTGTGAATGTCTAGCTAACAAATACTGACTAGTAAAAGCCAGTCTCCTTTACCCAAAATGAAGTATCCGTATGCCCGATTGAACAGAAGTTGGAATATTTTCCATATTTACTTTGCAATACTTTCAATCTTCAGTATTAAATATCTATTCAATTTTCAGTGAATCACGATGCATTAATTTACAAAACCAGCCGAAAAAGTCTGTTTGACAAAATAACAACACATGTCGTTGAGGATTCTATAAAAATGTTCAGTAATTAACGCCTTGTGAGTGGCTACAGTGCAATAGGAATGAGTAATTTGCTTTATACATGTACATGTTGCACTTGGAAAACATATTTCTGTGAGTCGCCAATTTCAACCCAAAAAGGCAACAAGGACAATCAGACTTCCTCAAGAAATCCTAAACCAACTTCTGCTTTTACTGGAGTATGGCTGTGTCTAAATCAGATGTTTCTGGATGCAGCTTTGGTATTTGACATTGATACTTTGCAGTAAATAATCATAGCCATAGACAACAAATGCTAATTTTGGACAGGGTCTGAGTCTTACCTCGATCTGTTGGACAGCGAGGTCCAGGAAAGTGACATCATTGCGGACACTGATGACACTCTTTGGGCCCTTGCAACCCATACTGGTACCAAGCCCGCCATTCAACTTGACCACCACGAGCTTGTCCAGTAGTTCCCTGACTGACTCTGGGTCGTGCTTCTCGAGCTTATCATAGGGCATAACCTAAAGAACACATGTAAAGAGGAAAGCAGTGCTCCAGAATAACTATTACCCCTGACTTTTGAGCCAATAATCATTTCCGAAACCTTGCTCGGTTATTTTCAGACAAATCCAGGCATATATAGGGCTGCAGTAATGGTAAAAGAACCGTTTTAGCTATATATATACAATGCAAGAGGTAACGTCTGTCTCGAGCAAATGTGGCCCATCAGGCCCGCGTTTATCTCCGGTTGCAGTAGAAAGAAAGGACTGTAAAATATTTCTATTCCCCCCTGGACGGGATGCCAGTCCATCGCAGTTTACTCCCCAGCTAATGCCGGTTCCCATTCATACGCCTGGGTGGAAAGAGGCAAGTGGAGATGAAGTGGCTTGCCCAAGGACACAACATCAAGCAATTAAGCAATCCATAGTGCTGGATTTTGGTGAACTTGGGAGGGTCATCATTCTCAAAACTGAATGAGTTGTATCAAATGACTGACGACAGACCAAAATCATAAATTTTCTTGGAACTCACAGCATCTTCAGATAATGGTTGGATGTCCTCCCAGCGAACCGACGGTCCAGTTTCCGCCAAGAAACGACTGAACAGTT
This sequence comes from Patiria pectinifera, assembly GCA_029964075.1. Taxonomy (NCBI): domain Eukaryota; kingdom Metazoa; phylum Echinodermata; class Asteroidea; order Valvatida; family Asterinidae; genus Patiria; species Patiria pectinifera. The sequence goes on along the minus strand of CM057142.1, from coordinate 21,411,891 downwards.
CCTTGAAGCCTTCAAATTCCTTAGATACAATCTGTACACAACCAAACAAATTAATTACTGTCATAATACAACTGTTCATGTAAAACTAAAAGCCTATTTTTTTTAACTTGCTCCTGAGGAATGTTGTGCTTGGAAGCTTCTCTCATTGGGTGATCTGGCACAACCCGATCCCCATTTCAGAACAGTTCCAATAAATCTTTATTTCTTTCCGCCTCTCTTTTTCTCTCAACAATAATTCTCTGCGGGTTTTCTTCTCAACGGTTTATGGTATAAACTGGTATTACTTTGAACAAACATCAACCCTGAACCAAAGGTGTGCATGTATTACTCTGAAATCAGATGACGTCATCAGGTATCAAATTACAAACAATTTCAATAGAAGAGATGACAAATTCCATAACGCTTGTACAAAATAATCAACCATGTTCATATTTTGTACTCAGATAGATCATCAATTGATAAACAGTTTTTGTCATGTACAAGAACTCACTTGACCTTTACTTCCGGGTCTACCAGTAAGTCAGTTACATTGTAGGTGAATTTAAATTACAGACAGAAGCCTCAAATCACAACGAACCTAATTTCCTCCAAACGATTCACGGGATGATGATAAAACCTGGTATGAACTTGAACCGAAGATGTGACAAAAATTGTGACGCCATCTATTATCAAGCGATTTCAGGTCAAAATTTGAATAATTACTTTGAACCACAACTTTCTTAACGTTCTTATTCTTTGTGATCAGTTAGACTTAGGAAATATATTGGATTTCAACGTTCAAAGTAATTTGACCTTAACTTCCGGTTTTTACACAAAGTACAATGAATATTGAATATACACGTACATTGTGTCTTGAAAATGAAAGCATTTTGAACCGGAAATAACGTGTACGTGTACATAAAATGTACTGACATTTATTATCATACCGTAAAAGATGCATAATAAAAATAAAATAAAACGAATGGTTTTACTGGAAAGGCTGAATTTCATGATCCCTTGTCTGTTCTAACATAAAAATATTCACAGCTGGGTAATTATGTTCTGTGGAACAGTTTTCTGCCCGATCAACCAGCATTTGTAACTCAACAAACGCGAATCTGTACCGGGTAGTTTCATACATTTTTGCAGTGCATTTATTGTACAGAGAAATAAACTTGTGGCCTCTTTGCAGGAAACCCGAGAAATAAAAAATAAAACTAGAAATGTGTTTGTGGACAAACACTGAGCTGTTTCGACCGTTTTATTAGTGACTGCCGTAAAGGAGTTTCATCCAGGTCGAATGAACATGTACATGCGTATTCTATACAAAAAGTGTCCATCCTATGTAAAAAAAAAAAAAAACATTTTTCTTGGCGTCATGATGACTGCATACATGTTTTGAAATTTACTGTATCTATCTACGACCTAACAAATCTTTTGCCAAAAAGAATTTCGAATTAACCCCTTTCCAGCGATGCGATATAAGTAAAAGGTCCAAAAATTGAATAATTCATATAAAATCACATGATGACGTCATCGTGACGTCACTGCAATTTTTGTCCAGAACACTTCCTGGAATATCTGCATACCGAGATTGAACCCAATCGGACATCAGGTTCTCTAGATAAAGTGACTTAAACTACAGCAGTTTTAGAATGATGTCAAGTGACACGCGATGACGTCATGATGCCGTCATGATTCGACCGGAATCTTCAGATGGTGGTCTAAGTGTGTGCCAGGTTTGAAGTCGATCGGATCGCATTTGATATAATTTTTGCAAAATTTGAAGAAAATATTAAAATTTAAAAAATTCATAAAAAATCAGACGATGACGTCATGATGACGTCACTTCAGATTTTGAATGCTTTTATCTATACCTACCTACCCACCAAGTTTCATAACGATCGGACATACCCCTATATGTGAATAACAAAATCACGTTTCTGATGACGTCATGATGACGTCACACATTTTATGAAATTTGGTGCATCTATATTTCACCTAACAAACATGTTACAAAAAGAATTTTGAATTTACCATGCTCCATTCATGAGATTTGAGTAAAAGGTCCAAAAATTGAATAATTTATATAAAATTACATGATGACGTCATCGTGACGTCACTGCATTTTTTTGTCTATAACACGTCCCAGAATACTTGCATACCAAGTTTGAACCAAATCAGACTTCCGGTTCTGTAGATATAATGGCCTTTAAGTATGTGCTTTTAGGATGACGTCATGTGACACGTGATGACGTCATGATTCGGCATACATCTTCAGATGTTTGTATAAGTGTGTGCCAGGTTTGAAGTCGATCGGACCGTATTTTATATAATTTTTGCAAAATTTGAAGAAAATATTAAAATTTAAAAAATTCATAAAAAATCAGACGATGACGTCATGATGACGTCATTTCAGATTTTGAATGCTTTTATCTATATCTACCTTCCCACAAAGTTTCATAACGATCGGACATACCCTTATATGCGAATCAAAAAATCACGTCTTTGATGACGTCATGATGACGTCACACATTTTACGAAATTTTGTGCATCTATCTATGACCTAACAAACATGTTACAAAAAGAATTTTGAATTTACCACATTCCGTTTATGAGATATGCGTAAAAGGTCCAAAAATTGAATAATTTATATATAATCACACGATGACGTCATCACGACGTCACTGCAATTTTCGTCTATAACACGTCCCGGAATACTTGCATACCAAGTTTGAACCAAATCGGACTTCCGGTTCTGTAGATATAGGGCCTTAAAGTATGCTCTTTTAGGATGACGTCACGTGACACGTGATGACGTCATGATGACGAAAAGTTTCGGCATACATCTTCAGATGATAGTTTAACTGTGTGCCAGGTTTGAAGTCGATCAGATTTGAAACAAGGCAAAAAGTGACTTGTAGAACGAAAACACGTGTTATCCTATGGGGAAAAAAGTGGAAAAAAAAAAAAAAGAGAAAAAAAAAAATAACAAAAACAAGAGCTGTTTCGGTGTGTACACCGAAACAGCTAAAAATACACCTGAATGAAACTGCTTGTGGCACAAGTACATGTATACAACTATTTAAACAAAATTGCACATCCTGTATTAACAAGGTTCCCATGTAAAATCTGCATAGCATAGTACAATGTAGGCTGACATTTCTTGATACATGTATTTAGCCTAACCTCCCCAACTCCATCAAAATCCATCCCCCTATTTTGGTGGATTTTGGGGGACTTGGTCATGCAGGCCTGGTTTGACTAAAATTTTGATGGAGTATGATGGATTTGGGCCTGCAGGCCTAAAGCGAAGCCTGCATTGGAAGCAGTGTGATTGATGGTTTTGGCGGACTTGGTCAGGTACGGTACTTACAGTAGTAAAAGACAGTAGGGAGTTAGGGTTAAAGTGTGAGAATGGAAACAGTTGTCCATTTAGAAGAACATCTCACCTCTTTCTGGGGTGCTATTTCCTTGAGTTTGTCCAGCTCTTTCCATAGCGCCCGCTGGGCATCCCTCCGGCCCTGGGTATGGAACTCTAGCTGACTGCTGCTCCGCCTCAGCCCTCCCTGTTCAAAAAAGGGGGGAAAAAGAGGAAATGTTATCGTAACAGTCAGGATCCTTGGTGCTTTACATTAAAGGGGGAGCTCTGACGGCCTTGTTTGATGGTTGAGAATGAGTACGATTTACTCAAACTATTAAAGAAACCTAAAAGCAGTTCTGGGAACATTCTTGAAGTTACAGGGAACTTGTAGAAGCAATGGAAATGAGCATCGTCCACTGCCAACCTGTAAAACAAACGGTTAAAGGAATTTCTGGTGCATTTACTATAAAGTGTATTGACTGGTTGTGTGCACACACACAAAAATGAAATCAGAGTAATCCAACACTGGCAGAGACTTACACAATGGGTCTAAAACTAGCATTTGCTTTTACTACCGATTTTTAAGTTACGTGTACTTGCATTTGTATGTAGAAAAATGAAGCAAATGCTTTTACTGGAAAGCATTTGCTAAAATCTAAAAGTATTTACTTGTTACTATTTAGCTTTTGCTAGACTAGAAGTGTTTACTTCATTTCGTATAAATAAAAAGGAGTAAATGCTTCAGATTTCAAGTATTAACTGGTCATTTTTCAAGGCTGGGTTGGGGCTACCTTGAGAATATAAAGCAAAAATTGCTGCATTTATTCATATTATTCACGCCAAAATTAACACAAAACGTTAAAAACAACATATACCGGGTAATACCATACACTTTATATCGAATAACACTTATGCAAAATTTTAACTTTTTTTATCATTAATTCCATTACTAGAAGAAACAATAATTTCGCATTTTGTTCACGATTATGCGAAGAGTTAGTGTAAAATTCAGTGCGCCATAGAACGATTAAGGAGAAATTTTATCCAATGGAACCCTTGGGGCTTAACAAAATGTTTTCATCATTTTGGCTGGATTTGAGGATCAAATGTACAACACGTACTGTATGCATCACTTTGATTTGGACAATTATTACCCTACGTATGTTTGGCAGTTTGTACACAAAAGAGACCCTAGTGTTGACAACCATTCATCCATGAAAACAATCCAACAGTAAGAAGCATTTGTCTGGTAAACGCTGAACAGTAAAGGAAAACTTTTATTCATACAAAATCAAGCATTTGCTTTTCTTTAATGCTTTTACTCCAAAATAAATCGTTTAACTTTTTACTTACACTTTCTAGCATTTGCTAGTTTTCATTCATATTTCATACGACCCCATCATGCATGTCATGTACATGTACCGGTACCTGTAGAAAGTGCATGTACATGTACGGTACATGTACATGTAAACGCATGTTGTACTGTACTGTACATGTACATGTACGTATACTATACATTACAAAAACCCTAACGTACATGTACATGTACAGATCGGAATCCATCAAAATCTATACCCCTGTTCAGGGAATTTTGGCGGACTCAGGATACCTCCCTATGGAACAAACTGTTTTTTTTTTATGGATTCAGGATTGTAAGCCTAGCGGAACTGCAGGGCGGATTTTGATGGAATCAGGATACCTCTATATTGAGCTGTTGGGGGACTTTGATGGATTCAGGATCTCAACAGAATAACTCTTTGGCTATGTTTGTGGTCAAGTAAATACTGCTTGTAGCCCTGTCAAGTCTTTCACATGTCATGCATGCTGTACAAAAATGTACATACTGGAGGAATGGGAGCTTGTGACTGTTGGGGGGGGGGGGTATTTATATTATGCCTCAGCATATAAACAATGGATTAGGCCAAAAAAAAGAATAGTTCTGCTTCCGGTTACCCGACCGACCCTATTTTTAGGCTGCGACCCTAAAAATTTTATCGGCAATTCCAAAAAAAAAAAAAAAAAAAAAAAATTTAATAAATAAAAATAAAATTTGTCTTTTCTGTCTTCACAAAATACCTCTCAACAACCCTTTTGCATCCAAAAATGCTTGTATTTATTTGTTTTCTTAAAATACATTCGCTTTTTTCAAAAGAAACCTCCGTCATTACAAATTCGCTTCGCGATATAACTACTTTGCAATTCGATGTCACGTACGTACGCACGGTGACTATAATCACGTGGCGACGACTGGTTCCCGCCGTGCCGCCGCGCAGGGGCCAATTTAGAAGACATAATGAAAATGCGGTAACCAGTCCATAGCGATTTGCGACCGATAGCACGCTTTCAGTACAGTGCAGGCCACTGTCAACTGGTCGGATTCGACATCGTAAAAATGCTAAGAAAACACCGATGGAAAGAGAACATTTTTGCCAGTTTATTTACAGAATTGATCTAGCTTGTCTGTGTATGTATTTTCTGTGTTCGAGAGTTCATTTTGAGATCGCACTACTCGTATTTGGAGTGATACATGCCGCGTGTTTCCCGAAATTGTTGACTGTTAAAAACAGGTCTGTTGGCCCATGGCGGGCCGCTCGCCACACATGCTCGCATCACACACCTCGGAGTTTTGGCCAGCTCCCCGCGTCTTGACTAGCGTTGTGCATATGGTGCGAACGGCCTGAGTTTTCCATTATTTTTTGAAATTATCGAACGTAAATATATTGACAATAATTAAAGGTAGGTTTTACTCACTTTTTGTTGCCATTTCGTGTATAGCTTTCGTAGTGCAATAGAAATAGTTCAGGCTAAAACTTCGATAATTGAATACCCCATTCAATCTGCATAAAAAAAATTGGCAAAAAAAAAAAAATTTCCGACCGACCGACCCTATTTTTGAAAGGCATGTAATCGGAAGCAGAACTATTTTTTTTTTGGGCCTTATGTAAATACGCCATCCAGACAAAGCAATGCTGGGATCGCTATTCATTGGTTAGTGTTTACTTACATAAAAGTAAGTTTACATAATTATCCATTGAAAGAAGATATTAATGTAAGAAATATTTTTGCACACATCATAGTGTACACATAATCACCCACAGCCTAAGTTGAAAGAAAGACTTTCTAGTAAAAAGAGCCCAAGGCGTTAGGGTTAAAAAGAATGTGTACTATACATGTGTAGGACCTAAAACAAACAAATTATCAGTATTAAATGATACATGCAAGCAATGAGAGAAGCAATGTCATGAAGACTGAATGCTGGTGTATGGTTGTGTCAAAACTGTCATGCATACTGGCCTTTCACCACAAATGCATTGTCAAGGAGGCCGGATGCCAATGCTATGGTGGCCCTGAAGGGACATCGCATATCGCAAACGTGTGCGCATACGTATGCGATGTCGCGAAATTTATCGCGAATGTGTGCACACACGTATGCGATGTCGCGAAATTTATCGCGAATATATGCGCACACGTATGCGATGTCGTGAAATTAATCGTGAATATGTGCGCACACGTATGCGATGTCGTGAAACAATTCGCGAATATGTGCGCACACGTATGCGAATTTGTTTGCAATGTCGTGAATTTTATTGCATACCTTGTCGCATACCTTTCAGTAAAATTCCTAATGAACTGGGGAGTTGTAGCAGCTAGTCTGGAATCTAGACGTACTGTTAGATATAAATAGAGTCTGACTAATGAACCTTCGCGCGCACGCTGTTCCTCGTGCAATCGTTACTACTAGTACTGTCGAGCGCAAACTTGCTGCTACAACTCCCCAGTTCATTAGGAATTTTACTGAAAGGTATGCGACAAGGTATGCAATAAAATTCACGACATTGCAAACAAATTCGCATACGTGTGCGCACATATTCGCGAATTGTTTCACGACATCGCATACGTGTGCGCATATATTCGCGATAAATTTTGCGACATCGCATACGTGTGCGCACATATTCGCGATAAATTTTGCGACATCGCATACGTGTGCGCACATATTCGCGATAAATTTTGCGACATCGCATATGTGTGCGCACACATTCGCGATAAATTTCGCGACATCGCATACGTATGCGCACACGTTTGCAATATGCGATGTCCCTTCAGGGCCACCATACAATGCTCTCTCAACCCTACCAACTATTTTTATTTTTAATGTACTGCCTGAGTGGTTCAATTCATGTATACATAATGCATACTTGAGTGAGTGACATCATCAGTGAAATTCCAAATTGCATTTTTAGGTCACACAAAGGCAGCAATCAAAGTATTGTTACAACAATAAGTAGGCCTACATGTACATATTATGCAGTTGTTAGCACGATGACGACAGTTTTTCAGACATGTTTATGATAGGAAATGTTACTAGCTGAAAGATAAAGTAATTTCTGTTGCTGTTTCTCAGAGCAATACTTTATAATCAAACATCATGGTTAATGTATCCAACAACTTTAAAAAAAAAAAATTGAGAACAAGAATTTAAAACTACATGTAAGAACATACTGGTCAGTGTTTTTTTTTTCAGAGTACAGAGTGCAGATCCCTTGTGCCATAATTTTCCATGGCATTTGAAAGAAGTCCGAAAGAAAGAAGTGCCAAAATATGTCATTTGAATTTTTTCCCCAGATTTTGGAAGGGTCCTATTGAAGAAAAAAATAAAATACCGTTTAGGGTACATGTACATGTAGATTGGGGATAGGCTACTGACTGAAACCACTTGCGCTCCAAAATTTCACCTCGTATACTTGCAGCATGCAAGTTGTTTGTATACAGTACCTGGGGTATGCACTACCGGTAGGTGTGTACAGCTATTGAATTTCAATAGCCATGGTGACTATTGATAAAAAGTCGCAACAAGTTGACCATTCGCAACTATAGTAACCACTAATACCGCTGAGCACTGCCAGTACACTGAAACAATAACATCGAACATGTGGGTTTGTGATTGTCCAGTAATAATTTGAGAAAGTGTCACACTTATCCAGTTTCGTGTGGGTGGAGTTTTATTATTTATTATTTTTAAAGGATTTTGAAAAATTATGAGGCAGTTTTGTAAGATCAAATCACCATTCGCTCTTTTCACACTCCGCCATTGGGCATGCAGAGCCTCGATCTGGCAACTTTACAGAATAAAAATAGCTGGTTCAGTGAGTATTCTCCATTTGTGTGTTGGTCCTCGGGGGTTATGTAGAACACGTACCAGTACATACACACACGTTTGTTTATGGTGTAAATCAAGGATTTTCTATTGTTCCTGTTCCCTTTTCCTTTGTTTTTCTCTAACTTTTTCGCAACAGCTCTCATTGGTTTTGTTCAGGTTCTATAACCGAGGAGTCCTCGATTTGGTTCCTGTTCTCAATTCATGATGATGTTGCACGTGTGTGTCCTCGATTTGCACCACAAACAAATGCATGTACAATGTAAGTCAAACAAATTGCACACAATATGCATACAGAACCTTGTTTTGCAATTTCCAGTCATGGTCCTGGCTTGGGTTGCTTTGAAATTTTCAAAGTGTGAACATGGTGATGGAAGGAACATGTATATGGATTTGAGGTCATCTACAGATTTTGGATAACGGAAAGGTGAAGCCTTACATGTACTGGTAAAATATACGTTTTCTCTACGTTAAAAAAATACAATTGAACTAATACCAGTAAATGTTTTTTCCCCCGTCTTTCCAATGACACACTTTGAAGACCCTCTGCTTAGAAAGAGGGCTTGGAACAGTATCATAATTTCTTTTTTAAATTACGCTAGTCTAAATCTCATACACAACCTGTAGCATCACTGAATCTCCTGTATTTTATGAAGAAAAAACCAACAAAATATCTGAATAACCTTGCACACTTTTCAAAACACTCCTTCCAATTTTCTATGACTACATTAAAGCCATCAGAAGACAATGCAGATAAATAATCAGTCTTACTATGTACAGTGATGAATTTCCCTGCTTTTTTGTTGTTTTTGAAAAAATATATAACAATTGTGCCCATGTCCGTCAACCCCCAAGAAAAAACAAAACAAACAAACAAACACCCCAAACTACTTTAGACTTACCAGATTGTATAATCCAGATCCTCCATTCATAACTGGCATGCTGTAAATGCACGTTTACGAAGCATACAAAAGTTTACAGAATCAGAAATAGTCTGGCAATGTCCGACCGAACAAATCCTGTCCTGCCTCTCTGTGACAAGCCCTTGACACTGACTGTTATATTATACCCCAACCAGCATCTTCCCACTGATCAGTGATTTCAACCAGCGATCCCCGTTTCCAAGCATCCAGGTGTAACCATCCCGCCCGTACAATGTACGTACCAGCAACAGAGGCGTTATCAGGAAACGCTGATATCGCGGGGTAGACTAGCCAGCCAATCTCTCAGCCGTATTCTCAAAGATGAGGGCACATGTACGCCCATCAATAAAATATGCACATACAATTACCAAATGGATGAAAAACCACCTGTACGGTATACTCTTCCATTGATGATGTCTAAAGTTCATGTACATGTGGGTGCTGATAACTACAAACCCAACCCGGCCACCCAGTACGTGAACTCGTAAATGATGAACTGCTTGAACTGGCGCGTGTACATGTACCAGCCCACAATTATCAGCTTGCAAATAATACAGGAACACTTCAGATATGTTGACTTAGGTTAAAAAAAGAACCTTGCTGAGTCCAATGGTTAAAACTCCAATTGATCTGACACGTGTTAACTACATGTATAGGGGGTGTGGCCAGATGTACCAGTACTGTACAGAGCTGTACATCCCCACACTGTACAATAGGTACAATGTACATGTGTGTACATTACATTATTTGGAGAAAAGCATTCTGACCTTTTGTAATGACAAGAGTTAGTCCAGTGGAAGCGACATGTTCAGCATGCCATATACCATAGAACAACATGCATAATGGCAAATTCCGTCATTAAGCCAACTAGTTACATGTAAAGGGCCTTCTTGTGCCAATGCACGTGTGCACACGTGATGCATGTAATTTGTGCATTTCATAGTTTTGCAGCAACACAATACACGTAAAGAAAGTTAGAGGCAATTATATGTTTAAAACAAAATGTATGTACACTGTATACATTCATTTTTGTGAAGTCTGTAATTTTCCCCCTTTTTCCCAAATGTACAGACATTACATTTGTAAGACAAAAAGTTGTTATATATGAACAGTGTAACCCCTGTACATTGTACATTTTTTTTGGGGGGGGGGAGGGAATTACAGACTTCACAAAAATTAAATGTGACTACATGTACATGTACACACATTTTTTTTAAATATTTAATTGTTGCCTCTTAACTTTCTGGAGAACACCATTATGTCCTGTGACGTAAGAACATGTAAATTACCTCACCAACCCATGTAAAAGAACATGTGTACTGATAAGTATTTGCCTCACGCGCATGCTCTTGTTCATTGTTGCTGAGATTCAATACCTTGTTTGCTTTAAAGACTGGGCTGTGGGAAAGTGTACACTCATGAATAAAAATGGAAAGAACACATTCTTGACTGGAAGATCTGAAATCCTTCCTCCACACAGTGTAAACAGTCTGTACACCAGCGAGTCTTTCTTTGCACAATTTTTCTCTGCACAAGTTTTACGTGTTCAAGTACCGGTAGACCTACTTGCTTTCATGTGGGTCTAGAAATGTAACTCAAGTTATTTGTCCTCTTTTCCCCTTGTACGGGTACATTCCCACCGCACTGTTGAGGATTGTGCTCACCAAGAATTAAAGGCTTTGAAACCAATTTTACAAGTTTACAATGTACGTGTATGTACATACGTTGTACTTTATACATGTAACAAAGTGGAGATGCTGCGTAGCACTGTGGAGCACGACAAGAAGTAAAAAATATTTACAGTGCTCACCGGAAAATTACTCCCGGGCTTTCGGTGCGGTGCACCTTCTTCAGGGGACTATGGCTTGTTGTCTTTACACATGTACTATGTAAGTGTCTTATACATGTACATGTACAAATGTACATACATGTACATGTACTACACACCCCAAAAATTGTGTTCTTTTACTTTTAGGCCAAAAAAAAAAAGTCTCCGGTTTCTGGTATGGAGCTTGCCCAAAAAGTGGTGCGGCGACGCGGCTTTTTTTTTTTTTTACCTGATTTTTTGCTTCAAATCATTGAAATGTCGGCTGATGACTGCAAATGGTGCCCGACTAAACTTAGTGCAAATATATGGCAGTCCACAGAGGCCACATAAAGCTTATTCTCGACCATAACCCAATCTAAAAACACGTTAAAATTGTGCTGCAGCAGGATTCCAGTCAAACCAGTGAGTTTGGCAGTTTTGAGACATCATCTTTCATTGAAAAAAAAAACTTTTTCATTTTGCCGACGCGCATGGCTACGGCGACGCGCGCGCATACCAGAAACCGGAGACTTTTTTTTTTTGGCCTTAGCTGATGGGTTATGACATTCATGCATATGATAATTAGTGTACAATTTAGTGTCATCAAAAATTCTGTCCATTGTTAGGCCAAAAAAAAAAATATTCGGTCTCTGGTCAGACCAAAGTTCCGGAATTGATGCGGCGACACAGTTTTTTTTCTTTTTTTTTCTTTTTTTTCTTTTTTCAAGCTTGGATTGTACAGACAAGGTGGGTACTACCGGTATTTTGCTTTTGTTGTGTCCTCACATATATACATGTACATTGGGGTCCTCCATAATTTGCCTTGGTGCCCTCCATCATTTGCCTCGGTGCAAGTTCCCCATTCCTTGGTACACAAATTTGAGGAGGGGCGGCAATAGAGGGCGCTGCTGTAGCTACCGCGGACAATTTGAAGGGAAAAAAGGTTGACGCGCATGATTAAAATCGACGCGCGCGCTGACCAGAGACCGACTTTTTTTTGGCCTTATTAACATAATTATTTACAATGACCACATTATGACCCCTCTGAAGTACAGACAAAGTCCTCTATATTTTTTGTACACATGAAAAATGTTTAGGAAAAAAAACTGAACATGTCTTGCTCTGCTGTACCCTCCAGTGTCCCCCTCTCGAATCCCAAATTTGCAGTCAATTGTACCCCATTAGTGGGAAAATCCTTATCTACACATCATGGTACTGTTTCTCAAACTCATTCATAGTTGGGAAAATACATGTACTTGAACACTAAACTTGTTCGTTAACTACATAGTAGCATGACCACCAAAAGTTGTCCACTAATGGCATGTTTATCATTATACAACAAGAAAGAACATATCAAATGTCAGGCATGCAACTGAGAATTAGACTTTCGACCTGGGTAAACTGTCTTTAATATTTATGAATTCTGAATTGACTTTAGTTTGAATTAGGGCCTATATACTGCAAGAAGAACAAGCACGAACTAGAATATACAATATGGACAAAACAAAAATGGCTCAATATGCAGCATACTGATTTTACTGTAATGGACCATTCGATGCTCGTGTTGTACAGCATTTTTTCCCCAAAACCAACCCCAAGAGGGCAGGAAAAACTTGCAGCTAGGGTAAAACTTGAATAGTTTTTTTTTATTAAAACGAAACTACACTGGAATTGGCGTAAAGCATGACTAGTTTCAACAATGAAAGCCCATCCCACTATTAGGTTGGGGATGTGTGTGAACCTTGCTATTTGTTAATGTTGAGTACAGAATGCTAGCAACGTCAATGAAACTTTTAAATGAAAAGAAAAACATTCAGGGGAAAGGTATGAACTTTTGCCCCTATTGAAAGATCGAATGAAAAAAATCGTGGGAAGCATAATCAACTTTGCCACCATTGTCATGGCCAAGGTTATTGCTTTCAGATCAAGCTTCCATTATGGCGGAAATATCATAGACATGTCATGGTTTTAGATACCTTGAGAGAACTATCGATTTTGCAGTGCCTGAAGATTTAGAAAATACCTCCTCTTGATATTTTACAGTGTTTGTGCTAGACTTTCGAAGCGCCGCGCTTAGCCGCGGCAAAACTAGAAACGAACTAAACGAAGGAGATATTTGTAGAGCAAGCATAATGTATAGCGTAGAGGCGCAATTTCATCGTCTTTGAACACTGCTGGCTGGATCACATTTTTGCCCGGGAGTAGGGGTGCTGAATCATATTCCAGCACCCCAATCCAAAAAGTTAGGGGTGCTGCAGCACCCACAGCACTGCCCGTTCCCGCGGGCTTGATTTTGTTAAAGGAGCCCCCTCACTCGTAATGTGCCCTTTTGGCATTTAGAACACATTTCCTATGAAAGGATAATTGTTGGAAAAATCATAAAAAGAAAAGCAATGGCATGTACAATGTACAATAGTTTTTTAATACTAGGCCTACACCTTGAAGTGCAGTTTTTGTGATTTTCAATCAGGGTACACAATTTTGGTCCTCAAAATAAAATCCTAGGAATTATGTATTAGCCCTTCTGCTGTCTGAACAGTCAGAGACAGTCAACAAATTAATATTCTTCCCCTGCCATGCCTTTTACAACAGTCAGATCATATTTCAGGCAAGCACTTTGACTAGTCAAATTCAGTCAACTGACAAAAAACCCAGGCAAGTTGTAGGCATATCTGGATTATCAATCACCCACAGTCAAAGCATACAATGTAGCTGTATCAAGTTACATAAACAGTCACAGCCAGTCAATCTTGCTTTATGTAGGCTGGGAGCTCTTTGGAAACAGACACTTGATTGATTTTGACTGAAAGGACAACTTGGCACAGAATGTATGCTTGCATAGGATGGTTAGTTTGGACGGTTGCTTAGCTGGAATACGATGTCTGTAAAAAAACCCAGTGCAAATCGCAAGTTTTATCCTGTTTAGGACCAAAAAAAATAAAGTTCTGCTTCCGATTACGTGGCATTTGAAAATAAGGCATGTAAGGCATGTAGGGTAGGTACATGTACATGTACATGTATTCTGCAGGGATTTTTTTGGGCAATATTTTTTGTGTATGATCATATGGAGGTGTCTGCATGTAGTCAAGGGTAAGAGAGTAACTGATAGTTTTTCGGGGGTTTTCCTCATGTTTCCCCCAACGAAATTAGTGTAGGGGCTGTAAAAATAGGGTAGGGTTAACCGGAAGCAGAACCATTATTTTTTTTGGCCTTAAGTTAATCCTGTTAGTAGGGCAATCCATTTTAGAATAATTTAGTATTCAATTTTCTGCACTTGACTAAATATTTGAAGATTCTAAACTCGCCGATCAAGTTTTTACACACATGCCAGCTGCAGCTGCCTGCCTCGCTAGGAAAACAATTGCATACAAAGCACGCCGGTTAAAATTTGCATGCGGCAATGGATATTATGGCTGCTGGAGTAGGTTATTTTGCAGTAGGTAATGTAACTATCCGGGGACTTTACCCATCTAAAACTGTAAGTAAAAGACTCTGACTATTTTGATATCACGCCAACAACACTTCACGGGCACATTAAATTTAAAACTCAAACTGTAGCTTCGGTACGGAAATGGGACTTTTGTTCATCTTTTTTTTTTGCACGATCGGAATCGATTCAACCCTTATACTTGTTAGCCAAATGAACGTGAGTATGTCAAGAAGTACTGGGCATAGTCTTAGGGTACTGTAAATAAACAGCGGTCACTCCAAAACTCACTTCCGGGTCGATTGTATATTATTCGTAGAGTTAGCCCCATAAATGTGGCCTATTTACTGGACTGCCTCCGTAAACATAGGCCACACACCGACCATGTACAAAAACGTGTCGACGGAGCCAAATTTTGATTTTCACATTTAGGTTTACTTTGTAGGTCTTTTTTGCTTTAGAAGCATTCTCACCCTCTATATAGGCTAATCAGAAAGTGCTGCCTTTTTCAGATGTCTAATTTTTGTGAAATTTCATGTTGAAATTTTGATACGAAAACGTGTAAAAATGAATCTGGAAATTTCACGAAAAATGGACATCTGAAAAAGGCAGCACTTTCTGATTAGCCTATATAGAGGGTGAGAATGCTTCTAAAGCAAAAAAAACCTACAAAGTAAGCCTAAATGTGAAAATCAAAATTTGGCTCCGTCGACACGTTTTTGTACATGGTCGGTGTGTGGCCTATGTTTACGGAGGCAGTCCAGTAAATAGGCCACATTTTGGGGCTATCGTAGAGTATACTACATGTATACAGCATGTTTGCGTTGAAAACGTATAGGCCCTAATAATACCATAGTTCCTAGGGGTATGTCATGCATGATATGGCCTATTTGAAATGAATGCAAAGAAACGGAAAGAAAAGGACGTTACAGAAACACAAGTGCAACACCGGGCTACCCCCCCCCCCCACCCCCCAATTCACTGTTTTACGAACCAAGCACGTAAAAGGTCATGATGGTGTTTTTTTCTCATTTTTTTCATGAAAAAAAATAGGGTAGAGGCTGTCAGAATAAGGTAGGTAGGGAAACCGAAGCAGAACTTTTTTGGCCTAATGTACCATTTTGTGGGCGTGGGCAGATCACCAACATTTGCACTGCATGCAGTGCCGAATGTCGGACACTTCGCCCCATTTCCACGTCGCCCCATGTCACTTCGCCCCTAACCACTTCGCCCCATCCCCACTTCGCCCCATTCCCACATCGCCCCATCCCCACTTCGCCCCATTCCCACTTCGCCCCATCCCCACTTCGCCCCATCCCCACTTCGCCCCATCCCCACTTCGCCCCAGCCGTTACATGTAAAACAAAAATCTCATCTATTTTATTGGCTTAAAAAACAATTTCAACAGATTCACTAATTGCTAACCAACGGAAAGAATTAGCCCATCACCAAATGAACAATTCATAACCAACCTCTCGAGCTAGGCTCTCCCCTACCGAGAAAAAAGCTTGAAGTAAAAGATCCAACTTTCATGACTTTGTTCCCAACCCGGCTATGCCAACCCGTCTCCCACTTATCTGAGAACGACAATACCTTTGACATCCTAATTTCACTCTTGGAGGAACCAATCTCATCTAAATGAAGTTGTAAGTGTCACATATCAGACAAATTTTGACGGAACATTTTCCTCAAGGCAGTGAGTTCCTTTTAACTCACTGACCCATACCTACGGATTCTTTTGAATCCAGCGGCTGATGATTTTAATCACAAGCCAATAGGAGAGGCGTCTCTGAATGGAATAGAGCCATCATTTCTCTCATCTGTGTCTCGAGCACCTCATCAGAGAGTTTGTATTTTTCCTAAGTTTCTAGAATTGGGAGCATTTATTATCTGGGGTCTTTGGCAGTTTATTTGGTCTGCACCCCTAGCCTTCACCTTTTTCATACTACATGGGGCGAAGTGGGGATGGGGCGAAGTGGGGATGGGGCGAAGCGGGGATGGGGCGAAGTGGGGATGGGGCGAAGCGGAGATGGGGCGATGTGGGGATGGGGCGAAGTGGGGATGGGGCGAAGTGGTTAGGGGCGAAGTGACATGGGGCGACGTGGAAATGGGGCGAAGCGTCCGACACCCGCAGTGCCAGCATGCACTCAGCAGTGACACGACTGATCATGCTGATTGCCATCCGCGCATACATCTGTAGCCTCGTCGTTTTTCATGCACTTGACAAGCATACTAATAAGTAATATACGCTTATATTTTCACAGGGAGAGAAATTATAATATTTTTGATAATTTAAAAAGTTCCTACCTTATTGTCTGGCCGGCGTTCTGGTGAGATTCCCGAAGACATGTCTTCGCTGGATGTGCGACCAACTTCATGTAGAACTTAGATTAGATGCATGGTAGCGTACCCTCAATTTGGAGCTGTCATTAATAGGCTGCCCTAACACTGCCTCGTGTGCGTTTGGTGGTCAGGTACCAAACATGCACATTACCCGAATACCCGGATGTACCGCATAGAGCTGAGTAGCAAGCGCAAGACTGAGCTGCCCCAGAAAAACGTAGAAAAGAGCAGGCTCCTACAATGTATGGCGAAAGTTTGATTTGTTGGCTTTGAAAATACGCTGTTTTACAACTTTATTTCTTGGTTTGGAAGCACTCTTTTACCTGGTCACAAAGAACACGGAAAGGAAGTTAGGTAGCTCACGATTTCCTTGAGAAAAGAAGAGCATATATACAGACTTTCAAGATACTGAATTAAGTGTCTTGAAAGTCTTTGAAAAAGTAGACAGCAGCAGATTCTTCCAAACGGAGGTCACTCTCTAAGAAATTTAAGCATTGGTTGTACTATAGGAAGAACTGCTTCACCCAAAGAGTGATAAACATATGGAATTCCTTTCCGTGAGCAAATGCCAAACCTGTAGCAGCATTTAAGAAAGGGGATTCTCAAGTAGTAACTAGGATGGGCCGATAGAGCCAAGCCCGCGGGAACTATGTTAGAACTATGTGAATATTTTTATGAACAGAAATTCATCCGCTTTACCAATCACAAGAAGTATTCGTGCCACAAAACTGGCAAGAAGAGACATTCTGCAAACTGTAACTTTTGCAAAGGCCAAAAAAAAAAAAGTCTCCGGTTTCTGGTATGCGCGCGCGTCGCCGTAGCCATGCGCGTCGGCAAAGTGAAAAAGTTTTTTTTTCAATAAAAGATGATATCTCAAAACCGCCAAACTCACTGGTTTGACTGGAATCCTGCTGCTGCACAATTTTAACGTGTTTTTAGATGGGGTTATGATCGAGAATAAGCTTTATGTGGCCTCTCTGGACTCCCATATATTTGCCATATATTTGCACTAAGTTTAGTCGGGCACCATTTGCAGTCATCAGTCGACATTTGAAGCAAAAAAGTCAGGTAAAAAAAAAAAAAAAGCCGCGTCGCCGCACCACTTTTTGGACAAGCTCCATACCAGAAACCGGAGACTTTTTTTTTTTGGCCAAAGCCACGATTTCTGATATTAGTAATCATGGAAGTACCTCCAACTTCATCTGCAGCGCCGTGTACACAAATCCTGGTAAGCTTGAGGAACTTCGTAAAATGATGATGGGACACTCCAGTTGCGGGGGGACCTTTTTTTTTCCTCCCAAAATTTTGAACCATTTGTGGTGGGCGTTTATACAATTCTGTGAAATATTTCACTGGTATACCCAATCAAGTGCACCAGTCATTTTTTTGGAGCGCATTTTCAGTCATGGGGGTATAATGCGTCCCCATCGTGCCAGCTTATCTTCCCGCATATTGTAAATGCTTGTTTCTAAGATGCAATGAGCATAGATTTAAATCGTAATTAACAATTTTAAATCGTAACACAATTTTCATACTTGTGACCTGGCACGGCATTTTGAGTACAAGCAGCGACAATTTTCCAGCAACATTTTTTTTTAAAGAGGATCGGAATTTGGGATTTTCAACACTTGAAATGAAAGGCCCTTTAAATCCTGAAGTTCACTTTAAAAAAAATATTGAGGGCGAAACCTTATATGAATTTGGTAAAAGTGTATACTACACATTACATTTGACCTTTGCTTTGTATTAAAAGGGGTCAAACAACGTTTTTTCTGTCCTAGTTCTCAACCACGATGAGGCGTATTTGAGATTCACAAAAGGACTCGGACTCGGACTCCGAGACAAGGACTTGGACTCGGATACCAAGGACTCGGAATCGGACTCGGAGACAAGGACTCGGACTCGGATACCAAGGACTCGGCTACGGACTCGGACTCGGATACCAAGGACTCGGACTCGGACTCGGATGGGGTGGACTCGACTACAGCACTGCATAATATACAATATTATAAATCATAAAGTTGAACAAAGAAATTGATTGGGCGGGATTGAACCTCCGACATCCGGATTTTCGTACCATATCTTTGGTCAGGTCGGGGTTAGTACACTCAACCAAAAAAAAACCCTTCCAGTACTTTTTTGTCTAACTCAAAACTACTGAGCACCTCTCGCTTAAATAACGACTAACCAGTACATACATTCCTTAGCAATCCAGCCATACTTTTTAATTGGCCCCAAACAGTGATAATGTGTACGAATTTGTGCAATTTATGACAAATGGTATCAAAAACAGTTGCACTTTTGCACACGTGCACGTTGTGGTTCACACTCACCTTGCAAGTATACAAAAGTGCAACTTTTTTTCGGTACCATTTGTCATAAATTGCATAATTTTGTACACATTATCACTGTTTTGCGGGGCCAAACAAAGAGTATGGCTGGAATGCTAAGTAAATAATATTTACTTAGAAATTACTGTAATTTTTGTACTGATCAGTCGTAATTTGACCAAGATGTGCCCAGTCGAGCCCGCAGGAACGGGGGGTGCTGTGGCGTGCTGCTTGTGCAGCACCCCCAACTTTTTGGATTGGGTGCTGGAATCCGGCACCCCCTACTCCCGGGCAAATGTGTTCCAGCCAGCAGTGTTTTACGACGATGAAATTGCGCCGCGTACGCTATACGCTTGCTCTACAAATATTTCCTTTGTTTTGTTCGTTTCTAGTTTTGCCACGGCTAAGCGCGGCGCTTCGAACGTATTGCCCAAACACTGTAAAATATCAAGAGGAGGTATTTTCTAAATCTTCAGGAAATGCAGAATCGATATTTCTCTCAAACGGGTATCTAAAATCATGACATTTCTATGATATTTCCGCCATGATGGAAGCTTTGACCCGAAAGCAATAACCTCGGCCATAACAATGGTGGCAAAGTTGATTATGCTTGCAGTATTAAGTCTTTGTATTAAGTCTCGTCAGTCCTTTAGAAATTCCAGCACCCCCGGGCAAAAGTTGGTTCCAGCGGCAGTGCATAGAGCTACATGCATATTAAATTCTATGGATGGGTCACAAAGGTCATGCCTAATTAATTTATTCATATAAACCGTAAAGGGTGTAGTAGTGGTAAGTGATTAATGGGGATCCGGGAGGTGGCTGGGGTGCACGTGGAGCCTGAAGATTTTCTTGGGGGGGGGGCGGATAAGGCATTGCATTGAAGAAAATCAAACACCGAAAGTACAATTTGATTGGTTCTTAGTAATTACATTACGTGTTATTGATTTTTTTCACTGCACACAAATGTCATGATAACATCACTATATCACAATCTTCACAAGATTACTCATCAATCAAATCTAGATATATTTTCAACTGGTTTACTAATTGTTTTGGCAGAGATCAATCAAAATTGTCAAATGTCATATCAGACACTGAAATTACTATCTTCTAAAATAAGTCAAAAGGAGAGTACCAAGCCAATATTTAGGCATGTCTTTATTGCTTAATAGAGCTAACTAGAAACTTTTCATCATATTATCATCAAAACACGATAAACCCATTTGCTACACTTTCAATTTTAACAGCCTCACATTTGATTGTTTTTCTTTACACAACATACATACCAGGATTCGAAAGTAAAGTGTTAAAATACATTATGTGGAACAAGGCTGTATGAACGAAGAACTACAGGGCTGTTTTGTAATTTTCCAATTGGTTCAAGAGTCGACGACAAAATTACCCCAATTTTAACAGTACTGAATCAGCAAAAGTTGCCCGAATAATGGATTTTCCTCATTTTTGTGTTTGACTTTTTCCATGATTAAAGTGTTTCAGAAATATTGCAAATGGACAGGGCAATTATTCATATAATTTGAAATTTCCATTCCTTTTTGACAAAAACAAGAATTAGGAAAAGCACTTCCACTTCTTGATAGGGAGTCCAAAGTTCAAGCGAGTATCGTTCCTGGCAGAAGGGGTACTGTCAAGGTTTAGATGCACACTGTCATTCATGACGTTCTCTAAGAAGGAAATTGTTTTTCCCTGAAATGCCACAAGATCGGCAAGACTTGAACTGTAAGAAAACTCCTTTACATAACACAGGTGGATGGTTTAAATATGAGGATGGTCGTAAATTGCTTATACTTTATGCCATTATTCTATTCTGTAATCTTAGTACTTTTGAATTCTTAGTTATGCCAAAACCCAAAGCTGTATACAAACCCTTTGTCCTATTGAGAGGACTTTTGGAATGTTTCTAACACCAGTGAAAATAGGGATAAATTGTATTTTATATAAGGGAATAAATATGTGCTTGGCCGGTTTTAAATAAGTATGTTTAAAACCCGCTATGGGCCTTGATGCAGATAATGGCCCGAGCCGAAGACGAGGGTCAAAAAGTAAAAAATTCCCTAATTTTCAATGATTTGGTTCAACAATTTTACTTCATGTTTTGTGAAACACCCCTCTGGCCATGACTATGGTATGTGCCTCACCTTGCAAGACACACGGCGTATACTACGCAGTGGTGTTTCACCAGCTGTTAAAAACCAACCACGTGACGGCCTCTCAACCAATAGGAATGGGTAAACTGTCTCGGGTATTTATGAATGTTCGTTAAATTGGGGAATCTTGCAATCATCAAAACATCGGCAGCGGGATTTGACCAGGCAGAATTTTTTTTGTTCTTTAGAAATTTCACCAATGACGCAGTTTAGGAGTTTTGACAAAATAAGAAAAACATGCACACCCAAATACTGGTACCAGCAGAAAGATGCCCTGCCCTCCGTCAAGTATTTTTTTACAGATCCTTATTAAGAAAGGCCAGGTAGAGGAAAGAAAATATCATTAAGCATTTGCAGCCAACACAAATATAGTATGGAGAGCCTTATGCAAAACTGCAAAGCAATAATAGGCTCTTGATCATACCCTCACCTTTTCTGAAACTAAGTTTAATCCCGCCACTTCAGCAAAACTGCATGAATCAAACCGTACCAGGCATAATACTCAATCAACAAGCTACGGAACAAGATTTTGCTTTTTAACTGGTACCGGGATGTATTTCAAAAAATATGTTGCGTCAATGACTTCTGAATTTTTTGTTTGTGCTCCTTTTCATCAAGTGCTTCAGGTATGAAATTTATGATTTGATGGAAGAAATTACAAACACATAAATACTGGTGAAGCTAATTTCACAATAAGGTATGCAGAACTGATCACAGCAAATTCAAATCTTGTTTTTACTACAACAGGCATGACAGGGCATCAGACTTCCAACCAATTTCACTGACACACTGAGTATAGCGACATTTTAGACAGGACATTTGTGTACATAGCAATGTTGAGAAGTTTGAAGTGGCCAAGGTCAAAGCACAGCAAAAGCATTGGTGAAGTACTTGCGTAGCAATACAAGTATCTGAAATTTGCTGGTTACCGGTTACCAGCAAAAATATTATGAAGGCTTTGTTCTTCTTGGTTATGCCTTTCTTTCACGACGTGGACCCAATTTCGTAGTGCTGCACTGTGAACCATTTTTTGGACTTGAACAAACCTAGCAAATTGTTCAGTTAATAGTAACTGTTAAAGCGATCATGTTTGCTTAAGCATTGCTACACTCTTAATTCAGTCAAAATGGGAGCAATCTTTAGCAGGAGACTTTCCTTTTCATCACTTTCAATGAACAATTTTTGCATAAGCGGATGAGATTTAAAGATATTGGCACAGCAATGTCTGTGCTTAGTGAGATACATGCTCACTTCAGTAATTTGCTTGTGCTATTATAGGAAGAAAAATTTGTTAACAATTATGCGGCACTGTGAAATTGAGCCCATACTTATTCAGTGTGCCAGTAAAAGTGGCTTGGTGGAGTACACACGTTTAACAACTAGCTAGGAAGTTACACGCACAGTAACTAAATTGTGATCACAATATGGGGCATGGGTCAAGCCGAGAGATGTGTACAGTAGGAGGAAAGAGGGGGTGGGGGGAGGATAAATGGTCCTGGTTGTGTTTGGGGGTTTCCTTTACAGTTGGGATTGAGCCAGTCACTGGGAGAGGAATGACAAGGCAGTCTCCTTCTCCTGCTGCAGTTCCTTGGCGGTGAGGTCCATTTTCTCCCGGGCAAAGTCGCTGATGGACAATCCCTGGACGATGGACCATTCTTTGCCGGTGATCTTGACCGGGAAGCTGTAGACGAGGCCCTCGGGCACGCCATAGGAGCCGTCGCTGATCACACCCATGGAAACCCACTCATCCTATATTAAAATAATAATACAAAAATATAATGTAGACGTTATAGGCTACAACACTCACCTCTAAAAGCCAAATTATAATAAACTGTTGCTATTCACTGAAGCTTCAGGTATTTTTTCAACATTAACACTTTAAACATTTCTTAGCAGCTTCCATGCTGCCAACTATAAGTTTCCTTCACTTTTCTCAATGCCTCAAGCAGAGTTGATTTGAATACTCAGTCCATTAAATTTGTTTCATATTGCAAGTCTCAATCTCTCAATGTCGTTTTAAGTTGTCGAAATTATTCTTAAAAGTTTTATCTATTTATCCTATCCCCATATTTTGACCAAGTCTGAGTATCATCTGTTAAGCAATTCGCTCTTTTCACACTCCGCCATTGGGCATGCAGAGCCTCGATCTGGCAACTTTACACAATAAAAATAGCCGGTTCAGTGATCTCAACACCGACACGGGAATCACTGAACCGGCTGTATTTATTGTGTAAAGTTGCCAGATCGAGGCTCTGCATACCCATGGCGGAAGTGTGAAAAGAGCGAATGGAGCCCGCACGCTGTCTTCGCAACAATGTCTGATATATGTGTGCAATGCAAATTTATGCGACTGCGTGTCAGCCAGTCGGAGTCGACTTTAGAAACTGTGACGTCATTTCGTGCAGAAATGTGAACTAAGCTGTTTACTGGTCAATTTGCTGCTATGTTTTTGTAATACAACTAAGGGCTACCGAAGATCCGATAGGAGGTGCCCGCTGAATGGTCAGAATCTGGAGGTCAAGACGCAATCTTGTTTTGCAATAATGAATCCTCAGATCTGCATGCATATCATAGAGGTATGTCTGCAAGCGGATATTCCATACACTAGTTTTGACCAATCATTGCTCTGACTGTACAACCAAATATCCAACAAAAAAGCAAAATGAGTGCCCATAACGTATGGCATACGAGTCCATAACATGAAGTGTGGCGATGTGGTGTTGGAAAGTGGGCGGAGACAAATAGATTAGACAATAGCAAACAAGAATGCTTGAATGCCCTACTCAAGCACAAGAAAAATCTTAGGCTGTTAGTATCTAGATTTTGGTAAATCTGGACGTGTGTACGAAATGTGTATGGTTGTTGACTTACCGGCTTGGTGCCGAACCACCAGTCGCGCATGTGGTCTCCAACAGCCTTAGCTGCAGACATAGCACTGGACAGCTTCCTTGCCGCAATCACGGCAGCGCCACGCTTCTGAATGGTCTGTAACAAAAAAGGTGAAATAAATGTAACAGCAAAAGTTGTATAAGGGTAAACAAATAATTTTGTTTAACTGCAATTGGCTTTCCAAAAATAGGAACTAGGACCAATGTCGCATAGCAAATCTGTATGCTTAACAAAAACCAGCAAACGGAACCAGTCACAAGTAATATAAATCACATGTCATATTGACACGTTGACAACAGCTGTCATCAACAACAGCTGCCATAACTCATGTCCATGAAAGATTCTGTTAGATCTAGGTATGTTGTGACCTAAGATACTTATTATAACATTGATAATAATCGTTATGGCGCTAATGTGCACAGAGGTACCAGAAATTCCACAAAAATATGAAACCTTACAGTTGAGAAAACTAGACAATATGTAAAAGCTTACAGTGATGAAATCTCCCTTGAGCCAGGCATCGTCCTTGACAGCCTCATAGACCGGTGTCTTCTTACCACTGTTGTCCAGGACCGAGGCTTGGCTGACGTCGGGGAACTGAGTGGCAGAGTGGTTGCCCCAGATGATCACGTTGCGGACTTTGTCACAGGGCACGCCCACCCTGTTGGCAATCTGCGGGGGGAAATGCAATCGAGGGATAACAAGTTACAAAGTGCTAATGTGACGTGAATTTTTAGGGAGTCAGGTTGGCGTAGCAGTACTTTCCTCGCCTTTCACAGCTGTGACCCGGGTTCGAATCCCACCTGGGCCAACATGTGGATTGCGTTTTCAGTCCATACCTGGTTCCGTTGGTTTTCCCCAGAATATTCTTCTGGGGTTTTCCTCCGACCTCTAAAACTGTAATTTCTTCTCATTGTCTCCTCTCTACAGGTTTCTTCAGGCTCGCGAGCTACAATCCTTGGTTTCATCACCAGAAATAAATATTAATAGTTACAAGAAACCAATTGTAGGGATTAAGAGACATTGGAAGGTCACAATAATAGCTATGTTAGCTACATGGATTTGACTGAAGTTGTCAATGGATCGTTTGTGATGTGTGCTTTTGCACATCAGGGATATGCATGAATAGACCTCTTCTGCATTCGTTGTTAATAAATTAACATAACAAAACACACCTCAAAGATGGCTGCTGAATGCAATCAATCTATAAGTGTGTTGGGTCAAACGTGTATTGCTAGAATATGATGATTGCTAGAATATGATAACTGCTTTCAAATCCATTTACTCTTGGAACAAAACCACTCGTCGGATATTTGATAATGTGTTAGATCTTCTCTCAAAAAAATTCACCATGGCCAACATTTATTGCTGACTTGTCCAGAAAATGAGCTCGTATCAGACAGTTGAAATTACAACTTGTTTTCACAATAAATTCCACTTCAATTATTTTTAAATTTATAGTCCATCATTTGTAATTTGTGCATTTTGTTCGTTTGAAGCAACAAAAGTGCTCAAAATCTAAAGAAGGGTACTGAACAACAAACTTGATGAAGTTTAAGCTCAGCTTCAGCTGTATATTCCGAGAAAAACAGCATTCTAGGATCTCAATTTCAAATCAAAAGTTGCTGAATCATGTTTTAAATTGGGCCTGAATTCAGCGTCTGGGACACGTTCTCACAGAGCCGATTACAGCAACGCGATGTCACGCACTGATCCGACGAATTATAACAACCGCGCGCGCGTGTGCGTCGTGTCAACCCTTGCGCGCGCTTTGCCGAATAAAAAACCGAACTACTAACGGAAATTTCCAACGGTGCGTCTTAAGACGCACCATTGGAAAGGCCTTCTTTCGTTGATTACTTCAAAATGACAGCTTGCCAGAAAGAATTATTTCACAGGGAGTTTAGTCCCCTTACTATCTTTCAACCAAGTATGTTTTTCAACAATAATTACGCCAGTTACTTTTCGGATAGCTGCAAATGATGGACTATAGCTTTAAATTTAGGAACTTTCCTTTGTCAACCTATACATTTTTTCAATTTACTCGTGAGCAATTTCACGACAGGAATCACTTAGTAAAGTAACCAGGCATGTAGATGTACTGACCTGAAATTGGGCCCTGTTTTGGTCCAGACGGGTCATGCAGGAGAAATTGGCCGCTGGGATTGACGGCGCACAGGACTTGGTGATCAAGCAGTTGGTGTTAGCTGGGTTGCCAACTACGAGAATCTGGAAGGAAAACAAGAAACACCCAAATAAATGGTTGAGCTATGAGGCTGGTCTGGCACTAGTCTCTGTCAAAGATTGGAGGTACATTCTGTTCCCCTTATACAGACGGTCCCAATCCCTGGTAAGCACGGTCAAGCCCCTGGTAGCGGGCACTACATGAATTAAATCCACAGAAGAGTTACGTCACGCAGGGTCGTCCTCGATAGCCATGTTGCTAAACAGTTTCCCGTCCCAATTGCCATACAAATTGTATAGCTGAATTGTGAATCCCCTCTTTGTTTTAAATTTCATCAAAAATAAAAAAAAAAATTGCACACTACTAATTGTACCTAGTGCTGCAGCCGAATAGCCAAACCGAAGAACAATTGACTGAACTTGGCATTTCTGAACCACACCTAATCATACCTAACTTAGATGTTCAGTTAGGTTTGTAATATACAATATGCATTTTAGCATCACATATTTTTGTTTGTTTAAACTGAACTCTGCTAGGAAGCAACCGCAATCCTGCAAAATCCTCCAATTTACTCCATGTAAAAGTTGCATACTGCCTCAATCCTTCAAAAATCCTCGTTTCTTGAATGTGGTCCTTGGAGGGGTGACCACTGCCTCAATCCTTCAAAATCCTCCAGCAATCACGGCCAATATGTTGAGGCAGAGCCAGTGACATCCTGGAGCAGTGCGGAGGATTTCAAATGTAATCTAGGCCTAAATTTATGCACGGCTGAGCATAAACAGCAAAAGGTCTGGCCCAAGACCTTGACACAGTGCATCCTCCAAAATCAGCCACACATTTGTGCCATATAGCCTCAATCATACAAAATCCTCCATTTTGCAAAGAGAATTTTGGAGGATTTGGGAAGTTTAGGGTTAACTGCTATTGTCAAAACCTGTTCCATAAAACTTTCAAAAGGTTCCTTCTAATTAAATGACGAAATATTTAATGCTAACAATACTGTCTCAAATGAAGGAACATTCAAGTCATGTATGTGCATTTTGACTGAGAGACACAAAGAAATAAAGAACCGTTAGATAGTCTACCTTCACTGTCTTCTTGGCAATCTGGTCAATGACCTTGCCCTGGCCCTCAAAGATCTTGGCGTTAGCCTTGAGAAGGTCCTTGCGCTCCATCCCTTCCTTGCGCGGCATGGCACCCACCAAAATAGCAGCGTCTACATCCTTAAATGCCACGTTATAATCAGCAGTGGCCACCACATCTGCAAGGGAGGGGAGGGGGGGGGGAGTGAAATATATGACATACATTAAAAATAACCTTGCAATGTATCTTCATTTTGTTTTATTTTTTCAAGTGGAAGTGTAAAATGTCACCACAATATCAGAACTAAAGATCATGGTAGTCCTCGCCTTAAAATCAGGAATCTTTCACTGATAACCTACAAAAAAAGCATGTTGTTTCTAAATCATAAATACATGGAGTAAAAGGAAACATTAATGACGTACTTTTAAGAAGCGGCAGAGAACAGTCACTGAGTTCCATGACCACACCTTCCACGATTGTCATCATCGGTGGGATGTCCAGTAGCAATAGCTCCAGCGGCTGAAAAAAATAAAATAATAATAATAATAAATTAAGAATGCTACTATTAAGGATTTTTTTCTCTATTTCCGTCCTCCTCCTATAATTCCAATGATACTGTATGCAGCAAGCACAGCACAAGGCACTGGGGGACATTATCAACTTGTCTTGGGAATTTTGGCACTACAGCCCGAGAAATTTCATAGGCATGCATATATAAGCCTTGGATTTTTCCAGTCTGAGAAAGACTGGATTTGATTTATCATGTAGATGGTGCCGTCTACTGCAGTCGCAGCTTGTCCCAGGGGTCAGGACCAGTTGTATATTAGGAAACAAACTTTAAATCCAGTTTTGCACTGCCAAAGGCTAATTTGATTAAAACTACAATGTAGTGATGTAAAGACAGCAATCTTGTTTAAGAAATTTGGCACATCAACATCATGAAATTTGCTTTAGGGTAAGCAAAAATTTGTTATTCAGTAATTAGCACAGCTTTTCTGCTATCCATTACAAGTGAGATAGATGTATCCATGCATGGGTGAGTTATTTGTTCTTTGATACTTCCCAATAAATCTATCCCAAAATCTTGTTATTTTTTTTTTTATATCTTTTTTTTTTTTTTTTAAATTTAAATTTGACCAGTTTAAAAGTTGACCCCACATCCCTATGTACCTGGTCAGCTCCAAACACATCCCCCTTGGCAATGGAGTAAAGGAGGGAGTAGGCAATCTGCCCTGCAGCACCGGTGACACAAACACGGAGAGCCTAAGGAAAAGAGAGAGACAGAGAAAAAAACAAAGTAGAAGGGGAAAACTATGTTCACTCTAGCTGCTCACCCTACCTACAGCAACCCAACTCCAGAAAATGCACATCCAGCTTTTTGCATCTTTTTGATGGATTTAGCCCAGAAGTACAGCCAAGCTTTTTTTTTTTCCATGGAGCCACAATGTTGGATTATTAAAGATCCAGGGAACTTCTCAGCTTAAAATGCCCACAGAATTGTTTAAGCTGAGCAGAAAAGCAAGTGGCACACTATCATTAAGAAATACATATATCTTCAGTGTGTCCCAATAAACATTGTGCATGAAGAAATCGCTGATTTTCTCAAAAGTTGGTCAGACTAGCTAATCATAATAGCACTTTCAAGCCTATGGTCTTGTTTATAATTGGTGCAAAAATCTAGAAAATCCAACCATGCAAACCAGAGATATCTTTTATTTGATAAGGCTATGTATTTTTCGACCTGCACAATGTAATTTCCACACTTAGTATTTGCTTGTAATTATTGGGTTATTGGTATGTGTTACGCAGTGCTTGAAATTAGGCATGGCCTTTATGTTGCATTTGGATAAGAGAGTTCACAGAAAACATTTTGGGTACATAACATTATATAATCAAATCAAATACCCATTGGATTGCCTAATATCAGGTGTTTCGTCTTTGACAAAGATTTTGAAAGGACATTGAACATGCAAACTTCTTTGACAGCTGAAATGTATTGGCCTAAGTTTAACTACAGGATTCTAATTGTGCAGGAGGAAAATAATATAGCCTTACAAAATCAACGATATATCTCTGGTTTGCATTGATGGATTTGCTTGATATTTTCACCAATTATAAACCAGACCATAGGCTTTAACATAATATAAAATTTGATTAGCTAGTATGACCACCTTTTGAGCAAATCAGCGACGTCTTCATGCCCTCTTTTGACCGCCTCTGAAGTCACAGTTTTGCCTTTTTGGGAAATTTCTTTCTTTGACACTTGAATAGTTAAATATTACAACATTATCTCTATGAAAACACTCCAAACCATATCGCTATTGTGCAAAACATAACGTTGATGATACATTTTTATATTTAACAGTTTTCTTCACTTTCATGTTTTTAATCAAACAGTTCTTTTTAATTTAAAAGTAAATTTCATTTTCTTCTTCGTAACCGTGGCTTTGCAGAATTTTTTTTAACTGTTTAAGGGAAATAAAGTTCGAGCAGTATTCGGTTGAATGATTGGTTTCAACAACCAAAGATCCCGATGTTGAATGTTATGTCTGGGAACCAGACGGTTCCGTAACAATAGCAATTGGGAAATGGCATTACGGCTGCCGTAATGGCATGAATGGTAGCCACTGCATTCTGTTTTTTGTTTTTCTATTTTTCAACATGTTCAAGAGTGGAAAAGTGACAGGAAAGAAATTAGGGGCCTAGTGTTGGATGCAATCGCTCGATGTGCACGATCAGTTGATCGTGCTGCGCTATCGGTCGACCATGACGCTATCGGCCGATCGCGCTGCCACCAGTCAAACACATTTTCTTTCTAATTCACAGCTCTTGAGAATTTTTTAAAAAGTTAAGTAAAGTCCGAGATATCCGTCATAATCAACCGATCGTGCAGATCGACCGAACACCCCTAACAAACATCCAGACGCCACTTCGTTGGTCATGTAATCTATGGAGAGTCAAGAAGAATTTCGAAGTAGGCTTCTAATTCTAAAATTGTTCTAACAAAATTAGAAATGTTTCTCAGTCCCAGGCCAGATTCCTGTCTTTGCAACATTTTTGCAATGACTGATGACCAGACCTCCACTGAGATCATATATGATGAAAAAACAAATGGCGTCAGGATGCAACGTTCTTTCAAAAAAGGTGTAGGCCTAGGCCTACTCATAAAAAAGTCCAGTCCGGAAATTGGCACTGCTGAGTACGTGTGCGTACGTGCGACCAGACACGACGCCGGCCAGCAAAACATAAATAATGGGGCTACACTCCCAACCCATTCATCTACATAAAAACTACAAGCAGAATTATCTCTGATATGTTGACTTCAGTTTGTCATCAAAAATTCTAAGGAATAATACCAAAACTTACCATTTTGTTCAATTTCTTCAGCCGTTGGATCAGATTGCCGTGGGGATTTCAACCAGGAGACGTGACCTGCGAGGCTGCGAAGGGTGCTGGGTACAGGGTGAACGATCGCGAACGCGTGATGACCTTGTGTCGGTACCTCGACGTTTCATTATATTAACGTATATAATTATTTGCGGGTACCCGATTACGTTTTTGCCTTGGCATTCGTGTAGCACGTGCAAAATTACAAGGCATGTGGATGCCGCGCGAATGTGCACATGTCCTGTACGGCCGGCCTATGATATTGAATATGTAGAAATTATACCAACTCCCACTTCGTACATTGGGTCCTTGTTAAGTGTGAACTTAATTTAATTTGTTAGTTCCTTTGGATTCTTTGCCTACATTCGCTTCTCATCAGGAACTTAAAGTATGGCATTAAATGAAGAAGATAAAAAGGTAGGCAATATCATAATGGGCTTACTTAGGTCATGGAGGAATCCAATGGCCCAACCTTTTCTCTCTTGACCTGAACACATAGTTATGTAGAACTAGAACTACACTGGAAGTGAAGCATGTGAAGGTATATGCCTATGGTACATGCATTGTGGGACAGTTGCAAAATCCCTGTTTGTAGCACTAGTGCAATCTGTCGAGCTGTCTGTCCCTGGATGCAATGTGCAGAGAATACCTTTGTTTGTAGCCTAGTGCAATATCTGTCGAGCTGTCTGTCCCTGGATGCAATGTACAGATACCTTTGCAGCTTTGCTATGCCATTATGCCCCAAGTACGGCATTAGTCTATTACTTAGTAACTGTACCTGGGCCGGTTCCAATTGACGGAGTACATTGTAGTTGGGAAATCCCAACTATTCGGTTCGTTAGTGTGACGTCATCTCAACTTAGATGGACCTGGCCCAACTATAGTTTAATATACCGTGACTGTAGTTTGGGCGTAACACCTTCACCATCTGACCATGTTCACCGCACACTGCACAACTGACTGAGTACCGGTATAAATTCAGAAAGGTTAATGCTAATTAGCAGAGATCCGTAGCTGGGGGTGTTGTTATCTGGGGGAGGGGGTTGACTTGGTATTAAACCATTGCCCCCCCCCTTCCTATGCAAACATACATTCTGTGCCAAGTAGGCCTAGTGACCCTTTCAGCCAATATCAATCAAGCGACTGTTTTCAACAGGGAAGAATTCCCAGCCTATTAAAGCAGGATTAACTGTCTTGAACTGTTTATGTAACTTGATACAGCTATGCTTTGACTCCAGGTGATTGATAAGCCAGCTGTGACCTCAACTTGCTTGCTTTGTCCCTTCATTGGTCTGTTGACTGAGTTTGACTAGTCACAGTGCTTGCTTGACATATGATCTGAGTGACTAGCCTATGTTAAAAGTATAGCAGGGGAAGTAGATGGACATTTTGACTGTATGTGATTGTTTAAATATCAGGAGGTTTTCAAGCATAACAATTATGTATCTGTGTTGTGTTCTTCTTGTGCCCCCCCCCAAAAAAAATGCCTGGAGCCGGCAACAGCTAGGGCTGATCCCAACATTGTTGCAAGGGACACTAAATTGGAATAGGCCTACATGTACATTGTAAGTAGATTTCTGAGCAGAAGACTCAAGGGCTACTTATTTTTAGTCAAAGGTTAATAAATACTTGATTTTTTATGAATTGGTTATATCTTTTTACTTTCATTTCCCCATTTGTAAAGCTGATCTTCCTTTTCTCTCATTATCTCCAGTCGGTGTTTTCAAGGATCTCCAGTCAATTTCAAACAGTACCCTGTGCAAGGAATGCCTTCATGTACGGACTGCTGGGGGGATTTGGAGCTGGACTAACAAGTTTCCTCATGACCAGTAAGGGCTGACAGGAAAAGAGCATGCAATTCTCGCCAGCTCGCATTAAATTTTTCATGTGAACATCTTGGTACCAAATACACTGACAAGTCTAGTCACAGACTCCCGTGTTAGAATTTACCCAATTATGTGCGCCGTGATCGTTTATTCATAAATACCTCAGACAGTTTACGCATTCCTATTGGTCGAGAGCCCGTCACGTGGCCGGTCTTAATTTTAAAGTTCTAAATTCAAAACACACGCGCCAGGTGCGTTTCTGCGATACATTATCGACATGAATGTGATGCACGCCAATCTCCATAAAGGGTTGTTGTTTTACATCTACTCGTACCGAAAAAATATTATGAATGGGAATAAATATATATGTGCTCTGGTATTTATCACTTTCCTTTTAAGACCATAAGTCTGAGTGCTGATAACGCCTCACGCTCTGCACGGCTCAGGCGATCACTAAGATAAAATAAAACAAAGAAATGAAACCTCACATTTCATTCCTTATTAATGGAAGTTGAGGTAAATTTTAAAAAATTTATTAAAGTCATCAACATGCAATACTTCAATTATGTTGTAAATTGTAATGATTCCTCTCCTTTCACCATGTTCACCGAGACCATCTGTTGTCATTGACCGGTTAAGCCTATACTCAGGACACAAAATAAATTGTGC
This sequence comes from Patiria pectinifera, assembly GCA_029964075.1. Taxonomy (NCBI): domain Eukaryota; kingdom Metazoa; phylum Echinodermata; class Asteroidea; order Valvatida; family Asterinidae; genus Patiria; species Patiria pectinifera. Next base: position 21,378,359 of record CM057142.1, on the reverse strand, counting down.
AAAAAAATAAAGGACGTTGCACACATTGTAGATACTACACAATTACATGGTGCCGGAGGTACCGTGTTCCCATAAAATCTTTCAGGTTTTTGAGGTCAACTTGCACGCTGTATTAGAAAAACAACACATTTTTTGTTTGTACCCAACGCTGTACCCAAGGGTGTGTTATATGTCACATGTCATTGTTGGTAGCTCTAGCTCATTGCTAGCCATGATCAATGAACAAATGTAGGAACATTTTGTGGACATGTTGGCACACTTTAGTCTTGACCCAGGTCAAAATCTGTCCAATGAGAGCTGAAAGAAATTTGAGGTCATCAGCCCATAGGGTGGTGGGGTTGAGTAAAGTCACTTTTCTGCATCTTTGTCTATGCCAGTGTTCATAACGGAACCATTATGTTAATTTTTGGCAGGAATATGTAAGCTCCCTTTATCAGAATTCTTCTATTTAGCAGTACATAAACAAAATGCACAGTTGGAGATTAGTACCTTGCTCAAGAACACAAGCACATATTGAGTTTAGTTCAACATACTGCCAAACTGTCACTGAACATCATGTACATGTACATGAAGATTGTAAAACAAGACTATGCCTGCCTAGTCTGGCTGAACTCAATAGCCACAGTTTGGACATTTTTTAATACTCGTGTCAGTCAGTCAGTTTGAGAAGAGGGCTGGCCCTTCAGGTTCAGCAAAAATGTTTGTATTTTTAATAGTACATTTGCTTCTTTTATTCACCAGGTCGTGCAAAAAGATCTTCAGACATTGGCGTGGCCGTTTTCACAATGACAACGTTGCTTACCTTGTAAGTTGAATTGAGTCAGGGTTTCTCAAGCTGACACCGTTAAAAAGTCAGGTCGAGTAAAAGCATGTGTGAAAGCAATTCTGTCCTCCCATCTCAAAATCCAATCAGTTTGGTGAACCAGCTGGGCCCAATTTCACGGCACTGCTTAGCACAAAAATTTGCTTAGCACAAAAAAAGTTTGGCTTATAAAAGCAGGTTATCAGCCAAAACTCCATGTGATTTTCATGCGAAGCAAACAACAGCTGAATACCAATCACAGGCAATACACATCACGTGGAGTTTTGGCTGGTAAACTGCTGTTATAAGCCAGACTTTTTATATGCTAAGCACATTTTTGTGCTTAGCAGCGCCGTGAAATTGGCCCCCGTCCTCTTCCTTGGTCTAGCTGCATGCTGCCAAAGTTTGATTTGATTCATGTTGTCAATAGTTACCTCTATCGCTATTTTTTAAATTTCTTGTAGTGGTGTTTTTGAACTAAAAGTTGAGTACATGTATATTAAGTTCTTAATTTTTCCCTACTTGTTGCAGTGGATACTGTCGATACACTAGAGCCAAGCTACGCATGGTGCAGAGAAGATATGAAGAATTGCAAGGAATTGAACCCACAGAGGTTTCATATGGACCAGCCGGAGGACTCAAGTGAACAGTGCCAAGCATTATCCTAGTTTCTGATTGGCTATTATAGGATAAGGGGCGTCCAGTAACCATTATCCTGGATTCTGATTGGCCACCATATGATAGCCCTTATCCTGGATTCTGTTGGCCATATGTAGGATGAGGGGTGTCTTGTAACCATTGTTCTGGATTCTGATTGGCCACCATGTGATAAGGGGCATCAAGTAACCATTATCCTGGATTCTGATTGGCCACCATATGATGAGGAGTGTCAAGTCAAGTAACCATTATCCTGGATTCTGATTGGCCATGATAGGATGAGGGGAGTCTTGTAACCATTGGGAGTTGTATGAAGACTCCTTATATGGACTGTATAAGGAGATTGGATGAATGGAATACTGTTTGTTACAGAGGCCTCTTGTTGTGAAGGGTCAGTGGTTGCCATGTCAACTTTGACAAGGACAAAAGTGTCCTTTCGTGCGGCAAAAAATATAAAAGTGCAACGAAGTCTCTTGTAAAGAGAAATAAATGCACCACCAAAATCATAACAGTGGCTAAGTAGCTTGCTTTTGTTTATTGGTAAAACTTTCTCCAACAAATGTTTAACATAATTTATTGATTGAAGTCACAGTGTGTGTCAATGCAGCTTTTGCTTTAGAATATGTCTCTTAGGGTTGGTAGAATATTCTTGCAGTGTACTGCAAGGAGTAACATTCATGAGATGTAGTGACAAGGGGAAGGGATAACATCTTCATTAGTAACAGACGGAGATATCCTGATTAAAGATAAACTTAATGCAATAGCTAATACTCCGTGCTTGAACTGTACATGTACAGATGGTGCTTGATATAATACTCGTCGCCATTCACGAGAGCTTCAGTGGAGACGGGCCGCGTGTGCGTACTGGTTCAGGCGCGCATATGGCGTAAATTCGGCACAAATTGTTTTTTATTTTGAATGTGCACAAACCCAAAGGGTCATGAATGAGCATCAGGTGCTGGTGGCAATAAATGTGATAACACTAAACCCTGCTGAATCCAACAGGATCCAACTATATCATATACCCGATGGAGCCTGTTGGATTGAGCAGTAAACCCCTTGTGCACATTCCTGATGCAAAATGTTGGATTCAGCAGGCAACTGAACTGCATTATAACGCCAAGTTGGACTCCGTTGGATTCAGCAGACAACTGAAACTAAGGCACAGTGGATTGAGCAGGAAACTCTGGGTTAAAGTGCCCCCCACCTCTGGTGATCCCGCCCAACTTTCTGTAACTGTAACTGTTGAAGTGGTCCGTTTGCACATAATGTATGTTCATGCAAGGGTAAATCCATTAGCACTTGTTACTTTATTAAATGTCTATCTACTTCTTGAAAAATACATAAGCAATATTCAGTGCTGGAACAGTATAGGCTGGTATGCAACAGGGAAGTAACACATTCCAAGATTTAAGACTTCATGCAGTGTTTTTCAGTTTTTAATGGCATCGCAAGTGTGAAGTGAAAATTGAGAAAGTGAAAATCCAAGGAAGTGTTGCATGCTTGTATGCGTAGGGAGTATCAGCCACAGTGCATGCTATGGGGCAGTACAGGCTATGAACCGGACTGAAAGTCGGTTACACAGATGCCAGAAATACATAAGTTATACAATTTTGGCTTGTTTTCACTTTTTCATTATGTAGGAGAATTTAAAAAAGTTCTATACATTTTGTATCCAGGGAGTTTATTTTGTAATAACACGTATAATATTCAGAACCTTTTCAAAACGAATTTATTGTACACAACCGTTCGATCACAGGAAGCAATATAATAAACCACACAGTGTAAATGTCCATTTGCCATTGTGTAGGTATTTATTTATTCCTATATACATGTACTTCCAAAAACAGCTGTTGTGTATTCAGACACAAATGTACACAATACAAATTCTAAATTTATACAGTAATTTGTTTTGTCCAAAACAGCTGCGCAGTACGCTTGGTGATTCTGAACAGCACCAAAACTTAACACAGTAATTACTTTCGATTTTTTTTTATCATGGCTTAACAAGGGCGGAGCTCAGGTTTTCCAAAAAAGGGGGAGGGGAGGGGAGAGGAATTCAGCCTTTAAGGGCCAAATAAATACCAATTTTGCAAGTTGATGAATGCGAGCACATGCAGCGTCGGAGGCCGCTCATGGCCCGGATTTCAGATGCTCTGTGGTCCACACCATCCAATATTGGCTTTCAATGACATGTTAAAAGAATAATTTTGAGGGCAACATATTAATCAACACCTGCTTTATATGTAAAGGACTTCACATTTTGTGTACATAACATTAAAAAAACAAATTGAGGGTCGCACATGTATTTCTAACCTAATGCACGATGCAGCTCTATCAACCCTCCTGAACAGAAACGGTGTGATCTGTGGCAAAGAGGCCAATCTCAAGGTGTATTTCACAGTTGTAAATAAATAAAACAAATCTTGAGTTTTGGAATTTGAAAAGACCACCAAGTTGGAAACAATTTGTGATAGTTTTATTTGGTAAATGAGTGTTAACAAATACATATATACATCAAAACCAGGACCCAATTCAGTGAGCTGTTTAGCAGAAAATGTTCCTTTGCCAATTTATGTTCTGAGCAGAAATCAATTCAGTACCTGTCACAACTCGCAAGCAATATAGATCACAAGGCAATTGGGCTGTTACCTTTTATTTTGCCAAACAAATGTTTTCTGCATTACGGCGACTCCATGAATTTTGCCCCAGAACATTATAATCTGCGTTTGCTAATCTGTGTTGCTAATGATATTAAGTCATGTGCAGTGTCACCTCAGCCGTATTGTGTAGGAATCACTCAGCGTGACATAGCGCACCCACCGAAACGGAACGTAGGAATGCTGACGATCAAACAGTTTCATGTATTTCACTTCCAGGTGGGAGCTGACGTAGTTCTTGATTTCAAACTGAAGGCTTACGGGGCCGAGTTCCCTGACCGTGGCTCGATGGAATTGGGAGAGTTGAATCTGAGGGGGGACACAAGATAGAACAAGAAGAGGTTCACAAAATGGACGAGCACCATCTTGAGTTTGCCTCAAAGAAAGCCACTTTTCAACTTAACAGATGCAACATATTGTCCTTCAGTATTGTTAATGTGTGGCACCACACAAATACAAATGCATTCGGAACCCTTGTTAATTAAAATCAATGTGTGCATCAAAAATGCAAAACAAAAAATATATAAATAAAAACGAATCCCCTTCAAAAGTGAATTCCCAGCAAACGATACTTTGCACTTCTACTCTCGCGTTGCAGGCCCAATTCCATTTTGATGTGTTTTCTTGTGGCATTTTAATTTTTCAACTTTACTCACTCTGATTCTCGTTTTGAGTTTGGACGCTCCATGAAACTTGTTGATGGTCCATGTGAAGATCTTCTCTTGGGGTTTGTACTTGGCTGATTGGCCAGCCGCCGATGTACTCGCAATCACACTGGATGAAAACATATAACGGGACGTATGGGATATTTGAGATTCCAAAAACTACGTTACACGATGTAGTGCCAATACAAACTAAAATCTTCAAACAATTTGGCTACATCGCATCAGTATGTGGACCTTAACAAGTTTGCTACAACTTAACCCATGGATCTCACTGATGCTCCATTCAGCAAGCATGGTGTCTGCACTACGGTGAATGTAATGGGTTCAAATCCCTCTTGAGCAAGCCTGCCAAGCTTTTTGTTGACACACTCGTTTAAAGCCCGAGTCCATCATTTGCAGCTATCCAAAAAAGTAACTGGCGTAATTATTGTTGAAAAACATACTGGTTGAAAGATAGTAAGGGGACTAAACTCCCTGTGAAATTATCCTTTCTGGCAAGCTCTCATTTTGAAGAAATCAACGAAAGAATGCATTTCCAACATTTAAATTAGTTGTTCGTTTTGTTATTCGGCGCAGCGCGCACAAGCATTGGAACGACGCACAGGCGTGCGCGGTTGCTATAATTCGTCGGATCAGTGCGCGACATCGCGTAAAGCTGCAATTCAAAACAATTCGAAACATGATTTAGCAACTTTTGATTTGAAATTGAGATCCTAGAATGCTGTTTTTCTCGGAATATGAAGCTGAAGCCGAGCTGAAACTTCATCAAGTAAGCTGTTCAGTATCCTTCATTAGATTTTGAACACTTTTGTTGCTTCAAACGAACAAAATGCACTAATTACAAATGATGGACTATAGCTTTAAGCACAAACATACAGAGCTTCTAGTCTTAAGAGCAAATTTGTGGGGAACAACATGCGACGGTAATGACATTAATTTGTTAACTGCGTTTTCTATTTTCAAAAATCCCAAAAATTCACAAACTACTGTTTACAAAACATTGTTGGCTGGAGTAGCTTATTACTGTCGCACCATATTGGGGGCTTGACAAATGCTCAATTGTCCTCCAAACCAACCTTTTCTGGTTTTTAAAAATACCTTTTTTTTGCTTTTACTTACTCTGTGGTTGCCTTGGGAACAGGGAGGTGAACATCAACATCAACAGCGTGATTGGAGGAAGGAAGGTCACACTGAACCTCAAGTTGCACTTCAAGACATCTTGGACAATAAGCACAAGGAACGATTATAACATTGTACTGTATAGCTTTTTTCAAATAAAAAAATAAATAAAAATACTGTTTTATCTTTTAAATTTCCGCTTTTTCTAAGCATCAACACATGAAAGTTAATGGAACGATTACTTCAAAACTAAATGGCTCAGGAATAGCTTTTAACATCCCATGCGCGCACCACGCAGAGTAAAAGTATGTACGTGTATGCACTAGAGAACCATACGTTGTAAGGTGTAACATGAATATTGCTATTCTCTCGATTCTTCACCAATCAGACTGCACTGTCCAAATCTGGTAGCAATTCCCATATGTGTACAAAGTCGGGAACAAGTTGTTGACCTTTTTTTCGTTTGAGCATAATTTTAAGCCATGGTTGGCAACAAATTTTGGCGAAAATTGATTATTAACACCCTCATTATTAGAAAGGGGCATTTTTATTAAGGCTATGGTAGTGTTAATGGTCGGTTATTCTGTAATTTCAACAATACAATGATAATTATGTTTGGAACCATGTTGGCTTTCCATAGTTCACTAAATTCAAGGCAAAAAAAGGTTTATTCGAGTCGGTAATTGGACTCAAAGTACATGCATAATGGGGTCAAGGATGCACAGACCGTCCCCACATGTAAGTGGCACGCTACACCTACCATTGGACAGTATGCAGCATCTGTTCATATCATGACATGGTCCATGGCAGGTGAAAAAAACCCGGCCAATCACCACTTGATTTCAAGCCTAGCGTTAGAGGCCGAAAAAAAGACGCCTTTACAGGGTTTAAGATGCCAAAAAAAAAAAAAAAACAACAGAATGGAAAAAGTACAAAATGTAGACTAAAACTACACAGTAAGAAAGATTGTTAGTAAAAAAAATTGAAATTGTTGAAGAGCGTGGACAATATTTCGTTTCGGCTGTTTCACAATTAATTCGTTTACTTCTCTTGCGAAAAGAGCTTACACTTACTGTTTTTCTTCAAGCTCTGTTGTAACGGCCGACACTTGAAACGGAAGTCGGCTAGGTAGTTCCCCAGTTATGCTGTACCTCATAATGGTGCACTAGAACATTCATATGGAAATGAAAAACATGTTTACAAATTTTTCCAAAAGTGCTTTCTTACATTCCTACCATCCAATGTCAAAACAAATCTGTGTGGCAAGCTTCGAATTCTGCATTCTGTATCACCTTGACTTCGACTGGATCTCTCAATTATATTTAGATCTCTCAATTATATTTATTTTTATCAAATTAATTCGCAAATCAATTTTTTTGCTTCCTAATTATTTGCACAACATTGCAGCGACTGCTTCATACCCAATGGCATATTGCTTATTTACATATCATGCAATGCTTCACCGATTTGACAGAGCACCATTTATAGACCGTATTCACGAGGAAGCCATTTCGATCGTGTTCCCTGATTCTATTTTAGAAACTGTAAACTGTTGAATGGGATGGTGCCAGAGGCTATGATTGGAGTGCGTGCCAAACCTCACTTTCATTTTCTTTTAAATGTGGCTTAAAACAAGCATGTTTAATCACACATTTTAAAATATTCATCATAGCAGACTGGTATTTATTTGTAACGAACAGTTATTTGCTTTCAAAGTTCCATAAATGAAGAGCTTACCTCGCTTTCAATCAAAAATGGCCGACTCGTGAATAAAGTCTATTGGGTTGAAATAGCTCAGCTAGTAAATAACTACACCTACAGATAAAAAGCTGCTCCTACTAGTAAAAGCAGGGACAGTTATATACAGGCATGCAACTGGGAAATCACAAAAAAAAGAGGAAATTCAAATTTTCCCCAGACTTTGTACAGTGTTTTTCTATTTTCAATGGCACACATGGAAAGTGAAAAAAGAGGAAATCAGTTGATCCGAGGAAAAGTTGCATGCCTGTATATAGGAAAGCTATACCTCTCCTTCAGATGGGTGAATGGTTAGCGCCCTCTTGTGTTCAAAGTCGGCCAGGTCAACGCTGGGATGGAACTGTGCTTGATCTAATCGTACTGCTGTTCCATATCCAATCTCACTCGTCTTGCCAATTACTAGGTCTTCACTCAGACCAAGTTTCAGCTCTAAACAGAATTTTGTTTTAAATGTTAAGATACTTAGTGAAAGTTTTTATTCAGCAACCCAATACAAACTTGGGCCTGTAGCAGTTACTCCAAGCGACTCTTGTTTTTGGGGAAAGGCAGATTAGCTTTGCCTCAGTTTGCCACATTAAAATTGACTGATCTTTAACCCTAATTATAAACCTTCCCAAATCCTCCAAAATCCTCTATGCAAAATGGAGGATTTTGCAGGATGGAGGCTATATGGCAAAAGTTTGTGGCTGATTTCGGTGGATGCACTTATTTAGGCCAGATCTTGTGTTGTTTATGCTCAGCATGCATAAATTTAGGCATAGATTATACTTGACATCCTCCGCTGTGCTCCAAGATGTCACTGGCTCTGCCTCAACATACTGACAGTGATTGCTGGAGGATTTTGCAGGATTGAGGCAGTAGTCACCCCTCCAAGGATCACATTCAAGAAATGACGAAGGATTTTGCAGGATTGAGGCTGTATGGCTATATTTACATGGAGGCAGTTTGAGGATTTTGCAGGATTGAGGTTACATCCTAGCAAAAACGCCTCGGGAGTAGGGGTTAATTAATGATGTAAGTCAGAAATTCTCCATCAGGGCAGTAATGTCAATTAAAAGGTTTGTGTTTCTAAACGGTGTGAAATACTTCACGTAAAAAAAAGTTCAACATACCTGGGCTTCCAATGACAAAAGTCTTCATTTGAAGACTTCCATTCACTTCACTTCTGATCACTGATCCCTGGTGTGAAAAATGCAAAATATGGAAAATAAGTACAAATGTAAATATTAACAAATGCACAGAGTATTATTGGGTTGAGATGAACTGCATCCGTACGGCTAATGCCACAACATGTGTTAAAAAAATATGAAAATAGAATGATAAAAATAACCAATTATCCAAATTCACTTACATTTGCAGCCATGATGACTGTCATTCTTTCGATAACATCCACATACACCTCATTCCTAGAGCTACCCTGAAAACAAACAGGTAAAATAGTTCACTTATTAAGTGTGTCATGTTATCAGCTAATAGGTTAACTCTATTAAAGGGCCCATGTAATGAATTTTTTTTAATGCAATCCTTGACTAAATGTACCTTTGTGTCCCATTTAACTTTATGTTCAATTTTCGTTTTTGTCATTTTCAAAGGTAGTTTGGTGCCTTTTAGGTTTTTATGCTAAATGCCAATATGATGAGCAAATGTGTGATGTCATTTCTGGCAGAAACCTCAATGTTACAGCTATTTCAGCACCAAAAGTTGCCAGAATTTTGGACATTTTGCTGGTGTAACTTTTCTTTGGTCAATGACCAAAATTTAAGCCAATGACCAAAATTTTCTCACAAATGTTTTCAATGAACAAATTTTTGGGTTCACAATTTGAACAGAAACCCCCTAAACTGAACAGTGTCTCCCTGAAATGACATCACAGCAACAGCGCCCACAGTTGTCCGAAAAAAAAAACATGGACATTTTAAAAAAAACGTCTAAAGAAGTGCACTTTTCAATCAAATTAACCAAAAAAGGAATGTCAAATAGTTTTCATACATTTAAGAGTAGAAAGTTGCACAAAATGTGTTCCTAAGAAAAAAATTCATCTCATGGCCCTTTAAATCAAAATCTATGTACAGCTGATTTGCCGAGTAATTATTCACTTAACTCGTCTGTTATGTCTTGGATACTGTAAATTCATTGGTTTAGAACAGTCTTGTTTGTAAATTAACATGTAGCATCACATCATCAAATATCGTCTTGAACATCATTTGCATAAACAATGCGTACAGTGGGCTCCATGATGACAGAGCATTTCATGTCAAGCATAACAGCTTGCAGTAAACTTAAGGTTACACTGCAATTATATTAATTTCTCGGCACAATATAAACCACTGATTATGACTGTGGTAATGTGGAACAGGTGTTTCAAGTGCCCTCAAGTCTGCATGGCACACTCGTCTTTGCCTCACCCGTGTCATGCATCCATCAGGTGTTGAAGACGCTATTTGTCCCACAGCAGTCAACAGTTCTTCAATATCAACTCACCTGTGAAGATGGTGTTACAGGTATGGGCTTCTCGGCTGCATGGCTTGGCGCAAACCGAAATTCTGTCCCAAACTGTTTAAAAAGGGAGTGGGGAGAGAAGTCAAAGCAAAACAGATACATTTTTCTATCTAACCGATGAGATAAAAATTTAGTCAAAAAGTCAAAATTCAGAAAACTGGCACATACTTGAACGTGCAAAAGTCTAATTAGCTACAGTAGACTACAACAATTTTCTTTGATGTTAATTGCCTTTTCTTCTCCTTGGTTGTACTTGTGTGTACATTTATACAATTTCACATTTCCCTTTACAGCAAGTCTTGTCGTTGTGCTAAAATTGTGAATTAGAGTGCACACTTTAAAACCATGTTTGAATTTTTTTCTACCAACAGGCTGTTTCAGACTCTACAAATAGGTTTTTGGGTAATAACAACTCATTTTCAGTTGGATATCGCATACCAGGGCATCAGTCCAAGCCAAATGGCCAATAAAAGGAGTAACTTACCAGGCCAGGACCAAATGTGAGGAACCCCACGTCTGCCAGATGATCAGCTTTCACCACCTCGGCCTCATTATGGATGTAGGGCTTGAGGGATTTGGTCGATGTCGTCTGAACATAGCCATAATCCTGCCAACAATTATGAACAAAATCAAATGGAATTCACAAGCTTGAACAGAGGAACTGACTGGAGCAGAATTTGAACCTGTCACCACCAGAAATTCAAACTCATTTTTCATAGCCCTAATGATGGCGGTTGTTTAAGGGGTGCTAGTACACTGTAAGAAACCACAACCTGGGTGTATGTGCCATATTGGCAAGATCTTGCCATCTATCACCTCTTAAAATCATATTAATGACATTAGCACTGCTGAAAACATGAAAATAGCAGTTGGGATCACTCAGAGAAGTTGACTTCTTTTTTTTAATTAGGCCACAAAAACCCACTCCAGCTTCCGATTACATGGCATTTGAAAATAGGGTAGGTAGGTAGAAAAAAAAAATTGGGGGCAATTTTTGTTTATGTACGATCATATGGAGGTGTCAGCATGTAGTCAAGGGTAAAAGGTAGTAATTGATGATTTTCAGGTTTTTTTCCTCAGTTTACCCCCCCCCCCAAAAGGGTAGGGGCTGTCAAAATAGGGTAGGTAGGTTAATCGAAAGCAGAAGTATTATTTGCTTTGGCCTTATTAAATTAACTGCAACAGAAACTAAAGGAAACTGATCTGGCTCACTTTAAAACAAAAAATATTATATTGTCCATTATTGTCAATTGTGGTCAATTCTTTTCTTTATTCAACAGAACGTTTTATTGAACAGTAAATCTATTCAGTTTCCCATTGTGATTCATTTGATATTGAAATTCCACATTTCACATGCTATCTACATTGTCATGATTGTATACATGTATTTGCTCCCTCAAACAAAATTTCATGTACATACATGATTTTAACAAGTCGATCTTCAAGCATTCAAATATTCAGCACAGCCTTTATGTGTAAGTGGTACCAAAGTTAACAAACTAGAGTTTAGTGTCTTGCTCAGGGACAGTTGGATAATGTTGCAGGAAACATCCAAAGCTGGTCAAACATGGTAGATGTGTACATGTCCATGTACGTATGGTTGGCAAACAGTCCAGAAAACTCACTATTATTTCATCTAGCAGCTCATAGACCAGGGCAAAGTTACGTCTGATGCCTTCATCAGTCAATACTCCACAGTAATCCTTCACCAGGCTACTCACCCTGTGATGAATAGAAGAAATGTTTATAGAGGACAGGGCTCATATTTTTCAGTTTAAAATGTGTAAACACTAGCACAACAGAAGCATTTTACAAAGCCAATGCCAAAATAAGAAAAACACATGCTGTTTAATTTGAGAAGAGTCCAGTCAAGTAGTGTACAATGTACACTGAACATTCTACGCCATCACAGCAGTCAAAATCAATAAAGTGACTGCTATCAACAGTTAAGAATTCCCTTGTTAATAGCCAGGCTTTGACTGGAGGTGATTGATATGCCAGCTGTACCTACATGTACCAGTTACCTCTTTTGTCTGTTGATGGAATTTGACCGAGTCAGTGTTGACATAAATGTGACGTGATTGTCTTTACTAGTCCGTATACAAATGTATGGCAGCAGAAGTGGGAGAAATTTGTGACTGTTTGTGTCTAAGCAAATCTACATGTAAGCAATCGGAGGGTTTAATGGTAAATGGGGAAAAAGTTAGGGAATTCAAATTCAAAACAGTCGAACACCTTTAACACAAGGTCCTGGAAACTTGACAAATTACCTTGTTAAAACAGGTACCTTGTAATATCAGTAATGGAAAGAAAAGTAAAGAAAAAGATCAGTACGAAAGAAAAACAATGACTTGGGACCTAAAATTTTCCTTGTAATAAGCAGGATGTTGTATTAACAGCGCTCTTGTCATCATTTTTTTAACCTTAACTCCCTAGGCATTTTTGCTAGTAAAAATTGTAAAAATTGCATAAAGCCTAAATCCCGCAATATCCTTTGTCATTTCTTGAATGTCGCCTTTGGAGGGGTGACCACGGCCTCAATCCTGCAAAATCTTCCAGCAATCACTGTCAATATGTTGAGGCAGAGCTAGTGACATCCTGGAGCAGTGTGGAGGATTTCAAGTGTAATCTAGGCCTAAATTCATGCACGACTGAGCATAAACAACGACAAGGTCCGGCCCAAGACCTTGACACAGTGCATCCTGCAAAATCAGCCACACATTTTTGCCATAATTATAGCCTCAATCCTGCAAAATCCTCCATTTTGCAAAGATAATTTTGGAGGATTTGGGAATGCTAGGGTTAATGAGGGTATGAAACACTTCCAGACAGCCAGTCTAGACCGGTTGTAGAAAGCATAAATGGACGGACTTGGCCCAGTTGGTAATTTTAACCCTTGGGGATGACATCATTGGGTATGGGGTGGTCTTTTACAGAGATGAAACTGGACTTTGGAGAACGAAAATCTGAAAACAGCCCAAATAACTTGGGGGGTCTGGAGCCCTGAACTATTTCACAAATGCTTCTCTTACATGTACATGTAGATGGTGACATTTTCAAAGATTGGTTGCCCAACATACCACAATGTACCTTGAGAGTAACTCAAATGTAGCGAACGGGGACAGGTCACTCCGGCTTGTGCACACAAAGTACAGACCGTTGCGTTTCACGTGCATAAAATATACTCCCTCCAATTCCTATAAGAATCAACAAGTGAAGGAAGGCATAAGTTAGTGCACAATTGACATTTGTCCTCTGGGCATTACTGATTGGAGTATGTACATGTAGCACTAGAATGCCTTGAAACATGTAACATGGTGTTGTACTATAATTATTGAATTGTACAAAAGATGGGCGGATGGAACATCAGACATTGTCAGATGAGCTCATCAGTCCAATATTCTCCAGGCGTGGATGCAGGGGGGCGGGGGGAGTTGAAACCCACCCCTAATCCGACACACAAAAAAGTATAACAATAAGTGCATCGGTAACAAATGTGCTTCACTGCCTATGTATGTCCGCAACAATCGGACATTAAAATATCTGATGGGCATTACCCCCTCCCCCCCCCCGCAAAAATTCCTGGATCCGCCCCATGTCTCATTAGAACTTAGAGTTTTAGTTTTGAAGTTGCTGTTAAAATGGCAATTTTTTTGCACCGCTCCATGTATTCTAATAGAGAAAATGAATTTCAAGCACTTCAATCTTTTTTATAAAAACGTAAAATAATTGTCAGAAAATTTGGGGATGATTTTTTTTAATGAGAATTTGATTAACAAGAAAGTAAGGAAGCTCTTCAAATAAAGTTTTTTATGAAAGAAGTTTTTTATGACAGAAGGTTTTTATGACAGAAGTTTTTTATGAAAATTTTACTCTTCATTTGCTTTGGAACGTACAGATGTCTGGCAGTCCCATAGCTTTAGTCTTTGTCCAAAACTGGATTTTTCCCCTCCTCATCAAGTGGGTCCTTGACAAGCACTGGCACATGAAGTCTTGGTAATTTTGGCAGCGCTACCCAGGAAATTCTGAGCGTAACTCATGTGCGTGCACTAGCTTGAATCATACAGCGGCAAGTGAGGTATACATGCTTAGAATTTCCTGAGCAGCGCTGCCAAAGTTTCCAAGATTGGTGTTCATTAGTCTCGTTGATTACGACCTCTACTACACTTGTTACGGACCGGCTGAATTGGAAAAAAAATACAAATTCAGTCTAGGACCCCGACTACTGTTATTTTTGGGGGAAAAAAGAGGACTTTTTGGTCAAGTTTACATACCTCAGCCGGGGCTAGCTCTGCCCCTTTACCCTGCTTCAATCTCTCCAGGAATAGCTCAGCTGCATTGGGGAGTCCATCCCCTCGGACTACTCGGAAAGTGAATGCAGTCTCAGGAAGATAATTTTTTTCCCCCAAAGAATTTGAACTTTAGTTAATTGATGTGTGTTTCAAACACTTCATCCGTTCTAACTTATCCGTTATCAACTTGCACTACAAAGCACTATGGGAAGCAAAGAGAAAAATGGATCCCATCTTTTTTTTTTCTCTTGTGATAGGTCTCTCTCATATAATGACACTGCCCACAGTTTGCCACGTGGCATTTTGGGTGTCAAATTTTCATGACGTGCATCAGCTGCACCATACACTGTATTCCGAAGAAATTTCGAGCAACACACACTCGTGTTTAGAATATTTTGCACCTGATGGCGTTGAAAACGCAGTTGTAATTTTCCTACGAAGATGGCATCCTATGAGAGAGATCTATATCAATCGAAAAAATTAAAGGTTGAAAATAATTGAGAAAAAAAGAACTGATACTTTAATTGGAAAAAAGAAGAAGAAAATATACATGTACTATAACACTTTTAACCTTAGCTATTTATTAAACGTTTAAACAAAATAATTCTAAATCAGTTTTAATAAAAGGGACCTACATGTACATTCACATGATCTCCCTTTGAGTTAAAACATTCATAGCACAAATAATTTAGGACATTTTCAAAAACTTAAAAGCGCTGCAGCACTTGATTACATTTGAGTATACATGTACATGTAGTTGAGTTTTTACATTTTCAATGACTCCCCGCCATTTGTTTTGATTATGTCAACATACCGATCTGCAGACATAATGGGCAGGCGTCAGCCTTTGTGAAATGGCTAAACGTTTAAACGGTGCTAAAAATATTTGCTGAACGTTTACAAAATCAGATGCAAAGTCACATCCTTTGACGAAAGAAAAAAAATTGAGAAGAAACTCAATTTCAACATGGATAAAATTCAGTCTATAACAGTTGTTAGGTGCAAACTCAGATGATTTGTGAGCGGCTCCACAAAAAAAGAGTATTAAGTCGCTCTGAGCATTATTGTGTAATGGCCTGCTCAACATTGAGAGGGTGAAAATTTTGTCAAAATGTGATTTTCATTTTATCATGAATGACATCCTTAATTCCTACAGTTTCAGGTTTCATTCACAGAAATGTTGATTTTGATGAACAAAGTGGAAAAAACAACCATTTTGTGCAACACCTTATTCTGGGATAACAATAGAATTAGCCTAAATGTTAAAGAAATTCAGTATCCTGTCAGTTTTTTAACCACACTGTGTGTGCACTTTTCTTGTCCAATTAGCCTCATTTTCTGTTGAACCATAATTGAACTAATAATCGTGTAGTTTAGGACCCTGTTCCATTATTTCTAAGAAAACAGAAAGATGCTTTAACAGGAACTTATACCAAAATCATTACCAGCACTCAGCAGGAAAAGTAACTGTTTATTTTTTAGTTAGCTTAATTTTGTAGAAAGAGGGCAGTGTTCTTATTTATGAGGAAAAGGAATCATGGGGTAAAATGATGACAGTGCCTGAATTGCCTTGACTAGCACGTCCTCTATGTAAGTGCTAAAACATGTAAGAAAGTCGCATATTCTTCCAAGTACGCTAAGGTCCTGCGAATCAAAATTACAAAAACTTATAATCTCAATACAAAAAGACTGCTTAGTTGAGGCTGCATTTTGCAAAAGTCATTTTGGAAAATTTAGCAGTCATTTGCAAAAGTCATTATTGAACGGAACCAGTTAAAAGGGGGGGGGGGGGTGTGTCCTAAACTACACGATTACTCGTAGACAATGGTAGACATGGTAGAGTGAGTATTTCCTTGTAGTACTGTAGCGTTTGACCAATGGGTTCTAAGTGACGAATGTGATATTCCTAGGTGTTTGCCGACAGAGTACTGTAACACAATGACAGACTAAACAACACGTTGACGTGGACGAAAGAAATTTGACCCGGAGACAGTGCCTCAGTTTTTAACTTTTAATCCTCAACAAATCATTAATAGGTCAATCACATTATAACAATAATTGCTGATTATTTGAACACTGATTCACCTTAATTCAAGCAGGGTAGCTGTCCGTCAAGGGAGATTCGGGCTCGGTCCTTTATGGAAGTCCCGCAGCGCACAACCGTTCCGCTCCAAGCCAGCACAACAACAACAACCTTTTTCCCGCGCGCACTACCAAACTTATTACATTAGTCTGCGCTGCTAATCTGCGCATGCGCGCCCGGCCCTACTCTCCGGACGGACAGCGCCACATGTGATAATCGCTACAGTACTATACTTGTCTGTACACTCAGAAGTCGGCAAACATACGTACTTGAGCCTTTCATTGTAATCTTGGAAAGATTCCCATATATGGCCATCGCTAATTTTTTCCCAACAGTGACCTATCAGTCTTCAAAAAGGGATAATAAATTAATATGTCCTAAAAAGTCAAATTTCGCAGGGGAAATATATTAGAAGCATTTAGGCCTACTGAGAAAAGATACAATTGTCAATGTGAATGTCAGACTAGTCTGGTTTGTGCACAGAGTGACAAGTGATGTCCAGGTATGGGAATCTTTCCGTTATGTTTCAAGAGATTAACACAAGTTTTTAAAGGATACAGTCTTTATAAATTAGCACATCTCCTCGCGATGAAACAATAAAGAATTGGGACAACATGTCCAGTGGCAGGATGACTGGGTAGTCTACTCACACTAGTCACAATCACGTTGACTATAGCACTGCACTACGTTCGGTTCGACTGTACGGTTGAACTGTCAAGAGAGGGCGCTGTGTAATGCGTAGATTTGGTGTGCACCGGGACTTCACGGCCAATTTCAAGGAGCTGCTAAGCACAGAAATTTGCTTAGCATGAAAAGTCTTCCTCGGCAAAACATTTAAACAGGATTACCAACAAATTTCCATGTGATGTATATTGCTTGTGATTGGTATTCAGCTGTTGCTTGCTTAGCAAAATCACATAGAGTTTGGCCGGTGCTTAATTTACTAAGCCAGACTTTAATTGTTGTGTGCTAAGCAAATTGTTTGTGCCTAGCAGCTCCAAGTTGGTCCACCGTGGTCAGTTTTCGTACGTAGGCAATATACCCCAATGATAAATGCCGTTTCTGTGTGAACATCCTTTCTTATTATAGTATAGCTTCAAGTCTAGCTCCAACATCTAAGAAAATCAAAATGGTCCGGTGGCACTGTACTGCGCGACTTTGTTTGAGGCTGCCCACCACCATAGCTTGCAGTGGTAACAGAGAAGTTGCAAATTCAATAATTTAAAAAACACCTTCTTATGAAAATAAAATTCTGTGAATATTTATAGTTCAATTAAATTGCTCTATGTGTGGTAAATTTAATTCAATTTCGTCACTTAATTCACGCCCATTTTTTTTTTAACCAGACTCCCTCGTCCAATCAAATTAGCTAGATTGACGAGAAGACGTCACCAACATACTTCTGACCAATGAGAGACAGGCCACGCGAGCCACGCGTGCTACGTCACGGATACTTCCTGGAACGCCCTCCCGTCTTATAAAAAATAGGGCATTTAGTTTTCCCGAAACTGATGCTACTCCATCTGGAAATGAAGACTATTCCATCATTATTTATTTTTTGTTGTTGACAATTTCCATACGTAATGAAATTTTTGGCATTATGTTTTATAATGTATAAGTGGGAAATTTAGAATGCGGAGAAATACACACTGAGTACTTCGGCCCAAGGCAGCGCAAAGACCAGTATACGGAGCAACAGCCAGTGATATAAAACATGACACTTTTCACCTCCATATCATTACGCCATGGAAACTTACCGAGAACGGGGCCGGGTCAACGGACACTGTACTGGCGCAGGCAGCTCGCAATGTCTTCCCGCTATTTTTGGTTAGTCACCAAAAAATTGCCTCAAATTTCACAAGCACGCTTTAACCTCTGAGTCTGCCGTCCAGCTTCAAGCCTCCAAAGCAGAAACTTGTACATCATACCCTGGAGTCTTCATGGGCGCAAAATCATCAATGTTGGACGCTTGGAGTCTTGCAAATTGATCGACCAGAAAACCGGCCTCATGTACGGGGTCACTGCAAAGCTTCGACGCAGACATGTTGCGTCGTCGTCACCCATATTGAAAGACTGACTTGAACTTTGCTGTAGGCCTACAGAAATTGTCATAACTTTTGTTTTATAGAACTGAACTGGACTTCGCAAAGCATTCCTTTGAATGCTCATTTTATGCTTAACTGAACTGAATGGACACATGGAATTTTTGTGAACTCATAATTTTGTCGAATGATCTGAATGACATTTTTGGAAAACACTGGTCAAGCTTTTGGAGTTCGTCGGGGTAAGTCCAACTTTAATTAAGGAACTATCGAGGTGAGTGAAAATGTATCTTCTCCCGTCACACAAAACCAAAAGAGGAAAAAACGTCCCAATATTCTGCACTTTGAGCAATATGGTATATGATATACCGCCTGCATTTTAGACTTCATTTCGAAGAAAGGTGGAGTCAGAAAATATTCATTCCTTTCTTTGACTTTGATCCTTGAATCGCATTTAAGTTAAAAAAAAAATGTAATGTTATCTGCAATAAGCATAATGTATTGCATTCTGTACATGAGGTTGTATTTTGCATTGTTGAATATTGTGCGATACAATTATGCAATTCTCTTTAATTAGCTAAAGAAAATTGGAATATCGACGAGCACGAAATAATCATGTGTGTTTGTTGGCAACGAAATCGCGTCCATTTTAGCCTACTTTGAGTTGGTCTTTTTCATTGCTGAATAACCTATTGTACCTTGAAATTCCATTCCTGTAGGCGAAAGCCCTTTTGATTTAGAGTCATTAGCATGTGAATACCTGCCAATTTGTTTGTCAAAATCATACATGCACATGCCTTTTGGTGCATTGCGCATTTCACGCATTGTGTAAAAAGCTAGCTCATGGTGCGAGTCTGCACGTGAGCCGCTCGTGGCCGGCACAATGTGGGCGTGGTAATAGATTCCAGTGATTCTTATTGGTTGAAAAGTTGAAAGGCCGCGCGCGCGGTATGCGGCCAGGTGCACCATTTTTGCTACACTTTCAAAGACATTCCAGCAAGGCAGGGGCTTATAGGGATTTACTCAAAAGTTGGAGTAAACGTGTTTAGATTTTCGTTGGAGGGTTCCTTGGAATTTGGATTGCTTTTTGTTATGATTGTATTAAAATTACAGGTTTAAAACTTATCAGATGCAGAACAAATAGTTTCGAACTTTTGCGTAATTATTTAAAGATGAAATGAAAAACCTGAACACCGTAAAGGAGTCAACAACGGAGCCAACGGATTTTATCATAAACCTGAATTTATTTAATGTAAGCACACTATTTTGAGTATTATAGGGCGGCATTCCAATGGACCAAAATCATTTTTTGGACAATGTATCCACGGATCTCAAATTTGTATAGAATTGCTCAAAATAATTAACTTAACACCATTAGCTTCAGGGTAACTTGTATATTATAAATACTACTATAAGTTCAAGAGGACAGCAGAACAAAAATAATGAGAGCTGAATTATTATGATTGTATAAATAGAGATGTTATAACAGATAGCCGACGGAATTGTTTGAAACTCAAATGAATTGGAGAAGACCTGCTGTTGCGATCGAGACCAGCGAAATTCGACGTTTGGAAGAAGGCAAATAAGACAAAGTTATGATTGTATTAAATGAATGCTTACGGTTCAGGTTAAGGCGTAGGATTAAGGCGGGGTAGGTTGGGGGTATAGGCACATGGCGCGCGTAGGCAGCCGAGCACACCAGCAGCAGCGTAAGGGAGCTTGACCTGGCACATCCATGGTGCAAAAATTAACTTATAAAAATATTTTAACAAAACAATTTAAAAATTACCTTTTCGGGGCACAGTAAAAATCGTAGCTTGATCCTTAAAAAAAATTAACTGTACTCAATTAAAAATCTGCATCGAGGTAGTGCATTGAAATGGAAAAATACAATGTTATCAATATTAGAAAATTTCTTTTCAATATCAATTTTGGTTTTTGAAATAAGTAGACGTTACTGAGCTCTAAGCTAACATGGGTTGATGAGCATCCGTCATAAAAAAAAGGAGGACATCGTTGGGGTAGTTTTCGCATTGTTATAATTGTATGTATGATATCGTCTTCCCGAAAAAGTGTTCTTGGTGATATCTTGTAGGTGAGATGCCGTCTTCCCGAGAAAAAAATACTTCCCGGGTTGATGATATCTTGTAAATAAGATATCGTCTTCCCGAGATAATGTTATCACGGGTAGGTGATATCTTGTTTGTAGGGTGTGATGTTGTCTTCTCGAGAAAAAAATCTCTGGTCGATGATATCTTGTAGGTGAAATATCCTCTTCCCAAGAAAGAAAACATTTCTCGGGTTGAAGATATCGTATTGGTCAGATGTCATCTTCTCGAGAACAAAATGCATCTCCGGTGGATGATGTCTTGTAGGTTAGATATCGTTTTTCCGAGATAATATTTCATCACGGATTGGTGATATCTTTTAGGTGAGGTGTCGTCTTCTCGAAGAAATAAAATATTTCTCGGGTTGACTATATCTTTTGGGTGAGATGTTTTCTTCTTGAGAAAATGAAATATTTCTCGGGTTGATGGTATCTTTTAGGATATCGTTTTCCTGAGAAGATTATTCACTGGTTGACGATGTCTTAATTTTCATATTTTTGATACCAAATCAGTTAATTATTTCATTAAAACGGATGATAAATGTCCACCTTCAGTGATAAAAAAAGATTTTATCAACTCATAACTACTACGGAGCTCTTTAAAATATAATTATTGTAAAAAAAGAATAAGTCTTTTACTGAATCAAAATCATTAAAACAGCTTTTCTAACTGGAAAATAAAATGAAAATGTATGTCCGAAGTTTTAAATCTTAAGTTCAGAAAAACTCGATGAGGTTTCCTGTTTTGATGGATACCCATAAATGAAAATTAAGGCAAAGCTATATATGTAGCCAAATAAAATATAAAAATTAAAGTGCATAAAGAGCAGGTGGTAATAAAATAATAATACATCAATAAATAAAATTTAGGAAGCTTTAGCGTGCTGCAAAAAGCGAGCAAATAGCAGCTTGCAAGACAATTAGGAACTTTGAAGATCGGGGAGGGAACAAACGTATTTGATTTATACCAACGTAATCCTGAACGCCAGTTGAAGTATTAAGACAATTAAGTTTTAACGTTTGGGATTTTATTTGAATAATACAAACTGAAGAATCAGCGATGAAGACGGACCCTCGGAGATGTTATCACATCAACAGAAATCAGTGTTAATGGCCTAGCCTGCGGCCGCATCACAACCGTATTAAGTTTACTGATTATTTTTGTGTAAAGCCGAAGGACGTACCTTGAAGAAATAATGGTGTAAAGATGTTCATTATGCATTCATTTTCAAACTTTTGCGAAATAAGTCTGTAAACTCAATGTCCATTGGAATACCGCCCTCTAGAGGTTAAAATATATGATTGAGAAAGACGACACCCTTGATGGGTGCTACTATTAAGAAAAGTGACACCCTTGATGGATGCTACCATAATCTCACCCTTGCTGAGTGCTACTTTTGAGAAATACAACACCCTTAATGTTACCATTGAGAAGGACGACACCCTTGATGGGTGCTACTATAACACTCTTGATGGGTGCTACTATTGAGAAGGACGACACCCTTGATGGGTGCTACTATAACACCCTTGATGGGTGCTACTATTGAGAAGGACGACACCCTTGATGGGTGCTACTATTGAGAAGAACGACACCCTTGATGGGTGCTACACCATGTACGGTATTGATTAACACGACACACTTGATGGGCAACACCCTTGACGGGTGCTACTAGTGAGAAGAACGACACCCTTGATGGGTGCTACACGACACCCTTGATGGGTGGTACTAAGGCAACACCCTTGATGGGTGCTACTATTGAGAGGAACGACACCCTTGATGGGTGCTACTACTGTACTGATTAACACGACACCCTTGATGGGTGCTACTTTTGATTAACACAACACCCTTGATGGGTGATCGAGAAAGACCTCACCCTTGATGGGTGCTTCTATTGAGAAATATAACACCCTTGATGGGTGCTACATTGCCAACAAATTAATTCAGTATAGAATTATTAATGTATAAAGTTGTAAAACTAGTAAGAGATTATGTTTTGTAGAGAATACAAAGACAGTTAAAGATACTAATTATATTTTCCAAGGAACCTCTCCGCACGATTAATAGTTCATCAGACACAATCTTACCAAGCACCAGATGGGAAAGGAATAAAAATCCCGCCGCTTGCATGTGCAAATAAATTTGAAATAATTTGTTTCTTAATGCCAACGTTTTTGGGTTTTCAGTAATGTACGATTCCGAAAATAATCACGTATTCGAAATGAGTACTAGCGCGCTCTCGGTTCGATTGAAAACGTCTTTCAAAAAAGATAACGTATAAAATTAAAAGGCAAAAATCTTCCAAAGGAAAAATAAATCAAGAAGGAGAAATTCTAGGAGCGTAAAAGTGAAATCGAAAAAAACCCCTAAATGTCAATCATTTTGTTCGATAAGAGTAGGCGATGGATATCGACCTGCGGGTATATTAAAACAGCAAATGTATCGTTCGTTAACGATTACGAGTTAGTTCGTGTTGAGTTTGAGCGCGAACAAAGTTAGCGTCAATCATTAAATTTTGCCAATCATGCGTTCGATTTGTGAATCGGAAGAAAATAAGACATGGACCTGCGGGTATGGGTTGAAACAACAAATTTATCGTTCGTTCAAAATTAACGAGTTCGTGTTGAGTTCGAGTGCGAACAAAGTTAGCGTCAATCATTAGATCTTGTCAAGCATTTGTCAATCATTTGACCGATTTGTGTATAGAAAGAAAATAAGACGATGAACCTGCGGGTATTGATTAAAACAAAACATGTATCGTTCGTTCACGATTTACGAGTTCGTGTTGAGTTCGAGTGCGAACAAAGTTAGCGTCAATCATTAAATCTTGTCAAGCATTTGTCAATCGTTTGACCGATTAGTGTATAGGAAGAAAATAAGACGGGGTATATCGACCTGCAGGTATATCGACCTGCAGGTATATTAGAACAACAAATGTGTCGTTCGTTGATTACGAGCGTGTTGGATTTCAAGTGCGAACCAAGTTCGTGTTCGAGCTCGAGTGCGAACAAAGTTTAAAGAGTACAAGTAACGTACCAGAACGAAATATGTACACGACTACGAGTGTCTGCAGAATAATTGATAGTGCCATGTGAAATTATGATTGGGCCATGCATGTGTATGATTGGGCCAACTGCTAAACTACGTAGCACCTGCTATCTAGGAAGGATCTTTATGTCGAAATCATGATGGGGCCATGTGTAGTAAATCGTTCTACTTCTCTTCCAATTTGCACCATCTGCACATTTCTGTTTTATCATGTCTACTGCTTGACATTTAAAGACAATGATTATGAGCTGTAGTAGGGTCAATGTTTGTACGAAATATTTTTTCCGTTTGTAAAAATTCGTGTTAGATATTTAGGGCCATGTGTACGAATCAAACTTTTTGAAATTCTAGTTGCGTCTATCATGCATTTTCTCGTCGTTCCATATTGATTGTCATTGTGAAAAAAATGTTAGGGCCATTTGTACAAAACTGTCATCGCCGTTTGGAAGATATTTCTGCCAAACTCAATTTTTTTGCGTTATTTCTGTACTTATGTGACAGATTATTTACAGGATTCCAGGGCCATGTGAACATGTCTTACTTTGTTTTTGTAAAAAATCTTTCCAATTTATTATATATGCGAAATTATTTAGGGCCATGTGAAGTAGTGTAGAGATCTTCTATTCCTCCGTTCTGTAGAAATTTCTGCAATTTTCTTGAAAGCTGCTTGTGCATTCATCCCGTCTTGAGTGCGAATCATCGTGTAATATACTCTAGGGTCATGTGTTAAGTATCCATAGCTATTTTGAAGCTTAAAAAAGCTCAAATGTTGGATCTAAGTTTTCTTGTATACTCTGTATATTCCTCACCTGTTATATTCCTCACCTGGTTAATGGAGTGGGTTTATACTCTATAGAACCATGTTTGAGAATCTACTTTAATTGTCCATGTGACAAAAATTGGAGATCTTGGAGATCTATTGTTTAAAAAAACTCTACATGTATAGGGCCATGTGCAGATCTTACAGATTCATTGAAACATGTAGCGGTCGTGAAACGTAATCAGAATGATGGTTTCAACGATTCCACGATTATTTTGTGACATGAAATAGTCGCTGATCCTTGTCGAAACGTGTCTTATGGACATGAAGTATTGTTTGTGATTTGTTCTTCCATAATATCCGATTCGCAAAGATCGATAATTGCCTTTTGTGTTGGGGTCATTGTGTCAATTTTGTTTATTGTAAATCAGGTGTAATGACACCTGTAGCGTCGGATACACCTTGTAATCGCTCTGTAAAGTGTATAGCCTGAATTTACAGGATAAAACAATGTGCATTAATTAATTTAACAATCACAACACCAGTGGAGGGTTTGATCGATGATACATTTGAATTCAGTCCGATTCATAGAGTTTTATTAAATTTAATATAGCTCTATGGTCCGATCACAGCTGGTCCGCAATGTGAATGTTGTTTCCCTTTGAACCGCGTTGCGCGTCAGTGGATGCGCGTTGCTTTACGCAAACTGGAATATCATCTTCGCGACCAGCATGCCAAATTATCTATTTAGAATAAACTAAGCTTTCTTTCTCAACGGTTGAATCCATTACAGTGGTCAGGTAAGGACCACTAATTGGATTATTTTCACTGTCTGTATGTAAGATACTTTGCATCTAATTAGGCTTAGAGATCTAAGTAGCGTAGACCTAAACTAAGTTTCCCCTTTTCTCTCTCTATGGTTGTATCTTTATAACGGTCAGGTAAGGACTACTAATATATACCTTTATATTCCTTCTCTTTATACCACAGCACCGGTCACAAATTTGATCAGGAATCCACTGTACATTGTAGTTACAAAACGTAGCTCCGCTAGGAAGACTTCTTTTATTTTCAGCAACTTGCAATTAGATTAGGAGGACCGGCTAGCCAGAGTGCTCACATTAGGAGCTGCTGACACGGAGGAACCGGAAGCAGGGAGGAAGAACACCGGATGCAGGATGACCCTGCTTGCCGGGCTATCCATTACTGATTTCCCAGGTAAAAATATTAATGTTATTTTCCTTTCGAACAATGTCTTAGGGTGTTTCAAATTGTTCTGATTATTTTGTCTGCGGTTAATGATACCTTATTTTTTTAATACGATAAATCTAGAGGAAACTAATTTAATGTGAAATTAATAATCAATGAACAACTTCACAAAAGAAGAGCAACAGGCGCATAAATTATTGTCCCGCACACTTTTTCTTACGTGTGTTCCTTCTAATCTTCTGACAGAGATGACGGTCTGCAAGATGAGATGTCATTCTGGACGAAGATACAATCACTTCTGAATCCCAAGGAACCGGAAGCACGGAGGAGGACCGACGGAAGGACCGAAGGCCCTGCTTGCAGAGCAAGTCTTCACCAATTCTTGAGGTAATTTAGCAAAAGGGATTTAGATGTATTTTTCATTTATTCATTTTCTATTTTTGTCTTAGTCTTCGGGAAGTGGCATATCGAACTTTTTATGACAATCTTTTCACTCCGATAGTTGGGTTGTGCTTCGAATGTGAAATATGTAATATAATAGATAAAGGGCCTATTTCTTTCATCTTTGCAGATTCCTCTTGTTTTGTGTAAGCAGCAGAGATGATGACAATATACATAACGGAGTGCAGTTGTTCACCAAGGCAGGAACACGAATTTTAGCAACACTCGACTGAGTTACAATAGTAGCTCCTGAAAGCTCCCATACGTTTCTCTTAAAAAAAGTCGTCACATTTTATTAATCCCAGGGATGTATAAAGACACCATCCCATTCAAAATCCTTCCGAAAACCTGCTGGATAAATTTAAAAGCTGTATAAAAATATGTCAACTTATTTAATCAATAGGTTTAAGTCCTACCTAAGTGGTCGTAGTCAGTCTGTGAATATCGAAGGCAACATGTCAAAGGTACTGCCACTAAAAACGTTGGTGTTCCGTAGGCTAGGGGTCGATCTTATGTCCACTTTTATTCTATTTGATAATGATATTTATTCTATTTGGGCGGGACATTTCGCTGGTTGACGCGCACCTTTCCTTGCGTGTGACGCGCGTACACCAGGGGATTTGTACTATGTACGCGCAGTGGCCGCGCTTCGCGGTAAATGAATTGCAGTCAGGCAAGATGGCGTCGGTCGGTCACCCCCAACTATACTCTCTTTGCCGGTGAAGGGGTACTTGTGAACGGAGCGGATAGGCTTGGAATGGAGAAAGGTTATTTCAGCGACTCCTAGAAATTTGCGCCATGTGTCCGATTGTGACCTCCGGACGTACTGAGTTTTTCAACTGTTTGGACCTTATTTATGAGAAAGCCATTTTGGTCGGGTCCCCTGAATGTATTTTATTAATATTGTGAACTGTTGAATTGGATGGTGCTAGACTATTTATGCATTCTATAGCCTCACCTTTTTGTGGCTTAAAACATTGGGGTTTGTTTAATCACAAATTGAAAATTATTCATTAGAGCAGACTGCTGTAATGTGTAATTAACTTTATGTGATTGCTTTCATTTCTCTTTGTAAGTTCCAAAAATGAAGATTTTATCTCACCTTAAATTCAATATGGCCGACTCGTGAATACGGCCCATTGCCAAAAAAGAAGGCAGACAAACGCGAGCAAGACAAACAAACCTGGCAGACAGGGAGATAACAAAATCATGCGTACAGCATTCCAATTAATTTGAAACACCTAGAATTGTCATGCCGCTCGTCGTACATTGCCAACAACACAGAGTTTTGAGGATGGTATAAGGTAGAGAAACCTGTTGTTTATTTTAAAAAATGGGGCCGTATTGACGGTCCGACGCCTCATAAGTCCAAAATTTCGGAATGATGAGGCGTCGGATTTATGAGCCGTCGGACTTATGAGCGGACCTCGACACTCTGACGTCTGAAAATGGTCATGCCCTGATTTCTGAAATTATGAAGTGAAATAAATAATAAAAGAAACCTTCGACATAGTATTTAAATTTATTTAGATAAAAAGACGATTTTTGAAATGTATCAGCAAAGCCGAAACCCCCAATGTAAAGGGGCGGTATCGTAAGTTCGATCATTCGGCGTCGGAGCTATGAGGCGTTGGACTTACGATACGGCCCCGATCATGAAAACATCGCGATTCCCGCCTCTCAATGAACACGTTTGTGTTCACTTCGGTCAATGTAAAGTTTTAATGATAGCTGCAAACCCCTTCTCTGGATTCAACTGAACATTTGGCACTGTACATACACTAAACATGAAAGTTGCTACTAGCAAACGTGATTTCAAAAGAATCGGTAATCGCATTTTTAGATTTTTTTAAGATCAGACGGGCAACCTGAATCCACCGCGGTTGATGCACTTTACAAAGTCCCGGGTCCGCTTGGACCCAGACTGATCATAGTCTAAATTTAACTTGATACTTTCCAGGGTCCGTAATGACCTTTTTCCTGGTCAAAATGACACTTCTAAGTATCGTTGTCGGCAAAACTGTCATTTGAACCAGGAAATTATCATTTTGACCCTAAAAAGTACCAGGTTAAAAAGAACCCGCGGCGGTTTCCGAGTCAAATATGTCCCGGGGCACTTTTAGAGTGCATGGCATGGATGACTGAACTAGACTAAGAAGAAGCCCGGAGATCTTAGGGTTAAACTTGGTGTGTCTTTCAATAGTGGCTTGTGTGTGTAGGCAGCAAAAACGTACAGTTGACCTGAGATTATATCATCGCTGGCGTATCAACAAGCTTGATAATAATTTTGGACACAGATATGGGTCATTCCATGTCAGACCAACGCACTTTTTTACCTCATATCTTCAGATTTTGATAAAAATTGCTGTGCTTGTAGGTCCTAATGAGCAATGAATACACACCAATTTTTAGCCCGATCCGACCTTTTATGTGGTCAGGGCAGAAGCCACAAAAAAATGGCATTTTTAGAGTAAAATACCACCCTTTTGGTATAAATATGTCAAAACTATGGCAATTTTCATCGAATATATGTAAATTTGGTATTAAAATAATGAGGATTGCATGCTCAAATCACTTCTTTTGTCAAAATTAAATTTTGTGAAAAGAAGGTCACATGACCTTTAATATGCTATCGTGACCTTTGACCCATTTTTTGTAATAATGTATCATTCCGAAAATCAACGAAATAAAAATAACTTGCTAGAGCATGTCTTCCTCTATCAGAATCTACTAAAAATCAGTTGGGGTCTTCAAAATTTACAACTTTATGACTATTTTTGTACAGTTGGTAGGTTACAAATGAGTCAATTTATAGACTTTACATAAGAAATACACCAACACAACTTACTATTATGTTTCTAAAGTTTCTGAAATATATCTTGGTTTGTGAATTTCTCATTCTGAGGGCTGATGAGGTCTAACCAGACTCATAGTTTAAATTATCAGCAGTGGCGCACCCAGGATTTGGCTTTTGGTGGGGGGGGGGGGTCATAAATCGTTTTTTTGTTCAAATTTCTGTAAAAGATTGGACCAACAAAACTAGCCTAAAATCAAACAAACAAATTGACAATGTTGTGGGTTCAAGCCCCCCCCTCCTGGGTGCCACTGATAATTAGTTATCCCACGAGCGCGCTTGGAATATGAAATAATGCAATGCTGCCGTGACCCATATGCCACTCGATGCACTACATAATTCCGTGTTCCACGAGCGCAAGTGGGATTTATAACCAATTTATCTTCAAGCAAACTCGATATCAAATGCGTACACGCGGTGAAGATGTACGTGCATACATGTAGTGTATTGGTCTGTTCAGTAGGAAATAACACAACATATGTACACGTACATTTTTAATATCTGGGGTGCAATATAGCTGTGCAATATTATATAAAATCACACAGTTGTTGCTATAGATGGACTAATCAGGGTCTAGGATTCAAGTTTGCTTGAAGATAATACTTAATATTACAATCAAAGTTACCTTTACTCATTCATCACTCTGCTTCTTGAACTTTAATGACTCTCACAGATTTGGCATTTTGTTCCTTTGAGATGAATTTCACCTGGCTGGACGTGAGTCCGCTGAACTGGGTGAAGGCCTGGTTACTGTTAGTGGTTATCACACTTCCGAGTCCAGATATTCTGATTAGACATTTTCTTTGGAATCAGAAGGTAGAATTTAGTTTTTTCTGGCTTTGTACTTTATACATAAAAATCTAGATAAATTTTAGTAACTTAAGAAACAGAATAGTAAGTTGTGTTGGTGTATTTCTTATGTAAAGTCTATAAATTGACTCATTTGTAACCTACCAACTGTACAAAAATAGTCATAAAGTTGTAAATTTTGAAGACCCCAACTGATTTTTAGTAGATTCTGATAGAGGAAGACATGCTCTAGCAAGTTATTTTTATTTCGTTGATTTTCGGAATGATACATTATTACAAAAATTGGGTCAAAGGTCACGATAGCATATTAAAGATCACGTGACCTACTTTTCACAAAATTTAATTTTGACAAAAGAAGTGCTTTGAGCATGCAATCCTCATTATTTTAATACCAAATTCACATATATTCGATGAAAATTGCCATAGTTTTGACATATTTATACCAAAAGGGTGGTATTTTACTCTAAAAATGCCATTTTTTTGTGGCTTCTGCCCTGACCACATAAAAGGTCGGATCGGGCTAAAAATTGGTGTGTATTCATTGCTCATTAGGACCTACAAGCACAGCAATTTTTATTTAAATCGGAAGACATGAGGTAAAAAAGTGCGTTGGTCTGACATGGAATGACCCATATATATAATTTTTCTTTGAGCGAAAACACTATCGGTCACCGTGTTCAAACTATTTACCTTGCAGCCACTGAATCGCATCTATAATTATTACATAAACAGTCCGTCACAAAAGGAGAAGTGTTGACTTTGAAAAAAACAACCCGTTTATCGGCCAATTATAAATAGACTGTGCATTTTACAGCTTCGTAAAGCTTATCTATTGTGTATCCAGTTAACTGAATTGTAGAGGAATTCAATGACTTAATTTTTTTCCACGATTGCAAAGATTCCTAGAGATGCTACTTCATACAATATGATTGAAAAAAAAATGTATTAGATGCTGTTCAACACAAATAATAATATATGTTTTATTCCACCATCTCTTTCTCGTACAATTTAAAAAATTGTGTAAAAGTGTGTGAGCGAGAGACCCTTTGTTTTTAGGGTAGAGTATTGCAGTTTGCCAACAATTAACTGACCAAAAAACGTGTTAAAAACGTGCTAGGTTTCAAGATAGTAATGGCACTAAAACCCCCCTGTGAAATTATTCCTTCTGGCATGCTGTCATTTTGAAGAAAACAATTAAAGAAAGTTATTTCCAAAGAAAAGTCAAGTGACGCATGTTTTTAAATTTCCGTTAGTAGATGGTTTGTAATTTGGCGAATCCGTGAATGGGTGCGCGCAAGCGTTGACGCGACGCACACTCGCGCCGTTACTTTCATTCGTCAGTTCATCGCGTAGCTGCAACCGGCTGAATGAGAACATGTTCTGGATGCTGATTTTCGGGTGCAATTCAAAATACGACTTAGGAACTTTTGAATTGACGTCGAGATCCTACAATATTGTGTTCTCGGAATATACAGCATTCGCTAAAACTTCATCAGGTCAGTGGCGTATAGCACGGTCTTTTTTTATTTGGGGGGGGGGGGAGGGGAATTGTGAAAAGGGCACTTGCACATCTGTGGTGAAATGTAGACACGTTTTTTTCTCCGGACACTTGGCATCCGTAAAATCAAAAAGCGGGGGAGGGGGGGGGGGGGGTCAAAACCGACGATTATGCACAGTATATGGTGCTTTCAATGAGTCGCATTCAAAAAAAGGCACCTTTAACGGCCGATGAAAGCAAAAAGGGCCCGATTACGTTATTACAGGCCACTATTTTTTCGGACAAAACGGGCACTTGTTAAGGACAAAAGGGCACTCTTGACAAATATTCGGGGGTAAAAGCAATGGTGACAAAGGGCATTTGAATGGAAAAGGGCAGTCTTTTCAAAATATTGGGGGGGGGGGTTTAAATACCCCCCTTACCGCCCGCTGGCTACGCCTATGCAGGTTAGTTGTTAAGCACCCGTCTTAAGATTTTGAGCACTTTTGTTGCCTCAAACGAAACCAATGCACAAAATGATTTACTCTACCCACTTAATGATTGAAGATGGATCAAAGATTGCAAGAGCAAATCCTGTATTCCATCAAACACGGCTGTGCTTATAGATCTGGGGCAGGGGCAAAAGGGGGGGGGGGCATTCCCACCTCTCAAAGGAAAGTATTGACTAAATCAACATAAAATTACATATTTTTTTTTTATTATCTGTCTGTTATCCAAAAAACAATTTACTCAGGATCGCCTTTGAATTCATCATTGACAACGTCTTAGGGTTGAAATAAGGCCGTATAAACTTAATTTTAATATATTTTGTTATTTTGTTCCCAAACACGATCAAATTGCCTTGCAAACTTTAAAATGGTGAAGCAAAACATATTTGAGCCAGATTTAACCCATTGGGGGGGGGGGGGTAATAAGCCATTTGCGAGTAACCTATACCCTTTGGGATTTACATTTCAATAACATCTGGTACACTGACTTGCTCAGAATGCTTGGCACATTTTAACTTTGAATTCTCCAGACCAAAGACATTGTTGCTAATCACATGATTCGGGGCAAGCTCTTGCATAGTTACGTAAGAGACGCTCAGCATCAATACATCGCTCACAATGGGTGAGAATGGCACAAAGACACCAGACCATGCCAGAGCTGGGTGTTGCTAGCATAAGGCTTGCCCCGAATTACGTGATGTAGTAACAGTCTCTTTGGTCGGGAGAATGCAAAGTTAAAATGTGCAAAGCATTGGATTAAGTCAGCGTTCCAGATTTTATTCAAATTTAACTCGCAAATGGCTTATTTATCTATGATAGCCATGCAACCAGTATATTAAGTCACAAGTGCAGCGAGTTTATAGTGAGTCAACTAAAGCCGGTTCACACGCGGTGCGAAAGTGAACGCAAATTTGTGACGACAGGGCAAGTTACACATTTCCGGCAAATTTAGCAACGAATGCCCCGTGACGCCAAATTCGCATCTCATTCGCATGAAGTATATGAACCGGCCGTCAGTAGTCGAGTACAAAGATCACAATAGGCTTGCCCTAAAAGTCAAGCAAAAACTTAAACAAAAGCACAAAGGGTATTTACTTAATCAAACTAAAATTTAATACTTACAAAATAATATCCATCTGGCATCTTTAAAGAAAAGATTGAATAAAGGGTCGCGTTTGAGTTCATCACAATGTCTTAGAGTTTAAATCAGGCCTGAAACTTGATTTGAACAAGATCAAGTTGCACCAAAAACTTTAAAATGAATAAAACAAAACAGATTTGAAAGCAATCATTGTAAACTTTATACTTGATAATTACAGTTAAACTACCACTTTTAAATTTTTGATGGATCTGAAAAAATACACTCTCCATTTTACTCATGATTTCCTCTGAATAATTATCTTTGGTATTTTAGACTTGCTAAAAATGCGTCTCGTCTTAAAAATTGATAAAATCGTCTAAATACTGGTTTCCTTTGGAAACATTTTGGAAGCCATACATCTTTAGTTGTTTTAATTTTGCTGGAGCCTGCATTATGTACTGCATGTATGGGCCATCGCGTACAGGTTTGGCTTTACGTAAGGGTTGGGTTGGGTGAGACCAGACTGGGCCGGGCTGGGCTAGGCTAGCCTGGGCTGGGTTGGGTTGGGTCGGGCTGGGCTGGGTTGGGTTGTGCTGGGCTGGGTTGGGTTGGGTTGGATTGGATTGGGGTGGGCTGGGTTGGGCTGGGTTGGGACCGGCAGGACCGGACAGGACTTGGCCTTCAATTCAAGACCTAGTCATCTATGCAGTCTTCTGTGCAGACAGAAACTGTCACAGCGTCCTGCACTTGGAAAAAAGGCTCCGTGAAATAAAATCTCTCCGTCTTATATTTGTCACTAGTCTCAACATGCTTCAGAAAGTCTGGGGCCCCAGGAATTAAAACATTATCGGCCATGACAACTGATCCTTTTCGTATGAAGCGACTGGCTTCGAGCCTCTTTAGGTCGGGGTAGTACAGATCTTTATAATGGTCGAGGAAGACAAAATCAAGCTTGTCCACCGAGTGGTCACTGCGAAGGACTTGAATGAGGTCTGCTGCCTTGACGTTGCACAGAGTAATCACCTGAACATGTTGGGTGCACAATTCATGTACTCAGACGACGAATACTAGTTCATAATAATTCGGAATCCGAGTCCGCATTTGCTCAGTCCTTATCCGGGTCCAAAATGACACCTTTAGGAATATAAAACGACATTTTTTCTAGTCATTTTAACACAGAAAAGTGTCATTTTTAGACCCCGAAAATGACTAAGCAAATTGGGATTCAGATTCAGATTTTGTTTACATCTTTCCCTACGCACAGACGGTTTCATTTTTTAAAACGGCCTCTCCTTGCCAAAATTAAGCCTTAGCCTTATATTCCTTAACTACAAGATCTTGGTCGTATATGGAGAAAGCGGCGTTGAAAATAAAGCTCAAGTTAAGAAATAGCGGCCTTTTACAGAAGAATGGTCAAAACTAAATTCAGTTTGTCCACGTCTATGGCAGTCGACGTAGACCTAAATGTAAAATTAATGCAGTTATTTGTGTGCGCATGTTGTGTTGACCATATCTCATGGATTTGCATGAGGACAAACTGGTTTTGACCTTTGTTTAAAACCATCACAATTTTCCTAATTATTTTAGGCTTTATTTTCAGCGCCCTTTTCACCATATACCACGAAGATGCTGTAGTTTTGAATTATCGTGAAACATTTTTAACATGTCTCCCCAATTCCAAGAGATCTGCATCTGAAAAATGTAAACGTTTTTTTTACCACCTTGTACAAGGGGTATTTCGCGGTGTTACCCTGAGGTACCCCCACAAAACCCTGTAAACCAAAACCTCGTGGTAAACTTTGAGCTATACTGCCGGTCTAATTTGCATTCTCCACTTAAAACAGTGAATGTTCCTTTAAAAAAATGGGTTTCAAATTATAACACCTCTTCAAAATGACATCAAACAGTCCTCCTGTGCACTAAGGCAAAATTGCGATCGTGGTACCTGAAACCAGTGGCGGCGCCAGACTCTTTTTTGGGGGGGGGGGGGGGGGGACAATTGCGGGGGCACTTGCGGGGGCAAGGAACTATTCTTTTTTTGGGGGGGGGGCAGCCAAAATACAAATTTTTAAGCCTGTGTACGCGCGCGGGTGCCCATTGTCAATGGTCCGGAAATACGTCAGACCGGAGCAGACATATAACAGACCGGAGCAACTTACAAGTGTAGTCATTTTTATGAATGAGAAATGTATCAAACTGCAGAATGGTAAACAAATGTATTTATAACAAATGTACAAAGACGTTGGCTGCACACTATCTACGGCTGTATAAATGCATGTGTGGCGTGTTTTGTCTACCAAAGTACCAATGTTTATAATGCTTTCATTGGTCCAAAATGTGTCCACATTTGTATGAATCTTAACATCTAAGAAAACAAACATGAATAATCTATTTGTTTCATAGAGTGTTTGGGGAAAATTATGGTGGGGTGGGGGGTGGGGGGCAAGCTGGGGGTGGGGGTGGGAGGAGAAAACTGGGGTGGAAAAGCCCCCCCCCCCCCGTAGCGCCGCCACTGCCTGAAACGTTTACCGTTTAAGATATATTAAGGGAAATACTTTTGCAAATGCAGAAAATGGTTCAGGCAGAACGTGCAACAGTTCACAAATCTGTACCTTATCAAGACCAGCAAAGCTGAATAGCTGTCTGGCGATGCCTGCAAATCTCGGGTTAGGCTCTGTCGTGATCAGGCGCCCTCCAGGGGGAATCTGAGCCCCAATGGCCATGGCCGAGCAGCCGATGTAACATCCCATCTCCAAACATACCTTGGGTGAGGCCTCTCTCATAACCTTCTCCAGATTATTTGCTTTGTTTTTCAAAATTGAAAAGAAAACAAAAAAGTAACGATTTGAATACTTTGCGATTGAGACCTTTTGCCTTCCCTAGACTTTTTCCAGCTTAGTCTCTTCTTTGGCTTCATCAACGGTATCTAGATTATTCCAAAATCTGCAACGTCCGAGGCAAATGGGAATACCTTTACTTTTTATTTTGTATTATTGGATGTAATGTTCCTGAAGCAAAACCCGCATTACGTCAAATTGTGCAAAGTTAGAGTACGAGGCCTAAAGGTGTTATGAAGCTGAAAACAAACCGGAGGTTTTGGAAAACGCCTCGAATATACGGATTCATTTACAATCTCACCTTTATCCCGTTCCAGCATGATAGTCCACTCATGATCTTGGTTGTATTTTTCCACCGCGGCAAGCACGCTGGCCGGGTCCCCCTTTGTTGCCGTCTTCTTAACGTAATCAAGGAGCCGGTCTTCTACGCTGTTGCGGTGCCAGACGTAGCGCCAAATTCTAGGGACGAGTACGCGGGTCAAGGTGGTGAGCATAATCTTGGGGGTAACGTGGGCGTTGAAAGACATCTTCTGCAAGGTGAGGAACAAAAATAATCGGTCGCCAAATTCATGAAGTTATATGAGGCAAAAAAAAGTCTCCGGTTTCTGGTATGCGCGCGCGTCGCCGTAGCCATGCTCGTCGGCGAAAAAAAAAGAAAAAATCAATGTAAGATGATGTCTCAAAACCGCCAAACTCACTGGTTTGACTGGAATCCTGCTGCTGAACAATTTTAACGTGTTTTTAGATGGGGTTACGATCGAGTATAAGCTTTATGTGGTGTCTCTGGGCTCCCATATATTTTGCACTAAATTTAGTCTGGCACCATTTGTAGTCATCAGCCGACATTTGAAGAAAAAATAAGTAACAAAAAAGAAAGAAAAAAAAAGGCCGCGTCGTCGCACCACTTTTGGGGCAAGCTCCATACCAGAAACCGGATACTTTTTGGGGCCTAATGTCGTGCAATTGGCATTATATAATTTTATGTGACTGGTTCCAGGTTAATGCTCGCTCTTCAAACTGGGCAAGCAACAGTTCACATCAGACCCAAGACGTGACCATATAACACATAATTTGATTGGCCTACTTCTCCTGCATACTGTACTCGTGTGCCACGCTTAATGTAGATATTAGGCTGACCCTCTACATGGCCGGCATTTTGAGTCTGAATTCAGACTAAATTGGAATGAAGCATACAGAGACAAAATCGGAATAAAATTGCACAAAAGATGTCACCAAACCTACCGTTTTGTCTCCGATTCAAAGCCGGAATTCTTCGTGGATTTTCTTAATGACGAAAGCGATGCCTGGTACACAACTTCAAATGTCTACTAAAATATTCCTTCGTAATTTTGTATATAACGCCAGCATGAAAGTTGCTATTAGGAGGGGAAACCGAGTTTACCCTGGCTGTATAGATGACCAAAAAAGCCCGGTAATTTTATGGTTAAACTTGGTGTGTCTTGCATCAGTGACTTGTGGTAGGCAGCAAAAATGTACAGTTGACTTTAGATTGCACCCAATGTGTCACCACTGGTGTTCAACAAGCTTGATAACAATTTTAGACACAGATATTTAAAGCGCTCTTGAGCTGTCGGTCACTATTCAAAGTCACTGAGTTCAAACATCGGTCACGGAGTTCAAAGTACCTTACTGCGTATATCGCTGATGAACTGTATCTATCATCGTTCGTCACAAAAAAGAAGTTTTGACTTTGAAAAAAATGTATTGGCCAATTATTAACAGACCGTGCACTGTACGGTATTGTACACTTGAAGCTTAACTACTTTTGTATCAAGTAATCAATTAACCCTCCGAGCAGCGAAGTGGTGATAAAATTCTCCACATTTTCCAAATATGGGCATATTTTTTTTTCAATGGGCCAATAAGGCCAAGCTTCCATGTTATCCTCACGCCTACTATACACCACAAGCCTGTAGACTCCCATTGGCCAGACCCTACCCACTCCGGAGTAAGGAGTGTTGAAAGACAGAAGCCAAGATGGCGCCCAATGCCTTTGTGCAGTAATGGGAGGTCTTAGTGGCCAACCCCTACTGCCACCGATCCCTTTGTGTCAACCCCTCGTGCCGTCAGGAGCCCAGACAGGTTGTAAACAATCCCTGGCCATGTGAATGACCTATATCTTGTGCATGTATTGTTTTCTGGCCTGGATTTTGATATGTATATTTATATTTTTGTATAAAAATTTTCTTTTGTTTTTACCGTTTACTCTTTGTGATTTTAACCTCATCTAATTTTTATTGAAATTTGTATGTAAACTGACTTGTAATTCAGCCTGTGGGCTGCTATAAGCAGTGTTTTAATAAACCACAAATAATAATAATAATAATGTACAGGCATGCCAGGGTTATTGACCTATAATCTGTAATGTCCGAAGCAAATGGGAATACCTTTACTTCTTATTTTGTATTATTGGATTTAATGTTCCTGAAGCAAAACCCGCATTACGTCAAATTGTGCAAAGTTAGAGTACGAGGCCTAAAGGTGTTATGAAGCTGAAAACAAACCGGAGGTTTTGGAAAACGCCTCGAATATACGGATTCATTTACAATCTCACCTTTATCGCGTTCCAGCATGATAGTCCACTCATGATCTTGGTTGTATTTTTCCACCGCGGCAAGCACGCTGGCCGGGTCCCCCTTTGTTGCCGTCTTCTTAACGTAATCAAGGAGCCGGTCTTCTACGCTGTTGCGGTGCCAGACGTAGCGCCAAATTCTAGGGCCATGTGAATGACCTATATCTTGTGCATGTACAGGCATGCCAGGGTTATTGACCTATAAACACATATGGTTATAAAATTCCCCACGTAGTTCCACGGTGTGATTTTTTTGGATATGCTGCTCCGCAGGTTAAGGTACCTTTAGACTGCAATACATGAGAGCCATGCGGGTTGGCGCTGACAGGCCTTGCTATGGGACTTAGGGCACAAAAACGACAGCCGATATATGGCTCTCATGTATCGCTGTCTAAAGGTACCTTAACCTAGATGGATTTGGACAAACTATAGGTTGTTGGAAAGCGGATGAATAGGCAAATAAGCTGGCAAACCGGTATAGCTTCAGACTTGAAACTTTTGGAGTAAGCGTCAGATGTAGGTACATGATGCCCTCAGTTTCGTTTTTGTGCAGTAAGTCCCATAGCAAGGCCTGTCAGCGCCAGCCGACATGGCTCTTGTGTATCGCGGTCTAAAGGTACCTTATCAAAGATAAATTTGGACAAACCATAGCTTGTTGGAAAGCGGATGATTAGGCCAACAAGCTGGCAAATCGGCAAGGCTTCAGAATTGAAACTTTTGGAGTGAGCGTCAGATGTAGGTACATGATGCCCCCAGTTTCGTTTTTGTGCAGTAAGTCCCATAGCAAGGCTGTCAGTGCAAGCCGACATGGCTCTCATGTATCGCGGTCTAAAGGTACCTTTACCTGGATGGATTTGGACAACCTATAACTTGTTGAAAAGCAGGTGGATAGGCCAACAAGCTAGCAAATCGGCAAGGCTTCAGACTTGAAACATTTGGAGTGAGCCTCAAATGTAGGTACATGATGCCCCTAGTTTCGTTTTTGTGCAGTAAGTCCCTTAGCAAGGCCTGTCAGCGCCAGCCGACATAGCTCTCATGTATCGCGGTCTCAATGTACTTTAACTTAGATGGATTTAGACAAACGTTAGCTTGTTGGAAAGCGGATGAATAGGCCAACAAGCTGGCAAATCGGCAAGGCTTCAGACTTGACACTTTTGGAGTGAGCCTCAGATGAATGTACATGATGCCCCCAGTTTCGTTTTTGTGCAGTAAGTCCCATAGCAAAGCCTGTCATCGCCAGCCGACATGGCTCTCATGTATCGCGGTCTAAAGGTACCTTTACCTGGATGGATTTGGACAAACTATAGCTTGTTGGATAGCGGAGGAATAGGCCAACAAGCTGGCAAATCGGCAAGGCTTCAGACTTGAAACGTTTGGAGTGAGCCTCAGATGTATGTACATGATGCCCCCAGTTTCGTTTTTGTGCAGTAAGTCCCATAGCAAGGCCTGTCAGCGCCAGCCGATATGGCTCTCATGTATCGCGGTCTAAAGATACCTTAACCTGAATAAATTTGGACAAACTTTGGCTTGTTGGAAAGCGAATGAACAGGCCAACAAGCTGGCAAATCGGCAAGGCTTCAGACTTGAAACTTTTAGAGTAAGCCTCAGATGTATGTACATGATGCCCCCAGTTTCGTTTTTGTGCAGTAAGTCCCATAGCAAGGCCTGTCAGCGCCAGCCGATATGGCTCTCATGTATCGCGGTCTAAAGATACCTTAACCTGAATAAATTTGGACAAACTTTGGCTTGTTGGAAAGCGAATGAACAGGCCAACAAGCTGGCAAATCGGCAAGGCTTCAGACTTGAAACTTTTAGAGTAAGCCTCAGATGTATGTACATGATGACCCCAGTTTCGTTTTTGTGCAGTAAGTCCTATAGCAAGGCCTGTCAGCGCAAGCCAACATGGCTCTCATGTATCGTGGTCTAAAAGAAATTTAACTTGGATGGATTTAGACAAACTTTAGCTTGTTGGAAAGCGGATGAATAGGCCAACAAGCTGGCAAATCGACAAGGCTTCAGACTTGAAACGTTTGGAGTGAGCGTCAGATGTAGGTACATGATGCCCCCAGTTTCGTTTTTGTGCAGTAAGTCCCATAGCAAAGCCTGTCATCGCCAGCCGACATGGCTCTCATGTATCGGGGTCTAAAGGTACTTTAACCTAAATGGATTTGGACAAACTGTAGCTTGTTGGATAGCGGATGACTAGGCCAACAAGATGGCAAATCGGCAAGGCTTCAGACTTGAAACGTTTGGAGTGAGCCTCAGATGTAGGTACATGATGCCCCCCAGTTTCGTTTTTGTGCAGTAAGTCCCTTAGCAAGGCCTGTCAGCGCCAGCCGACATGGCTCTCATCTATCGCGGTTTAAAGGTACTTCTACTTGAATGGATTTGGAGAAACTATAGCTTGTTGGAAAGCGGATGAACAGGCCAACAAGCTCGCAAATCGGCAAGGCTTCAGACTTGAAACTTTTAGAGTAAGCCTCAGATGTATGTACATGATGACCCCAGTTTCGTTTTTGTACAGTAATCCCATAGCAAAGCCTGTCAGCACCAGCCGACATAGCTTTCATGTATCGTGGTCTAAAAGAAACTTAACTTGGATTAATTTAGACAAACTTTAACTTGTTGGAAAGCGGATGAATAGGCCAACAAGCTGGCAAATCGGCAAGGCTTCAGACTTGACACTTTTGGAGTGAGCCTCAGATGTAGCTACATGATGCCCCCAGTTTCGTTTTTGTGCAGTAAGTCCCATAGCAAGGCGTGTCAGCGCCAGCCGACATGGCTCTCATGTATCGCGGTCTAAATGTACTTTAACTTAGATGGATTTAGACAAACGTTAGCTTGTTGGAAAGCGGATGAATAGGCCAACAAGCTGGCAAATCGGCAAGGCTTCAGACTTGACACTTTTGGAGTGAGCCTCAGATGTAGGTACATGATGCCCCCAGTTTCGTTTTTGTGCAGTAAGTCCCATAGCAAAGCCTGTCATCGCCAGCCGACATGGCTCTCATGTATTGCGGTCTAAAAGTACCTTTACCTGGATGGATTTGGACAAACTATAGCTTGTTGAATAGCGGAGGAATAGGCCAACAAGCTGGCAAATCGGCAAGGCTTCAGACTTGAAACGTTTGGAGTGAGCCTCAGATGTATGTACATGATGCCCCCAGTTTCGTTTTTGTGCAGTAAGTCCCATAGCAAGGCCTGTCATCGCCAGCCGACATGGCTCTCATCTATCGCGGTCTAAAGATACCTTAACCTGAATATATTTGGACAAACTATAGCTTGTTGGAAAGCGGATGAATAGGCCAACAAGCTGGCAAATCGACAAGGCTTCAGACTTGAAACGTTTGGAGTGAGCGTCAGATGTAGGTACATGATGCCCCCAGTTTCGTTTTTGTGCAGCAAGTCCCATAGCAAAGCCTGTCATCGCCAGCCGACATGGCTCTCATGTATCGCGGTGTAAAGGTACTTTAACCTAAATGGATTTGGACAAACTGTGGCTTGTTGGATAGCAGATGACTAGGCCAACAAGATGGCAAATCGACAAGGCTTCAGACTTGAAACGTTTGGAGTGAGCCTCAGATGTATGTACATGATGCCCCCAGTTTTGTTTTTGTGCAGCAAGTCCCATAGCAAAGCCTGTCATCGCCAGCCGACATGGCTCTCATGTATCGCGGTGTAAAAGTACTTTAACCTAAATGGATTTGGACAAACTGTGGCTTGTTGGATAGCAGATGACTAGGCCAACAAGATGGCAAATCGACAAGGCTTCAGACTTGAAACGTTTGGAGTGAGCCTCAGATGTATGTACACTACGCTCCTACTCTTGTTTTTGTGCAGCAAGTCCCATAGCAAAGCCTGTCATCGCCAGCCGACATGGCTCTCATGTATCGCGGTGTAAAAGTACTTTAACCTAAATGGATTTGGACAAACTGTGGCTTGTTGGATAGCAGATGACTAGGCCAACAAGATGGCAAATCGACAAGGCTTCAGACTTGAAACGTTTGGAGTGAGCCTCAGATGTATGTACATGATGCCCCCAGTTTTGTTTTTGTGCAGCAAGTCCCATAGCAAAGCCTGTCATCGCCAGCCGACATGGCTCTCATGTATCGCGGTGTAAAGGTACTTTAACCTAAATGGATTTGGACAAACTGTGGCTTGTTGGATAGCAGATGACTAGGCCAACAAGATGGCAAATCGACAAGGCTTCAGACTTGAAACGTTTGGAGTGAGCCTCAGATGTATGTACATGATGCCCCCCAGTTTCGTTTTGGTGCAGTAAGTCCCTTAGCAAGGCCTGTCAGCGCCAGCCGACATGGCTCTCATGAATCGCGGTGTAAAGGTACTTTAACCTAAATGGATTTGGAGA
This sequence comes from Patiria pectinifera, assembly GCA_029964075.1. Taxonomy (NCBI): domain Eukaryota; kingdom Metazoa; phylum Echinodermata; class Asteroidea; order Valvatida; family Asterinidae; genus Patiria; species Patiria pectinifera. The sequence goes on along the minus strand of CM057142.1, from coordinate 21,335,692 downwards.
AACTATAGCTTGTTGGAAAGCGGATGAACAGGCAAACAAGCTGGCAAATCGGCAAGGCTTTAGACTTGAAACTTTTAGAGTAAGCCTCAGATGTATGTACATGATGACCCTAGTTTCGTTTTTGTGCAGTGAGTCCCATAGCAAAGCCTGTCAGCACCAGCCGACATGGCTCTCATGTATCGTGGTCTAAAAGAAATTTAACTTGGATGGATTTAGACAAACTTTAGCTTGTTGGAAAGCGGATGAATAGGCCAACAAGCTGTCAAATTGACAAGGCTTCAGACTTGACACTTTTGGAGTGAGCCTCAGATGCAGGTACATGATGCCCCCAGTTTCGTTTTTGTGCAGTAAGTCCCATAGCATGGCCTGTCAGCGCCAGCCGACATGGCTCCCATGTATCGCGGTCTAAATGTACTTTAACTTAAATGGATTTAGACAAACTTTAGCTTGTTGGAAAGCGGATGAATAGGCCAACAAGCTGGCAAATCTACAAGGCTTCATATATGAAACTTTTCGAATGAGCCTCAGATGTAGGTACATGATGCCCCCAGTTTCGTTTTTGTGCAGTAAAGTCCCATAGCAAGGCCTGTCTGCGCCAGCAGACATGGCTGTCATATATCGCGGTCTAAAGGTACCTTACTCTTGATGGATTTGGACAAACTATAGCTTGTTGGAAAGCGGATGAATAGGCCAACAAGCTGGCAAATCGGCAAGGCTTCAGACTTGACACTTTTGGAATGAGTCTCAGATGTATGTACATGATGCCCCCAGTTTTGTTTTTGTGCAGCAAGTCCCATAGCAAAGCCTGTCATCGCCAGCCGACATGGCTCTCATGTATCGCGGTGTAAAAGTACTTTAACCTAAATGGATTTGGACAAACTGTGGCTTGTTGGATAGCAGATGACTAGGCCAACAAGATGGCAAATCGGCAAGGCTTCAGACTTGAAACGTTTGGAGTGAGCCTCAGATGTATGTACATGATGCTCCCAGTTTCGTTTTTGTGCAATAAGTCCCATAGCAAAGCCTGTCATAGCCAGCCGACATGGCTCTCATGTATCGCGGTGTAAAGGTACTTTAACCTAAATGGATTTGGACAAATTGTGGCTTGTTGGATAGCGGATGACTAGGCCAACAAGATGGCAAATCGACAAAGCTTCAGACTTGAAACGTTTGGAGTGAGCCTCAGATGTATGTACATGATGCCCCCCAGTTTCTTTTTTTGTGCAGTAAGTCCCATAGCAAAGCCTGTCAGCACCAGCCGACATGGCTCTCATGTATCGCGGTGTAAAGGTACTTTAACCTAAATGGATTTGGAGAAACTATAGCTTGTTGGAAAGCGGATGAACAGGCAAACAAGCTGGCAAATCGGCAAGGCTTTAGACTTGAAACTTTTAGAGTAAGCCTCAGATGTATGTACATGATGCCCCCCAGTTTCTTTTTTTGTGCAGTAAGTCCCATAGCAAAGCCTGTCAGCACCAGCCGACATGGCTCTCATGTATCGTGGTCTAAAAGAAATTTAACTTGGATGGATTTAGACAAACTTTAGCTTGTTGGAAAGCGGATGAATAGGCCAACAAGCTGTCAAATTGACAAAGCTTCAGACTTGAAACTTGTGGAGTGAGCCTCAGATGTAGGTACATGATGCCCCCAGTTTCGTTTTTTTGCAGTAAGTCCCATAGCATGGCCTGTCAGCGCCAACCGACATAGCTCTCATGTATCGCGGTCTAAATGTACTTTAACTTGAATGGATTTAGACAAACGTTAGCTTGTTGGAAAGCGGATGAATAGGCCAACAAGCTGGCAAATCGGCAAGGCTTCAGACTTGAAACGTTTGGAGTGAGCCTCAGATGTATGTACATGATGCCCCCAGTTTCGTTTTTGTGCAGTAAAGTCCCATAGCAAGGCCTGTCAGCGCCAGCAGACATGGCTGTCATATATCGCGGTCTAAAGGTACCTTACTCTTGATGGATTTGGACAAACTATAGCTTGTTGGAAAGCGGATGAATAGGCCAACAAGCTGGCAAATCGGCAAGGCTTCAGACTTGACACTTTTGGAGTGAGTCTCAGATGTAGATACATGATGCCCCCAGTTTCGTTTTTGTGCAGTAAGTCCCATAGCAAGGCCTGTCAGCGGCAGCCGACATGGCTCTCATGTATCGCGGTCTAAAGATACCTTAACCTGAATAAATTTGGACAAACTATAGCTTGTTGAATAGCGGAGGAATAGGCCAACAAGCTGGCAAATCGACAAGGCTTCAGACTTGAAACGTTTGGAGTGAGCGTCAGATGTAGGTACATGATGCCCCCAGTTTCGTTTTTGTGCAGTAAGTCCCATAGCAAGGGCTGTCAGCGCCAGCCGACATGGCTCTCATGTGTCGCGGTCTAAAGGTACCTTAACATAAATGGATTTTGACAAACTATAGCTTGTTGGATAGCGGATGAATAGGCCAACAAGCTGGCAAATCGGCAAGGCTTCAGACTTGAAACGTTTGGAGTGAGCCTCAGATGTATGTACATGATGCCCCCAAGTTTCGTTTTGGTGCAGTAAGTCCCTTAGCAAGGCCTGTCAGAGCCAACCGACATGGCTCTCATGTATTGCGGTTTAAATGTACTTTAACTTGAATGGATTTGGAGAAACTATAGCTTGTTGAAAAGCGGATGAACAGGCCAACAAGCTGGCAAAACGGTAAGGCTTCAGACTTGAAACTTTTAGAGTAAGCCTCAGATGTATGTACATGATGCCCCCAGTTTCGTTTTTGTGCAGTAAGTCCCATAGCAAGGCCTGTCAGCGCCAGCCGACATGGCTCTCATGTATCGCGGTCTAAATGTACTTTAACTAAGATGGATTTAGACAAACATTAGCTTGTTGGAAAGCGGATGAATAGGCCAACAAGCTGGCAAATCGGCAAGGCTTCAGACTTGACACTTTTGGAGTGAGCCTCAGATGTAGGTACATGATGCCCCCAGTTTCGTTTTTGTGCAGTAAGTCCCATAGCAAAGCTTGTCATCGCCAGCCGACATGGCTCTCATGTATCGCGGTCTAAAGGTACCTATACCTGGATGGATTTGGACAAACTATAGCTTGTTGGAAAGCGGATGAATAGGCCAACATGCCGGCAAATCGGCAATGCTTCAGACTTGACACTTTTGGAGTGAGCCTCAGATGTAGGTACATCAGCCCCCAGTTTCGTTTTTGTGCAGTAAGTCCCATAGCAAAGCCTGTCAGCACCAGCCCACATGGCTCTCATGTATCGTGGTCTAAAAGAAACTTAACTTGAATGGATTTAGACAAACATTAGCTTGTTGGAAAGCGGATGAATAGGCCTACAAGCTGACAAATCGGAAAGGCTTCAGTCTTGAAACTTTTGGAGTGAGCCTCAGATGTACGTACATGATGCCCCCAGTTTCGTTTTTGTGCAGTAAGTCCCACATCAAGGGCTGTCAGCGCCAGCCGACATGGCTCTCATGTGTCGCGGTCTAAAGGTACCTTAACATGGATGGATTTTGACAAACTATAGCTTGTTGGATAGCGGATGAATAGGCCAACAAGCTGACAAATCGGCAAGGCTTCAGACTTGAAACTTTTGGAGTGAGCCTCAGACGTATGTACATGATGCCCCAGTTTCGTTTTTGTGCAGTAAGTCCCATAGCAAGGGCTGTCAGCGCCAGCCGACATGGCTCTCATGTATCGCGGTCTAAAGGTACTTTAACATGGATGGATTTTGACAAACTATAGCTTGTTGGATAGCGGATGAATAGGCCAACTAGCTGACAAATCGACAAGGCTTCAGACTTGAAACGTTTGGAGTGAGCCTCAGACGTAGGTACATGATGCCCCCAGTTTCGTTTTTGTGCAGTAAGTCCCATAGCAAGGGCTGTCAGCGCCAGCCGACATGGCTCTCATGTGTCGCGGTCTAAAGGTACCTTAACATGGATGGATTTTGACAAACTATAGCTTGTTGGATAGCGGATGAATAGGCCAACAAGCTGACAAATCGACAAGGCTTCAGACTTGAAACTTTTGGAGTGAGCCTCAGACGTAGGTTCATGATGCTCCCAGTTTCGTTTTTGTGCAGTAAGTCCTATAGCAAGGCCTGCCAGAGCCAGCCGACATGGCTCTCATGTATCGCGGTCTAAAGGTACCTTAACATGATTAAGGACAAACTAGCTTGTTGGAAAGCGGATGAATAGGCCTACAAGCTGACAAATCGGAAAGGCTTCAGTCTTGAAACTTTTGGAGTGAGCGTCAGATGTACGTACATGATGCCCCAGTTTTGTTTTTGTGCAGTAAGTCCCATAGCAAGGGCTGTCAGCGCCAGCCGACATGGCTCTCATGTGTCGCGGTCTAAAGGTACCTTAACATGGATGGATTTTGACAAACTATAGCTTGTTGGAAAGCGGATGAATAGGCCAACAAGCTGACAAATCGGCAAGGCTTCAGACTTGAAACTTTTGGAGTGAGCCCCAGACGTAGGTACATGATGCCCCCAGTTTCGTTTTTGTGCAGTAAGTCCCATAGCAAGGGCTGTCAGCGCCAGCCGACATGGCTCTCATGTGTCGCGGTCTAAAGGTACCTTAACATGGATGGATTTTGACAAACTATAGCTTGTTGGAAAGCGGATGAATAGGCCAACAAGCTGACAAATCGGCAAGGCTTCAGACTTGAAACTTTTGGAGTGAGCCTCAGACGTAGGTACATGATGCCCCCAGTTTCGTTTTTGTGCAGTAAGTCCCATAGCAAGGGCTGTCAGCGCCAGCCGACATGGCTCTCATGTGTCGCGGTCTAAAGGTACCTTAACATGGATGGATTTTGACAAACTATAGCTTGTTGGATAGCGGATGAATAGGCCAACAAGCTGACAAATCGGCAAGGCTTCAGACTTGAAACGTTTGGAGTGAGCCTCAGACGTAGGTACATGATGCCCCAGTTTCGTTTTTGTGCAGTAAGTCCCATAGCAAGGGCTGTCAGCGCCAGCCGACATGGCTCTCATGTGTCGCGGTCTAAAGGTACCTTAACATGGATGGATTTTGACAAACTATAGCTTGTTGGAAAGCGGATGAATAGGCCAACAAGCTGACAAATCGGCAAGGCTTCAGACTTGAAACTTTTGGAGTGAGCCTCAGACGTAGGTACATGATGCCCCCAGTTTCGTTTTTGTGCAGTAAGTCCCATAGCAAGGGCTGTCAGCGCCAGCCGACATGGCTCTCATGTGTCGCGGTCTAAAGGTACCTTAACATGGATGGATTTTGACAAACTATAGCTTGTTGGATAGCGGATGAATAGGCCAACAAGCTGACAAATCGGCAAGGCTTCAGACTTGAAACGTTTGGAGTGAGCCTCAGACGTAGGTACATGATGCCCCCAGTTTCGTTTTTGTGCAGTAAGTCCCATAGCAAGGGCTGTCAGCGCCAGCCGACATGGCTCTCATGTGTCGCGGTCTAAAGGTACCTTAACATAGATGGATTTTGACAAACTATAGCTTGTTGGAAAGCGGATGAATAGGCCAACAAGCTGACAAATCGGTAAGGCTTCAGACTTGAAACTTTTGGAGTGAGCCTCAGACGTAGGTACATGATGCCCCCAGTTTCGTTTTTGTGCAGTAAGTCCCATAGCAAGGGCTGTCAGCGCCAGCCGACATGGCTCTCATGTGTCGCGGTCTAAAGGTAACTTAACATGGATGGATTTTGACAAACTATAGCTTGTTGGAAAGCGGATGAATAGGCCAACAAGCTGACAAATCGGCAAGGCTTCAGACTTGAAACTTTTGGAGTGAGCCCCAGACGTAGGTACATGATGCCCCCAGTTTCGTTTTTGTGCAGTAAGTCCCATAGCAAGGGCTGTCAGCGCCAGCCGACATGGCTCTCATGTGTCGCGGTCTAAAGGTACCTTAACATGGATGGATTTTGACAAACTATAGCTTGTTGGAAAGCGGATGAATAGGCCAACAAGCTGACAAATCGGCAAGGCTTCAGACTTGAAACTTTTGGAGTGAGCCTCAGACGTAGGTACATGATGCCCCCAGTTTCGTTTTTGTGCAGTAAGTCCCATAGCAAGGGCTGTCAGCGCCAGCCGACATGGCTCTCATGTGTCGCGGTCTAAAGGTACCTTAACATGGATGGATTTTGACAAACTATAGCTTGTTGGATAGCGGATGAATAGGCCAACAAGCTGACAAATCGGCAAGGCTTCAGACTTGAAACTTTTGGAGTGAGCCTCAGACGTAGGTACATGATGCCCCCAGTTTCGTTTTTGTGCAGTAAGTCCCATAGCAAGGGCTGTCAGCGCCAGCCGACATGGCTCTCATGTGTCGCGGTCTAAAGGTACCTTAACATGGATGGATTTTGACAAACTATAGCTTGTTGGAAAGCGGATGAATAGGCCAACAAGCTGACAAATCGGCAAGGCTTCAGACTTGAAACTTTTGGAGTGAGCCTCAGACGTAGGTACATGATGCCCCAGTTTCGTTTTTGTGCAGTAAGTCCCATAGCAAGGGCTGTCAGCGCCAGCCGACGTGGCTCTCATGTGTCGCGGTCTAAAGGTACCTTAACATGGATGGATTTTGACAAACTATAGCTTGTTGGAAAGCGGATGAATAGGCCAACAAGCTGACAAATCGGCAAGGCTTCAGACTTGAAACTTTGGAGTGAGCCTCAGACGTAGGTACATGATGCCCCCAGTTTCGTTTTTGTGCAGTAAGTCCCATAGCAAGGGCTGTCAGCGCCAGCCGACATGGCTCTCATGTGTCGCGGTCTAAAGGTACCTTAACATGGATGGATTTTGACAAACTATAGCTTGTTGGATAGCGGATGAATAGGCCAACAAGCTGACAAATCGGCAAGGCTTCAGACTTGAAACTTTTGGAGTGAGCCTCAGACGTAGGTACATGATGCCCCAGTTTCGTTTTTGTGCAGTAAGTCCCATAGCAAGGGCTGTCAGCGCCAGCCGACATGGCTCTCATGTGTCGCGGTCTAAAGGTACCTTAACATGGATGGATTTTGACAAACTATAGCTTGTTGGAAAGCGGATGAATAGGCCAACAAGCTGACAAATCGGCAAGGCTTCAGACTTGAAACTTTTGGAGTGAGCCTCAGACGTAGGTACATGATGCCCCAGTTTCGTTTTTGTGCAGTAAGTCCCATAGCAAGGGCTGTCAGCGCCAGCCGACATGGCTCTCATGTGTCGCGGTCTAAAGGTACCTTAACATGGATGGATTTTGACAAACTATAGCTTGTTGGATAGCGGATGAATAGGCCAACAAGCTGACAAATCGGCAAGGCTTCAGACTTGAAACTTTTGGAGTGAGCCCCAGACGTAGGTACATGATGCCCCCAGTTTCGTTTTTGTGCAGTAAGTCCCATAGCAAGGGCTGTCAGCGCCAGCCGACATGGCTCTCATGTGTCGCGGTCTAAAGGTACCTTAACATGAATGGATTTTGACAAACTATAGCTTGTTGGAAAGCGGATGAATAGGCCAACAAGCTGACAAATCGGCAAGGCTTCAGACTTGAAACTTTTGGAGTGAGCCTCAGACGTAGGTACATGATGCCCCAGTTTCGTTTTTGTGCAGTAAGTCCCATAGCAAGGGCTGTCAGCGCCAGCCGACATGGCTCTCATGTGTCTTGGTCTAAAGGTAACTTAACATGGATGGATTTTGACAAACTATAGCTTGTTGGAAAGCCGATGAATAGGCCAACAAGCTGACAAATCAACAAGGCTTCAGATCTGAAACTTTTGGAGTGAGCCCCAGACGTAGGTACATGATGCCCCCAGTTTCGTTTTTGTGCAGTAAGTCCCATAGCAAGGGCTGTCAGCGCCAGCCGACATGGCTCTCATGTGTCGCGGTCTAAAGGTACCTTAACATGGATGGATTTTGACAAACTATAGCTTGTTGGATAGCGGATGAATAGGCCAACAAGCTGACAAATCGGCAAGGCTTCAGACTTGAAACTTTTGGAGTGAGCCTCAGACGTAGGTACATGATGCCCCCAGTTTCGTTTTTGTGCAGTAAGTCCCATAGCAAGGGCTGTCAGCGCCAGCCGACATGGCTCTCATGTGTCGCGGTCTAAAGGTACCTTAACATGGATGGATTTTGACAAACTATAGCTTGTTGGAAAGCGGATGAATAGGCCAACAAGCTGACAAATCGGCAAGGCTTCAGACTTGAAACTTTTGGAGTGAGCCCCAGACGTAGGTACATGATGCCCCCAGTTTCGTTTTTGTGCAGTAAGTCCCATAGCAAGGGCTGTCAGCGCCAGCCGACATGGCTCTCATGTGTCGCGGTCTAAAGGTACCTTAACATGGATGGATTTTGACAAACTATAGCTTGTTGGAAAGCGGATGAATAGGCCAACAAGCTGACAAATCGGCAAGGCTTCAGACTTGAAACTTTTGGAGTGAGCCCCAGACGTAGGTACATGATGCCCCAGTTTCGTTTTTGTGCAGTAAGTCCCATAGCAAGGGCTGTCAGCGCCAGCCGACATGGCTCTCATGTGTCGCGGTCTAAAGGTACCTTAACATGGATGGATTTTGACAAACTATAGCTTGTTGGATAGCGGATGAATAGGCCAACAAGCTGACAAATCGGCAAGGCTTCAGACTTGAAACTTTTGGAGTGAGCCTCAGACGTAGGTACATGATGCCCCCAGTTTCGTTTTTGTGCAGTAAGTCCCATAGCAAGGGCTGTCAGCGCCAGCCGACATGGCTCTCATGTGTCGCGGTCTAAAGGTACCTTAACATGGATGGATTTTGACAAACTATAGCTTGTTGGATAGCGGATGAATAGGCCAACAAGCTGACAAATCGTCAAGGCTTCAGACTTGAAACTTTTGGAGTGAGCCCCAGACGTAGGTACATGATGCCCCCAGTTTCGTTTTTGTGCAGTAAGTCCCATAGCAAGGGCTGTCAGCGCCAGCCGACATGGCTCTCATGTGTCTCGGTCTAAAGGTACCTTAACATGGATGGATTTTGACAAACTATAGCTTGTTGCATAGCGGATGAATAGGCCAACAAGCTGACAAATCGGCAAGGCTTCAGACTTGAAACTTTTGGAGTGAGCCCCAGACGTAGGTACATGATGCCCCCAGTTTTGTTTTTGTGCAGTAAGTCCCATAGCAAGGGCTGTCAGCGCCAGCCGAAATGGCTCTCATGTGTCTCGGTCTAAAGGTAACTTAACATGGATGGATTTTGACAAACTATAGCTTGTTGGAAAGCGGATGAATAGGCCAACAAGCTGACAAATCGTCAAGGCTGCGGACTTGAAACTTTTGGAGTGAGCCTCAGACGTAGGTATATGATGCCCCCAGTTTCGTTTTTGTGCAGTAAGTCCCATAGCGAGGGCTGTCAGTGCCAGCCGACATGTCGCGGTCTAAAGGTACCTTAACATGGATGGATTTTGACAAACTATACCTTGTTGGATAGCGTATGAATAGGCCAACAAGCTGACAAATCGACAAGGCTTCAGACTTGAAACATTTGGAGTGAGCCATAGACGTAGGTACATGATGCCCCCAGTTTCGTTTTTGTACAGTAAGTCCCATAGCAAGGGCTGTCAGCGCCAGCCGACATGGCTCTCATGTGTCGCGGTCTAAAGGTACCTTAACATGGATGGATTTTGACAAACTATAGCTTGTTGCATAGCGGATGAATAGGCCAACAAGCTGACAAATCGGCAAGGCTTCAGACTTGAAACTTTTGGAGTGAGCCTCAGACGTAGGTACATGATGCCCCCAGTTTCGTTTTTGTGCAGTAAGTCCCATAGCAAGGGCTGTCAGCGCCAGCCGACATGGCTCTCATGTGTCGCGGTCTAAAGGTACCTTAACATGGATGGATTTTGACAAACTATAGCTTGTTGGAAAGCGGATGAATAGGCCAACAAGCTGACAAATCGTCAAGGCTTCAGACTTGAAACTTTTGGAGTGAGCCCCAGACGTAGGTACATGATGCCCCCAGTTTCGTTTTTGTGCAGTAAGTCCCATAGCAAGGGCTGTCAGCGCCAGCCGACATGGCTCTCATGTGTCGCGGTCTAAAGGTACCTTAACATGGATGGATTTTGACAAACTATAGCTTGTTGGAAAGCGGATGAATAGGCCAACAAGCTGACAAATCGTCAAGGCTGCGGACTTGAAACTTTTGGAGTGAGCCCCAGACGTAGGTACATGATGCCCCCAGTTTCGTTTTTGTGCAGTAAGTCCCATAGCAAGGGCTGTCAGCGCCAGCCGACATGGCTCTCATGTGTCGCGGTCTAAAGGTACCTTAACATGGATGGATTTTGACAAACTATAGCTTGTTGGATAGCGGATGAATAGGCCAACAAGCTGACAAATCGGCAAGGCTTCAGACTTGAAACTTTTGGAGTGAGCCTCAGACGTAGGTACATGATGCCCCCAGTTTCGTTTTTGTGCAGTAAGTCCCATAGCAAGGGCTGTCAGCGCCAGCCGACATGGCTCTCATGTGTCGCGGTCTAAAGGTACCTTAACATGGATGGATTTTGACAAACTATAGCTTGTTGGATAGCGGATGAATAGGCCAACAAGCTGACAAATCGGCAAGGCTTCAGACTTGAAACTTTTGGAGTGAGCCTCAGACGTAGGTACATGATGCCCCCAGTTTCGTTTTTGTGCAGTAAGTCCCATAGCAAGGGCTGTCAGCGCCAGCCGACATGGCTCTCATGTGTCGCGGTCTAAAGGTACCTTAACATGGATGGATTTTGACAAACTATAGCTTGTTGGATAGCGGATGAATAGGCCAACAAGCTGACAAATCGACAAGGCTTCAGACTTGAAACTTTTGGAGTGAGCCCCAGACGTAGGTACATGATGCCCCCAGTTTCGTTTTTGTGCAGTAAGTCCCATAGCAAGGGCTGTCAGCGCCAGCCGACATGGCTCTCATGTGTCTCGGTCTAAAGGTACCTTAACATGGATGGATTTTGACAAACTATAGCTTGTTGGAAAGCGGATGAATAGGCCAACAAGCTGACAAATCGTCAAGGCTGCGGACTTGAAACTTTTGGAGTGAGCCCCAGACGTAGGTACATGATGCCCCCAGTTTCGTTTTTGTGCAGTAAGTCCCATAGCAAGGGCTGTCAGCGCCAGCCGACATGGCTCTCATGTGTCGCGGTCTAAAGGTACCTTAACATGGATGGATTTTGACAAACTATAGCTTGTTGGATAGCGGATGAATAGGCCAACAAGCTGACAAATCGGCAAGGCTTCAGACTTGAAACTTTGGAGTGAGCCCCAGACGTAGGTACATGATGCCCCAGTTTCGTTTTTGTGCAGTAAGTCCCATAGCAAGGGCTGTCAGCGCCAGCCGACATGGCTCTCATGTGTCGCGGTCTAAAGGTACCTTAACATGGATGGATTTTGACAAACTATAGCTTGTTGGATAGCGGATGAATAGGCCAACAAGCTGACAAATCGGCAAGGCTTCAGACTTGAAACTTTTGGAGTGAGCCTCAGACGTAGGTACATGATGCCCCAGTTTCGTTTTTGTGCAGTAAGTCCCATAGCAAGGGCTGTCAGCGCCAGCCCACATGGCTCTCATGTGTCTCGGTCTAAAGGTACCTTAACATGGATGGATTTTGACAAACTATAGCTTGTTGGATAGCGGATGAATAGGCCAACAAGCTGACAAATCGGCAAGGCTTCAGACTTGAAACATTTGGAGTTTCGTTTTTGTGCAGTAAGTCCCATAGCAAGGGCTGTCAGCGCCAGCCGACATGGCTCTCATGTGTCGCGGTCTAAAGGTACCTTAACATGGATGGATTTTGACAAACTATAGCTTGTTGCATAGCGGATGAATAGGCCAACAAGCTGACAAATCGTCAAGGCTGCGGACTTGAAACTTTTGGAGTGAGCCTCAGACGTAGGTACATGATGCCCCCAGTTTTGTTTTTCGTGCAGTAAGTCCCATAGCAAGGGCTGTCAGTGCGAGCCGAAATGGCTCTCATGTGTCGCGGTCTAAAGGTAACTTAACATGGATGGATTTTGACAAACTATAGCTTGTTGGAAAGCGGATGAATAGGCCAACAAGCTGACAAATCGTCAAGGCTGCGGACTTGAAACTTTTGGAGTGAGCCTCAGACGTAGGTATATGATGCCCCCAGTTTCGTTTTTGTGCAGTAAGTCCCATAGCGAGGGCTGTCAGTGCCAGCCGACATGTCGCGGTCTAAAGGTACCTTAACATGGATGGATTTTGACAAACTATAGCTTGTTGGATAGCGTATGAATAGGCCAACAAGCTGACAAATCGACAAGGCTTCAGACTTGAAACATTTGGAGTGAGCCATAGACGTAGGTACATGATGCCCCCAGTTTCGTTTTTCGTGCAGTAAGTCCCATAGCAAGGGCTGTCAGCGCCAGCCGACATGGCTCTCATTTGTCTCGGTCTAAAGGTACCTTAACATGGATGGATTTTGACAAACTATAGCTTGTTGGAAAGCGGATGAATAGGCCAACAAGCTGACAAATCGTCAAGGCTGCGGACTTGAAACTTTTGGAGTGAGCCCCAGACGTAGGTACATGATGCCCCCAGTTTCGTTTTTGTGCAGTAAGTCCCATAGCGAGGGCTGTCAGCGCCAGCCGACATGGCTCTCATGTGTCGCGGTCTAAAGGTACCTTAACATGGATGGATTTTGACAAACTATAGCTTGTTGGATAGCGGATGAATAGGCCAACAAGCTGACAAATCGGCAAGGCTTCAGACTTGAAACTTTTGGAGTGAGCCCAAGACGTAGGTACATGATGCCCCCAGTTTCGTTTTTGTGCAGTAAGTCCCATAGCAAGGGCTGTCAGCGCCAGCCGACATGGCTCTCATGTGTCGCGGTCTAAAGGTACCTTAACATGGATGGATTTTGACAAACTATAGCTTGTTGGATAGCGGATGAATAGGCCAACAAGCTGACAAATCGGCAAGGCTTCAGACTTGAAACTTTTGGAGTGAGCCCCAGACGTAGGTACATGATGCCCCCAGTTTCGTTTTTGTGCAGTAAGTCCCATAGCAAGGGCTGTCAGCGCCAGCCGACATGGCTCTCATGTGTCGCGGTCTAAAGGTACCTTAACATGGATGGATTTTGACAAACTATAGCTTGTTGGATAGCGGATGAATAGGCCAACAAGCTGACAAATCGGCAAGGCTTCAGACTTGAAACTTTTGGAGTGAGCCCAGACGTAGGTACATGATGCCCCAGTTTCGTTTTTGTGCAGTAAGTCCCATAGCAAGGGCTGTCAGCGCCAGCCGACATGGCTCTCATGTGTCGCGGTCTAAAGGTACCTTAACATGGATGGATTTTGACAAACTATAGCTTGTTGGAAAGCGGATGAATAGGCCAACAAGCTGACAAATCGGCAAGGCTTCAGACTTGAAACTTTGGAGTGAGCCCCAGACGTAGGTACATGATGCCCCCAGTTTCGTTTTTGTGCAGTAAGTCCCATAGCAAGGGCTGTCAGCGCCAGCCGACATGGCTCTCATGTGTCGCGGTCTAAAGGTACCTTAACATGGATGGATTTTGACAAACTATAGCTTGTTGGATAGCGGATGAATAGGCCAACAAGCTGACAAATCGGCAAGGCTTCAGACTTGAAACATTTGGAGTGAGCCCCAGACGTAGGTACATGATGCCCCCAGTTTCGTTTTTGTGCAGTAAGTCCCATAGCAAGGGCTGTCAGCGCCAGCCGACATGGCTCTCATGTGTCGCGGTCTAAAGGTACCTTAACATGGATGGATTTTGACAAACTATAGCTTGTTGGATAGCGGATGAATAGGCCAACAAGCTGACAAATCGACAAGGCTTCAGACTTGAAACTTTTGGAGTGAGCCTCAGACGTAGGTACATGATGCCCCCAGTTTCGTTTTTGTGCAGTAAGTCCCATAGCAAGGGCTGTCAGCGCCAGCCGACATGGCTCTCATGTGTCGCGGTCTAAAGGTACCTTAACATGGATGGATTTTGACAAACTATAGCTTGTTGGAAAGCGGATGAATAGGCCAACAAGCTGACAAATCGTCAAGGCTTCAGACTTGAAACTTTTGGAGTGAGCCATAGACGTAGGTACATGATGCCCCCAGTTTCGTTTTTGTGCAGTAAGTCCCATAGCAAGGGCTGTCAGCGCCAGCCGACATGGCTCTCATGTGTCGCGGTCTAAAGGTACCTTAACATGGATGGATTTTGACAAACTATAGCTTGTTGGAAAGCGGATGAATAGGCCAACAAGCTGACAAATCGGCAAGGCTTCAGACTTGAAACTTTTGGAGTGAGCCCCAGACGTAGGTACATGATGCCCCCAGTTTCGTTTTTGTGCAGTAAGTCCCATAGCAAGGGCTGTCAGCGCCAGCCGACATGGCTCTCATGTGTCTCGGTCTAAAGGTACCTTAACATGGATGGATTTTGACAAACTATAGCTTGTTGGAAAGCGGATGAATAGGCCAACAAGCTGACAAATCGTCAAGGCTTCAGACTTGAAACTTTTGGAGTGAGCCTCAGACGTAGGTACATGATGCCCCCAGTTTCGTTTTTGTGCAGTAAGTCCCATAGCAAGGGCTGTCAGCGCCAGCCGAAATGGCTCTCATGTGTCTCGGTCTAAAGGTAACTTAACATGGATGGATTTTGACAAACTATAGCTTGTTGGAAAGCGGATGAATAGGCCAACAAGCTGACAAATCGTCAAGGCTGCGGACTTGAAACTTTTGGAGTGAGCCTCAGACGTAGGTACATGATGCCCCCAGTTTCGTTTTTGTGCAGTAAGTCCCATAGCAAGGGCTGTCAGCGCCAGCCGACATGGCTCTCATGTGTCGCGGTCTAAAGGTACCTTAACATGGATGGATTTTGACAAACTATAGCTTGTTGGATAGCGGATGAATAGGCCAACAAGCTGACAAATCGGCAAGGCTTCAGACTTGAAACTTTTGGAGTGAGCCTCAGACGTAGGTACATGATGCCCCCAGTTTCGTTTTTGTGCAGTAAGTCCCATAGCAAGGGCTGTCAGCGCCAGCCGACATGGCTCTCATGTGTCGCGGTCTAAAGGTACCTTAACATGGATGGATTTTGACAAACTATAGCTTGTTGCATAGCGGATGAATAGGCCAACAAGCTGACAAATCGGCAAGGCTTCAGACTTGAAACTTTTGGAGTGAGCCCCAGACGTAGGTACATGATGCCCCCAGTTTCGTTTTTCGTGCATTAAGTCCCATAGCAAGGGCTGTCAGCGCCAGCCGACATGGCTCTCATTTGTCTCGTTCTAAAAGTACCTTAACATGAATGGATTTTGACAAACTATAGCTTGTTGGAATGCGGATGAATAGGCCAACAAGCTGACAAATCGTCAAGGCTTCAGACTTGAAACTTTTGGAGTGAGCCCCAGACAAAGGTACATGATGCCCCCAGTTTCGTTTTTGTGCAGTAAGTCCCATAGCAAGGGCTGTCAGCGCCAGCCGACATGGCTCTCATGTGTCGCGGTCTAAAGGTACCTTAACATGGATGGATTTTGACAAACTATAGCTTGTTGGATAGCGGATGAATAGGCCAACAAGCTGACAAATCGGCAAGGCTTCAGACTTGAAACTTTTGGAGTGAGCCTCAGACGTAGGTACATGATGCCCCCAGTTTCGTTTTGTGCAGTAAGTCCCATAGCAAGGGCTGTCAGCGCCAGCCGACATGGCTCTCATGTGTCGCGGTCTAAAGGTACCTTAACATGGATGGATTTTGACAAACTATAGCTTGTTGGAAAGCGGATGAATAGGCCAACAAGCTGACAAATCGGCAAGGCTTCAGACTTGAAACTTTTGGAGTGAGCCCCAGACGTAGGTACATGATGCCCCAGTTTCGTTTTTGTGCAGTAAGTCCCATAGCAAGGGCTGTCAGCGCCAGCCGACATGGCTCTCATGTGTCGCGGTCTAAAGGTACCTTAACATGGATGGATTTTGACAAACTATAGCTTGTTGGATAGCGGATGAATAGGCCAACAAGCTGACAAATCGGCAAGGCTTCAGACTTGAAACTTTTGGAGTGAGCCCCAGACGTAGGTACATGATGCCCCCAGTTTCGTTTTTGTGCAGTAAGTCCCATAGCAAGGGCTGTCAGCGCCAGCCGACATGGCTCTCATGTGTCGCGGTCTAAAGGTACCTTAACATGGATGGATTTTGACAAACTATAGCTTGTTGGAAAGCGGATGAATAGGCCAACAAGCTGACAAATCGGCAAGGCTTCAGACTTGAAACTTTTGGAGTGAGCCTCAGACGTAGGTACATGATGCCCCCAGTTTCGTTTTTGTGCAGTAAGTCCCATAGCAAGGGCTGTCAGCGCCAGCCGACATGGCTCTCATGTGTCGCGGTCTAAAGGTACCTTAACATGGATGGATTTTGACAAACTATAGCTTGTTGCATAGCGGATGAATAGGCCAACAAGCTGACAAATCGGCAAGGCTTCAGACTTGAAACTTTTGGAGTGAGCCTCAGACGTAGGTACATGATGCCCCCAGTTTCGTTTTTGTGCAGTAAGTCCCATAGCAAGGGCTGTCAGCGCCAGCCGACATGGCTCTCATGTGTCGCGGTCTAAAGGTACCTTAACATGATTGGATTTTTCAAACTATAGCTTGTTGGATAGCGTATGAATAGGCCAACAAGCTGACAAATCGACAAGGCTTCAGACTTGAAACATTTGGAGTGAGATCCAGACGTAGGTACATGATGCCCCCAGTTTCGTTTTTCGTGCAGTAAGTCCCATAGCAAGGGCTGTCAGCGCCAGCCGACATGGCTCTCATGTGTCTCGGTCTAAAGGTAACTTAACATGGATGGATTTTGACAAACTATAGCTTGTTGGAAAGCGGATGAATAGGCCAACAAGCTGACAAATGGTCAAGGCTGCGGACTTGAAACTTTTGGAGTGAGCCCCAGACGTAGGTACATGATGCCCCCAGTTTCGTTTTTGTGCAGTAAGTCCCATAGCAAGGGCTGTCAGCGCCAGCCGACATGGCTCTCATGTGTCGCGGTCTAAAGGTACCTTAACATGGATGGATTTTGACAAACTATAGCTTGTTGGATAGCGGATGAATAGGCCAACAAGCTGACAAATCGGCAAGGCTTCAGACTTGAAACTTTGGAGTGAGCCTCAGACGTAGGTACATGATGCCCCAGTTTCGTTTTTGTGCAGTAAGTCCCATAGCAAGGGCTGTCAGCGCCAGCCGACATGGCTCTCATGTGTCGCGGTCTAAAGGTACCTTAACATGGATGGATTTTGACAAACTATAGCTTGTTGGATAGCGGATGAATAGGCCAACAAGCTGACAAATCGGCAAGGCTTCAGACTTGAAACTTTTGGAGTGAGCCTCAGACGTAGGTACATGATGCCCCAGTTTCGTTTTTGTGCAGTAAGTCCCATAGCAAGGGCTGTCAGCGCCAGCCGACATGGCTCTCATGTGTCGCGGTCTAAAGGTACCTTAACATGGATGGATTTTGACAAACTATAGCTTGTTGGATAGCGGATGAATAGGCCAACAAGCTGACAAATCGGCAAGGCTTCAGACTTGAAACTTTTGGAGTGAGCCTCAGACGTAGGTACATGATGCCCCCAGTTTCGTTTTTGTGCAGTAAGTCCCATAGCAAGGGCTGTCAGCGCCAGCCGACATGGCTCTCATGTGTCGCGGTCTAAAGGTACCTTAACATGGATGGATTTTGACAAACTATAGCTTGTTGGAAAGCGGATGAATAGGCCAACAAGCTGACAAATCGGCAAGGCTTCAGACTTGAAACTTTTGGAGTGAGCCTCAGACGTAGGTACATGATGCCCCCAGTTTCGTTTTTGTGCAGTAAGTCCCATAGCAAGGGCTGTCAGCGCCAGCCGACATGGCTCTCATGTGTCGCGGTCTAAAGGTACCTTAACATGGATGGATTTTGACAAACTATAGCTTGTTGGAAAGCGGATAAATAGGCCAACAAGCTGACAAATCGGCAAGGCTTCAGACTTCAAACTTTGGAGTGAGCCTCAGACGTAGGTACATGATGCCCCAGTTTCGTTTTTGTGCAGTAAGTCCCATAGCAAGGGCTGTCAGCGCCAGCCGACATGGCTCTCATGTGTCGCGGTCTAAAGGTACCTTAACATGGATGGATTTTGACAAACTATAGCTTGTTGGATAGCGGATGAATAGGCCAACAAGCTGACAAATCGGCAAGGCTTCAGACTTGAAACTTTGGAGTGAGCCCCAGACGTAGGTAAAGGATGCCCCAGTTTCGTTTTTGTGCAGTAAGTCCCATAGCAAGGGCTGTCAGCGCCAGCCGACATGGCTCTCATGTGTCGCGGTCTAAAGGTACCTTAACATGGATGGATTTTGACAAACTATAGCTTGTTGGATAGCGGATGCATAGGCCAACAAGCTGACAAATCGGCAAGGCTTCAGACTTGAAACTTTTGGAGTTAGCCCCAGACGTATGTACATGATGACCCAGTTTCGTTTTTGTGCAGTAAGTCCCATAGCAAGGGCTGTCAGCGCCAGCCGACATGGCTCTCATGTGTCGCGGTCTAAAGGTACCTTAACATGGATGGATTTTGACAAACTATAGCTTGTTGGATAGCGGATGAATAGGCCAACAAGCTGACAAATCGACAAGGCTTCAGACTTGAAACATTTGGAGTGAGCCTCAGACGTAGGTACATGATGCCCCCAGTTTCGTTTTTGTGCAGTAAGTCCCATAGCAAGGGCTGTCAGCGCCAGCCGACATGGCTCTCATGTGTCGCGGTCTAAAGGTACCTTAACATGGATGGATTTTGACAAACTATAGCTTGTTGGAAAGCGGATGAATAGGCCAACAAGCTGACAAATCGGCAAGGCTTCAGACTTGAAACTTTTGGAGTGAGCCTCAGACGTAGGTACATGATGCCCCCAGTTTCGTTTTTGTGCAGTAAGTCCCATAGCAAGGGCTGTCAGCGCCAGCCGACATGGCTCTCATGTGTCGCGGTCTAAAGGTACCTTAACATGGATGGATTTTGACAAACTATAGCTTGTTGGATAGCGGATGAATAGGCCCACAAGCTGACAAATCGTCAAGGCTTCAAACTTGAAACTTTTGGAGTTTCGTTTTTGTGCAATAAGTCCCGTAGCAAGGGCTGTCAGCGCCAGCCGACATGGCTCTCATGTGTCGCGGTCTAAAGGTACCTTAACATGGATGGATTTTGACAAACTATAGCTTGTTGGATAGCGGATGAATAGGCCAACAAGCTGACAAATCGGCAAGGCTTCAGACTTGAAACTTTTGGAGTGAGCCTCAGACGTAGGTACATGATGCCCCCAGTTTCGTTTTTGTGCAGTAAGTCCCATAGCAAGGGCTGTCAGCGCCAGCCGACATGGCTCTCATGTGTCGCGGTCTAAAGGTACCTTAACATGGATGGATTTTGACAAACTATAGCTTGTTGGATAGCGGATGAATAGGCCAACAAGCTGACAAATCGGCAAGGCTTCAGACTTGAAACTTTTGGAGTGAGCCTCAGACGTAGGTACATGATGCCCCCAGTTTCGTTTTTGTGCAGTAAGTCCCATAGCAAGGGCTGTCAGCGCCAGCCGACATGGCTCTCATGTATCGCGGTCTAAAGGTACCTTAACATGGATGGATTTTGACAAACTATAGCTTGTTGGATAGCGGATGAATAGGCCAACAAGCTGACAAATCGGCAAGGCTTCAGACTTGAAACTTTTGGAGTGAGCCTCAGACGTAGGTACATGATGCCCCCAGTTTCGTTTTTGTGCAGTAAGTCCCATAGCAAGGGCTGTCAGCGCCAGCCGACATGGCTCTCATGTGTCGCGGTCTAAAGGTACCTTAACATGGATGGATTTTGACAAACTATAGCTTGTTGGAAAGCGGATGAATAGGCCAACAAGCTGACAAATCGGCAAGGCTTCAGACTTGAAACTTTTGGAGTGAGCTTCAGACGTAGGTACATGATGCCCCCAGTTTCGTTTTTGTGCAGTAAGTCCCATAGCAAGGGCTGTCAGCGCCAGCCGACATGGCTCTCATGTGTCGCGGTCTAAAGGTACCTTAACATGGATGGATTTTGACAAACTATAGCTTGTTGGAAAGCGGATGAATAGGCCAACAAGCTGACAAATCGGCAAGGCTTCAGACTTCAAACTTTGGAGTGAGCCTCAGACGTAGGTACATGATGCCCCAGTTTCGTTTTTGTGCAGTAAGTCCCATAGCAAGGGCTGTCAGCGCCAGCCGACATGGCTCTCATGTGTCGCGGTCTAAAGGTACCTTAACATGGATGGATTTTGACAAACTATAGCTTGTTGGAAAGCGGATGAATAGGCCAACAAGCTGACAAATCGGCAAGGCTTCAGACTTGAAACTTTTGGAGTGAGCCTCAGACGTAGGTACATGATGCCCCCAGTTTCGTTTTTGTGCAGTAAGTCCCATAGCAAGGGCTGTCAGCGCCAGCCGACATGGCTCTCATGTGTCGCGGTCTAAAGGTACCTTAACATGGATGGATTTTGACAAACTATAGCTTGTTGGATAGCGGATGAATAGGCCAACAAGCTGACAAATCGGCAAGGCTTCAGACTTGAAACTTTTGGAGTGAGCCTCAGACGTAGGTACATGATGCCCCCAGTTTCGTTTTTGTGCAGTAAGTCCCATAGCAAGGGCTGTCAGCGCCAGCCGACATGGCTCTCATGTGTCGCGGTCTAAAGGTACCTTAACATGGATGGATTTTGACAAACTATAGCTTGTTGGATAGCGGATGAATAGGCCAACAAGCTGACAAATCGGCAAGGCTTCAGACTTGAAACGTTTGGAGTGAGCCCCAGACGTAGGTACATGATGCCCCCAGTTTCGTTTTTGTGCAGTAAGTCCCATAGCAAGGGCTGTCAGCGCCAGCCGACATGGCTCTCATGTGTCGCGGTCTAAAGGTACCTTAACATGGATGGATTTTGACAAACTATAGCTTGTTGGAAAGCGGATGAATAGGCCAACAAGCTGACAAATCGGCAAGGCTTCAGACTTGAAACTTTTGGAGTGAGCCTCAGACGTAGGTACATGATGCCCCAGTTTCGTTTTTGTGCAGTAAGTCCCATAGCAAGGGCTGTCAGCGCCAGCCGACATGGCTCTCATGTGTCGCGGTCTAAAGGTACCTTAACATGGATGGATTTTGACAAACTATAGCTTGTTGGAAAGCGGATGAATAGGCCAACAAGCTGACAAATCGGCAAGGCTTCAGACTTCAAACTTTGGAGTGAGCCTCAGACGTAGGTACATGATGCCCCAGTTTCGTTTTTGTGCAGTAAGTCCCATAGCAAGGGCTGTCAGCGCCAGCCGACATGGCTCTCATGTGTCGCGGTCTAAAGGTACCTTAACATGGATGGATTTTGACAAACTATAGCTTGTTGGATAGCGGATGAATAGGCCAACAAGCTGACAAATCGGCAAGGCTTCAGACTTGAAACTTTGGAGTGAGCCCCAGACGTAGGTACATGATGCCCCCAGTTTCGTTTTTGTGCAGTAAGTCCCATAGCAAGGGCTGTCAGCGCCAGCCGACATGGCTCTCATGTGTCGCGGTCTAAAGGTACCTTAACATGGATGGATTTTGACAAACTATAGCTTGTTGGATAGCGGATGAATAGGCCAACAAGCTGACAAATCGGCAAGGCTTCAGACTTGAAACTTTTGGAGTGAGCCTCAGACGTAGGTACATGATGCCCCCAGTTTCGTTTTTGTGCAGTAAGTCCCATAGCAAGGGCTGTCAGCGCCAGCCGACATGGCTCTCATGTGTCGCGGTCTAAAGGTACCTTAACATGGATGGATTTTGACAAACTATAGCTTGTTGGATAGCGGATGAATAGGCCAACAAGCTGACAAATCGGCAAGGCTTCAGACTTGAAACTTTTGGAGTGAGCCTCAGACGTAGGTACATGATGCCCCAGTTTCGTTTTTGTGCAGTAAGTCCCATAGCAAGGGCTGTCAGCGCCAGCCGACATGGCTCTCATGTGTCGCGGTCTAAAGGTACCTTAACATGGATGGATTTTGACAAACTATAGCTTGTTGGATAGCGGATGAATAGGCCAACAAGCTGACAAATCGGCAAGGCTTCAGACTTGAAACTTTTGGAGTGAGCCCCAGACGTAGGTACATGATGCCCCCAGTTTCGTTTTTGTGCAGTAAGTCCCATAGCAAGGGCTGTCAGCGCCAGCCGACATGGCTCTCATGTATCGCGGTCTAAAGGTACCTTAACATGGATGGATTTTGACAAACTATAGCTTGTTGGAAAGCGGATGAATAGGCCAACAAGCTGGCAAATCGGCAAGGCTTCAGACTTGAAACTTTTGGAGTGAGCCCCAGACGTAGGTACATGATGCCCCCAGTTTCGTTTTTGTGCAGTAAGTCCCATAGCAAGGCCTGTCAGCGCCAGCCGACATGGCTCTCATGTGTCGCGGTCTAAAGGTACCTTAACATGGATGGATTTTGACAAACTATAGCTTGTTGGATAGCGGATGAATAGGCCAACAAGCTGGCAAATCGGCAAGGCTTCAGACTTGAAACTTTTGGAGTGAGCCCCAGACGTAGGTACATGATGCCCCCAGTTTCGTTTTTGTGCAGTAAGTCCCATAGCGAGGCCTGTCAGCGCCAGCCGACATGGCTCTCATGTGTCGCGGTCTAAAGGTACCTTATCATGGATGGATTTTGAAAAACTATAGCTTTTGGATAGCGGATGAATAGGCCAACAAGCTGGCAAATCGGCAAGGCTTCAGACTTGAAACTTTTGGAGTGAGCCCCAGACGTAGGTACATGATGCCCCCAGTTTCGTTTTTGTGCAGTAAGTCCCATAGCAAGGGCTGTCAGCGCCAGCCGACATGGCTCTCATGTGTCGCGGTCTAAAGGTACCTTAACATGGATGGATTTTGACAAACTATAGCTTGTTGGATAGCGGATGAATAGGCCAACAAGCTGGCAAATCGGCAAGGCTTCAGACTTGAAACTTTTGGAGTGAGCTTCAGATGTAGGTACATGATGACCCCCAGTTTCGTTTTTGTGCAGTAAGTCCCATAGCAAGGGCTGTCAGCGCCAGCCGACATGGCTCTCAAATGTCGCGGTCTAAAGGTACCTTAACATGGATGGATTTTGACAAACTATAGCTTGTTGGAAAGCGGATGAATAGGCCAACAAGCTGGCAAATCGGCAAGGCTTCAGACTTGAAACTTTTGGAGTGAGCCTCAGATGTAGGTACATGATGCCCCAGTTTCGTTTTTGTGCAGTAAGTCCCATAGCAAGGGCTGTCAGCGCCAGCCGACATGGCTCTCATGTGTCGCGGTCTAAAGGTACCTTAACATGGATGGATTTTGACAAACTATAGCTTGTTGGAAAGCGGATGAATAGGCCAACAAGCTGGCAAATCGGCAAGGCTTCAGACTTGAAACTTTTGGAGTGAGCCTCAGATGTAGGTACATGATGCCCCCAGTTTCGTTTTTGTGCAGTAAGTCCCATAGCAAGGCCTGTCAGCGCCAGCCGACATGGCTCTCATGTATCGCAGTCTAAAGGTACCTTAACATGGATGGATTTGGACAAACTATAGCTTGTTGGAAAGCTGATGAATAGGCCAACAAGCTGGCAAATCAGCAAGGCTTCAGACTTGAAACTTTTGGAGTGAGAGTCAGATGTAGGTACATGATGCCACTAGTTTCGTTTTTGTGCAGTAAATCCCATAGCAAGGGCTGTCAGCGCCAGCCGACATGGCTCTCATGTGTCGCGGTCTAAAGGTACCTTAACATGGATGGATTTTGACAAACTATAGCTTGTTGGATAGCGGATGAATAGGCCAACAAGCTGGCAAATCGGCAAGGCTTCAGACTTGAAACTTTTGGAGTGAGCCTCAGATGTAGGTACATGATGCCCCCAGTTTCGTTTTTGTGCAGTAAGTCCCATAGCAAGGCCTGTCAGCGCCAGCCGACATGGCTCTCATGTATCTCGGCCTAAAGGTACCTTAACCTGGATGGATTTGGACAAACTATAGCTTGTTGGAGAGCGAATAAATAGGCCAACAAGATGGCAAATCGGCAAGGCTTCAGAGTTAAAACTTGGAGTGAGCCTCAGATGTAGGTACATGATGCCCCCAGTTTCGTTTTTGTGCAGTAAGTCCCATAGCAAGGCCTGTCAGCGCCAGCCGACATGGATCTCGTGGATCGCGGTCTAAAGGTACCTTATCATGGATGGATTTGGACAAACTATAGCTTTTGGAAAGCGGATAATCAGTCCAACAAGCTGGCAAATCGGTAAGGCTTCAGACTTGAAACTTTTGGAGTGAGCGTCAGATGTAGGTACATGATGCCCTCAGTTTCGTTTTTGTGCAGTAAGTACCATAGCAAGGCCTGTCAGCGCTAGCCGACATGGCTCTCATGTATCGCGCTCTAAAGGTACCTTAACATACATGGATTTGGACAAACTATAGCGTGTTGAAAAGCGGAGGCATAGGCCAACAAGCTGGCAAATCGGCAAGGCTTCTGACTTTTAAATTTTGGAGTGAGCGTCAAATGTACGTACATGATGCCCCAGTTTTGTTTTTTGTGCAGTATGTCCCATAGCAAGGCTGTCAGTGCAAGCCGACATGGCTCTCATGTATCGCGGTCTAAAGGTACCTTATCATGGATGGATTTTGACAAACTATAGCTTGTTGAAATGCACACGAAAAGGCCAACAAGCTGGCAAATCGGCGAGGCTTCAGACTTGAAACTTTTGGAGTGAGCCTGGGATGTAGGTACATGATGCTCCCAGTTTCGTTTTTGTGCAGAAAGTCCCATAGCAAGGCCTGTCAGCGCCAGCCGACATGGCTCTCATGTATCGCAATCTAAAGGTACCTTGACATACATGAATTTGGACAAACTATAGCTTGTTGGAATGGAGACGAATAGGCAAATAAGCTGGCAAATCGGCGAGGCTTCAGACTTGAAATATTTGGAGTGAGCGTCAAATGTTTGTACATGATGCCCTCAGTTTCGTTTGTGTGCAGTAAGTACCATAGCAAGGCCTGTCAGCGCTAGCCGACATGGCTCTCATGTATCGCGGTCTAAAGGTACCTTAACTTGGATGGATTTCGACAAACTATAGCGTGTTGAAAAGCGGAGGCATAGGCCAACAAGCTGGCAAATCGGCAAGGCTTCTGACTTTTAAATTTTGGAGTGAGCGTCAGATGTATGTACATGATGCCCCCAGTTTCGTTTTTGTGCAGTAAGACCCATAGCAAGGCCCGTCAGCGCCAGCCGACATGGCTCTCATGTATCGCGGTCTAAAGGTACCTTATCATGGATGGATTTTGACAAACTATAGCTTTTGGAAAGCGGATAATCAGTCCAACAAGCTGGCAAATCGGTAAGGCTTCAGACTTGAAACTTTTGGAGTGAGCGTCAGATGTAGGTACATGATGCCCCCAGTTTCGTTTTTGTGCAGTAAGTCCCATAGCAAAGCCTGTCAGCGCCAGCCGACATGGCTCTCATGTATCGCGGTCTAAAGGTACCTTAACCTGGATGGATTTTGACAAACTATAGCATGTTGGAAAGCGGATGAATAGGCCAACAAGCTGGCAAATCGGCAAGGCTTCAGACTTGAAACTTTTGGAGTGAGCTTCAGATGTAGGTACATGATGCCCCCAGTTTCGTTTTTGTGCAGTAAGTCCCATAGCAAGGCCTGTCAGCGCCAGCCGACATGGCTCTCATGTATCGCGGTCTAAAGGTACCTTAACATGGATGGATTTTGACAAACTATAGCTTGTTGGATAGCGGATGAATAGGCCAACAAGCTGACAAATCGGCAAGGCTTCAGACTTGAAACTTTTGGAGTGAGCGTCAGATGTAGGTACATGATGCCCCCAGTTTCGTTTTTGTGCAGTAAGTCCCATAGCAAGGCCTGTCAGCGATAGCCGACATGGCTCTCATGTATCGCGGTCTAAAGGTACCTTATCATAAATGGATTTGGACAAACTATAGTTTGTTAAAAAGCGGATGAATAGGCCAACAAGCTGGCAAATCGGCAAGGCTTCTGACTTTTAAATTTTGGAGTGAGCGTCAGATGTATGTACATGATGCCCCCAGTTTCGTTTTTGTGCAGTAAGACCCATAGCAAGGCCTGTCAGCGCCAGCCTACATGGCTCTCATTTTTCGCGGTCTAAAGGTACCTTAACCTGGATGGATTTTGACAAACTATAGCTTGTTGGAAAGCGGATGAATAGGCCAACAAGCTGGCAAATCGACAAGGCTTCAGATTTGAAACGTTTGGAGTGAGCTTCAGATGTAGGTACATGATGCCCCCAGTTTCGTTTTTGTGCAGTAAGTCCCATAGCAAGGCCTGTCAGCGCCAGCCGACATGGCTCTCATGTATCGCGGTCTAAAGGTACCTTATCCTGGATGGATTTAGACAAACTATAGCTTGTTGGATAGCGGACAAGTTGGCCAACAAGCTGGCATATCGGCAAATCTTCAGACTTGAAACGTTTGGAGTGAGCGTCAGATGCCCCCAGTATCGTTTTTGTGCAGTAAGTCCCATAGCAAAGCCTGTCATCGCCAGCCTTCATGGCTCTCATTTTTCGCGGTCTAAAGGTACCTTAACCTGGATGGATTTCGACAAACTATAGCTGGTTGGATAGCGGAGGAATAGGCCAACAAACTGGCAAATCGGCAAGGCTTCAGACTTGAAACGTTTGGAGTGAGCCTCAGATGTATGTACATGATGCCCCCAGTTTCGTTTTTGTGCAGTAAGTCCCATAGCAAGGCCTGTCAGCGCCAGCCGACATGGCTCTCATGTATGGCGGTCTAAAGGTACTTTAAACTAAAGCTTGTTGGAAAGCGGATAAACAGTCCAACAAGCTGGCAAATCGGCCAGGCTTCAGACTTGAAACGTTTGGAGTGAGCCTCAGATGTATGTACATGATGCCCCCAGTTTCGTTTTTGTGCAGTAAGTCCCATAGCAAAGCTTGTCATCGCCAGCCGACATGGCTCTCATGTATCGCGGTCTAAAGGTACCTATACCTGGATGGATTTGGACAAACTATAGCTTGTTGGATAGCGGATGAAAAGGCCAACAAGCTGGCAAATCGGCAAGGCTTCAGACTTGAAACGTTTGGAGTGAGCCTCAGATGTAGGTACATGATGCCCCCAGTTTCGTTTTTGTGCAGTAAGTCCCATAGCAAGGCCTGTCAGCGCCAGCCGACATGGCTCTCATGTATCACGGTCTAAAGGTACCTTATCCTGGATGGATTTGGACAAACTATAGCTTGTTGGAAAGCGGATGAATAGGCCAACAAGCTGGCAAATCGGCAAGGCTTCAGACTTGAAACTTTTGGAGTGAGCGTCAGATGTAGGTACATGATGCCCCCAGTTTCGTTTTTGTGCAGTAAGTCCCATAGCAAGGCCTGTCAGCGCCAGCCGACATGGCTCTCATGTATCGCGGTCTAAAGGTACTTTAATTTAAATGGATTTGGACAAACTATAGCTTGTTGGAAAGCGGATGAATAGGCCAACAAGCTGGCAAATCGACAAGGCTTCAGATTTGAAACTTTTGGAGTGAACGTCAGATGTAGGTACATGATTCCCCCTGTTTCGTTTTTGTGCAGTAAGTCCCATAGCAAGGCCTGTCAGCGCCAGCCGACATGGCTCTCATGTATCGCGGTCTAAAAGAAACTTAACTTGGATGGATTTAGACAAACTCTAGCTTGTTGGAAAGCGGATGAATAGGCCAACAAGCTGGCAAATCGACAAGGCTTCAGATTTGAAACGTTTGGAGTGAGCTTCAGATGTAGGTACATGATGCCCCCAGTTTCGTTTTTGTGCAGTAAGTCCCATAGCAAGGCCTGTCAGCGCCAGCCGACATGGCTCTCATGTATCGCGGTCTAAAGGTACCTTAACATGCATGGATTTGGACAAACTATAGCTTGTTGGAAAGCGGATGAATAGGCCAACAAGCTGGCAAATCGGCAAGGCTTCAGACTTGACACTTTTGGAGTGAGCCTCAGATGTAGGTACATGATGCCCCCAGTTTCGTTTTTGTGCAGTAAGTCCCATAGCAAAGCCTGTCATCGCCAGCCGACATGGCTCTCATGTATCGCGGTCTAAAGGTACCTTTACCTGGATGGATTTGGACAAACTATAGCTTGTTGGAAAGCGGATGAATAGGCCAACAAGCTGACAAATCGGCAAGGCTTCAGATTTGAAACTTTTGGAGTGAGCTTCAGATGTAGGTACATGATGCCCCCAGTTTCGTTTTTGTGCAGTAAGTCCCATAGCAAGGCCTGTCAGCGCCAGCCGACATGGCTCTCATGTATCGCGGTCTAAAGGTACTTTAATTTAAATGGATTTGGACAAACTATAGCTTGTTGGAAAGCGGATGAATAGGCCAACAAGCTGGCAAATCGACAAGGCTTCAGACTTGAAACGTTTGGAGTGAGCGTCAGATGTAGGTACATGATGCCCCCAGTTTCGTTTTTGTGCAGTAAGTCCCATAGCAAAGCCTGTCATCGCCAGCCGACATGGCTCTCATGTATCGCGGTCTAAAGGTACCTTAACATGGATGGATTTGGACAAACTATAGCTTGTTGGAAAGCGGATGAATAGGCCAACAAGCTTGCGAATCGACAAGGCTTCAGACTTGAAACTTTTGGAGTGAGCCTCAGATGTAGGTACATGATGCCCCCAGTTTCGTTTTTGTGCAGTAAGTCCCATAGCAAGGCCTGTCAGCGATAGCCGACATGGCTCTCATGTATCGCGGTCTAAAGGTACCTTATCATAAATGGATTTGGACAAACTATAGTTTGTTAAAAAGCGGATGAATAGGCCAACAAGCTGGCAAATCGGCAAGGCTTCAGACTTAAAACTTTTGGAGTGAGCGTCAGATGTAGGTACATAATGCCCCCCGTTTCGTTTTTGTGCAGTAAGTCCCATAGCAAGGCCTGTCGGCGCCAGGCGACATCGCTCTCATGTATCGCGTTCTAAAGGTACTTTAACCTCGATGGATTTGGACAAACAATAGCTTGTTGGAAAACGGATGAAAAGGCAAACACGCTGGCAAATCGGCACGGCTTCAGACTTGAAACTTTTGGAGTGAGCGTCAGATTGGGGTACATGATGCCCCCAGTTTCGTTTATTAAAGTGCAGTAAGTTTGATAGCAAGGCCTGTCAGCGCCAGCCGACATGGCTCTCGTGGATCGCGGTCTAAAGGTACCTTATCATGGATGGATTTGGACAAACTATAGCTTTTGGAAAGCGGATGAATAGTTCAAGAAGCTGGCAAATCGGTAAGGCTTCAGACTTGAAACTTTTGGAGTGAGCGTCAGATGTAGGTACATGATGCCCCCAGTTTCGTTTTTGTGCAGTAAGTCCCATAGCAAGGCCTGTCAGCGCCAGCCGACATGGCTCTCATGTATCGCGGTCTAAAAGAAACTTAACTTGGATGGATTTAGACAAACTCTAGCTTGTTGGAAAGCGGATGAATAGGCCAACAAGCTGGCAAATCGACAAGGCTTCAGATTTGAAACGTTTGGAGTGAGCTTCAGATGTAGGTACATGATGCCCCCAGTTTCGTTTTTGTGCAGTAAGTCCCATAGCAAGGCCTGTCAGCGCCAGCCGACATGGCTCTCATGTATCACGGTCTAAAGGTACCTTATCCTGGATGGATTTAGACAAACTATAGCTTGTTGGATAGCGGACAAGTTGGCCAACAAGCTGGCATATCGGCAAATCTTCAGACTTGAAACGTTTGGAGTGAGCGTCAGATGCCCCCAGTATCGTTTTTGTGCAGTAAGTCCCATAGCAAAGCCTGTCATCGCCAGCCTTCATGGCTCTCATTTTTCGCGGTCTAAAGGTACCTTAACCTCGATGGATTTCGACAAACTATAGCATGTTGGAATGCGGATGAATAGGCCAACAAGCTGGCAAATCGGCAAGGCTTCAGATTTGAAACGTTTGGAGTGAGCTTCAGATGTAGGTACATGATGCCCCCAGTTTCGTTTTTGTGCAGTAAGACCCATAGCAAGGCCTGTCAGCGCCAGCCTACATGGCTCTCATTTTTCGCGGTCTAAAGGTACCTTAACCTGGATGGATTTCAACAAACTATAGCATGTTGGAAAGCGGATGAATAGGCCAACAAGCTGGCAAATCGGCAAAGCTTCAGACTTGAAACTTTTGGAGTGAGCGTCAGATGTAGGTACATGATGCCCCCAGTTTCGTTTTTGTGCAGTAAGTCCCATAGCAAGGCCTGTCAGCGCCAGCCGACATGGCTCTCATGTATCACGGTCTAAAGGTACCTTATCCTGTACGGATTTGGACAAACTATAGCTTGTTGGATAGCGGACAAATTGGCCAACAAGCTGGCATATCGGCAAATCTTCAGTCTTGAAACTTTTGGAGTGAACGTCAGATGTAGGTACATGATGCCCCCTGTTTCGTTTTTGTGCAGTAAGTCCCATAGCAAGGCCTGTCAGCGCCAGCCGACATGGCTCTCATGTATCGCGGTCTAAAGGTACTTTAACTTAAATGGATTTGGACAAACTATAGCTTGTTGGAAAGCGGATGAACAGGGCAAGAAGCTGGCAAATCGGCAAGGCTTCAGACTTGAAACTTTTGGAGTAAGTCTCAGATGTAGGTACATGATGACCCCAGTTTCGTTTTTGTGCAGTGAGTCCCATAGCAAGGCCTGTCAGCACCAGCCTACATGGCTCTCATGTATCGCGGTCTAAAGGTACCTTAACCTGGATGGATTTGGACAACCTATAACTTGTTGAAAAGCGGATGGATAGGCCAACAAGCTAGCAAATCGGCAAGGCTTCAGACTTGTAACATATGGAGTGAGCCTCAGATGTAGGTACATGATGCCCCCAGTTTCGTTTTTGTGCAGTAAGTCCCATAGCAAGGCCTGTCAGCGCCAGCCGACATGGCTCTCATGTATCGCGGTCTAAAGGTGCCTTTACCTAGATGGATTTGGACAAACTATAGCTTGTTGGATAGCGGAGGAATAGGCCAACAAGCTGGCAAATCGGCAAGGCTTCAGACTTGAAACGTTTGGAGTGAGCCTCAGATGTATGTACATGATGCCCCCAGTTTCGTTTTTGTGCAGTAAGTCCCATAGCAAGGCCTGTCAGCGCCAGCCGACATGGCTCTCATCTATCGCGATCTAAAGATATCTTAACCTGAATAAATTTGGACAAACTATAGCTTGTTGGAAAGCGGATGAATAGGCCAACAAGCTGGCAAATCGACAAGGCTTCAGACTTGAAACGTTTGGAGTGAGCGTCAGATGTAGGTACATGATGCCCCCAGTTTCGTTTTTGTGCAGTAAGTCCCATAGCAAAGCCTGTCATCGCCAGCCTTCATGGCTCTCATTTTTCGCGGTCTAAAGGTACCTTAACCTGGATGGATTTCGACAAACTATAGCATGTTGGAAAGCGGATGAATAGGCCAACAAGCTGGCAAATCGACAAGGCTTCAGACTTGAAACTTTTGGAGTGAACCTCAGATGTAGGTACATGATGCCCCCAGTTTCGTTTTCGTGCAGTAAGTCCCATAGCAAGGCCTGTCAGCGCCAGCCGACATGGCTCTCATGTATCGCGGTCTAAATGTACTTTAACTTGGATGGATTTAAACAATCTATAGCTTGTTGGAAAGCAGATGAACAGGCCAACAAGCTGGCAAATCGGCAAGGCTTCAGACTTGAAACTTTTGGAGTAAGTCTCAGATGTATGTACATGATGCCTCCAGTTTCGTTTTTGTGCAGTAAGTACCATAGCAAGGCCTGTCAGCGCCAGCCGACATGGCTCTCATGTATCGCGGTCTAAAGGTACCTTAACCTGGATGGATTTGGACAACCTATAACTTGTTGAAAAGCGGATGGATAGGCCAACAAGCTGGCAAATCGGCAAGGCTTCAGACTTGAAACGTTTGGAGTGAGCCTCAGATGTATGTACATGATGCCCCCAGTTTCGTTTTTGTGCAGTAAGTCCCATAGCAAGGCCTGTCAGCGCCAGCAGACATGGCTCTCATCTATCGCGATCTAAAGATATCTTAACCTGTATAAATTTGGACAAACTATAGCTTGTTGGAAAGCGGATGAATAGGCCAACAAGCTGGCAAATCGACAAGGCTTCAGACTTGAAACGTTTGGAGTGAGCGTCAGATGTAGGTACATGATGCCCCCAGTTTCGTTTTTGTGCAGTAAGTCCCATAGCAAAGCCTGTCATCGCCAGCCGACATGGCTCTCATGTATCGCGGTTTAAAGGTACTTTAACTTGAATGGATTTGGAGAAACTATAGCTTGTTGGAAAGCGGATGAATAGTCCAACAAGCTGGCAAATCGGCAAGGCTTCAGACTTGAAACGTTTGGAGTGAGCCTCAGATGTATGTACATGATGCCCCCAGTTTCGTTTTTTTGCAGTAAGTCCCTTAGCAAGGCCTGTCAGCGCCAGCAGACATGGCTCTCATCTATCGCGGTTTAAAGGTACTTCTACTTGAATGGATTTGGAGAAACTATAGCTTGTTGGAAAGCGGATGAACAGGCCAACAAGCTCGCAAATCGGCAAGGCTTCAGACTTGAAACTTTTAGAGTAAGCCTCAGATGTAGGTACATGATGCCTCCCGTTTCGTTTTTGTGCAG
Source organism: Patiria pectinifera (assembly GCA_029964075.1). Taxonomy (NCBI): domain Eukaryota; kingdom Metazoa; phylum Echinodermata; class Asteroidea; order Valvatida; family Asterinidae; genus Patiria; species Patiria pectinifera. Next base: position 21,303,097 of record CM057142.1, on the reverse strand, counting down.
TAAGTCCCATAGCAAGGCCTGTCAGCGCCAGCCGACATGGCTCTCATGTATCGCGGTCTAAAGGTGCCTTTACCTAGATGGATTTGGACAAACTATAGCTTGTTGGAAAGCGGATGAATAGGCCAACAAGCTGGCAAATCGACAAGGCTTCAGACTTGAAACGTTTGGAGTGAGCCTCAGATGTAGGTACATGATGCCCCCAGTTTCGTTTTTGTGCAGTAAGTCCCATAGCAAGGCCTGTCAGCGCCAGCCGACATGGCTCTCATGTATCGCGGTCTAAATGTACTTTAACTTGGATGAATTTGGATAATCTATAGCTTGTTGGAAAGCAGATGAACAGGCCAACAAGCTGGCAAATCGGCAAGGCTTCAGACTTGAAACTTTTGGAGTAAGTCTCAGATGTAGGTACATGATGCCTCCAGTTTCGTTTTTGTGCAGTAAGTACCATAGCAAGGCCTGTCAGCGCCAGCCGACATGGCTCTCATGTATCGCGGTCTAAAGGTACCTTAACCTGGATGGATTTGGACAACCTATAACTTGTTGAAAAGCGGATGGATAGGCCAACAAGCTAGCAAATCGGCAAGGCTTCAGACTTGTAACATATGGAGTGAGCCTCAGATGTAGGTACATGATGCCCCCAGTTTCGTTTTTGTGCAGTAAGTCCCATAGCAAAGCCTGTCATCGCCAGCCTACATGGCTCTCATGTATCGCGGTCTAAAGGTGCCTTTACCTAGATGGATTTGGACAAACTATAGCTTGTTGGATAGCGGAGGAATAGGCCAACAAGCTGGCAAATCGGCAAGGCTTCAGACTTGAAACGTTTGGAGTGAGCCTCAGATGTATGTACATGATGCCCCCAGTTTCGTTTTTGTGCAGTAAGTCCCATAGCAAGGCCTGTCAGCGCCAGCCGACATGGCTCTCATCTATCGCGATCTAAAGATATCTTAACCTGAATAAATTTGGACAAACTATAGCTTGTTGGAAAGCGGATGAATAGGCCAACAAGCTGGCAAATCGACAAGGCTTCAGACTTGAAACGTTTGGAGTGAGCGTCAGATGTAGGTACATGATGCCCCCAGTTTCGTTTTTGTGCAGTAAGTCCCATAGCAAAGCCTGTCATCGCCAGCCTTCATGGCTCTCATTTTTCGCGGTCTAAAGGTACCTTAACCTGGATGGATTTCGACAAACTATAGCATGTTGGAAAGCGGATGAATAGGCCAACAAGCTGGCAAATCGGCAAGGCTTCAGACTTGAAACGTTTGGAGTGAGCCTCAGATGTATGTACATGATGCCCCCAGTTTCGTTTTTTTGCAGTAAGTCCCTTAGCAAGGCCTGTCAGCGCCAGCCGACATGGCTCTCATGTATCGCGGTTTAAAGGTACTTTCACTTGAATGGATTTTGAGAAACTATAGCTTGTTGGAAAGCGGATGAACAGGCCAACAAGCTGGCAAATCGACAAGGCTTCAGACTTGAAACGTTTGGAGTGAGCGTCAGATGTAGGTACATGATGCCCCCAGTTTCGTTTTTGTGGAGTAAGTCCCATAGCAAAGCCTGTCATCGCCAGCCTTCATGGCTCTCATTTTTCGCGGTCTAAAGGTACCTTAACCTCGATGGATTTCGACAAACTATAGCATGTTGGAAAGCGGATGAATAGGCCAACAAGCTGGCAAATCGGCAAGGCTTCAGATTTGAAAGGTTTGGAGTGAGCTTCAGATGTAGGTACATGATGCCTCCAGTTTCGTTTTTGTGCAGTAAGTCCCATAGCAAGGCCTGTCAGCGCCAGCCGACATGGCTCTCATGTATCACGGTCTAAAGGTACCTTATCCTGGATGGATTTAGACAAACTATAGCTTGTTGGATAGCGGACAAATTGGCCAACAAGCTGGCATATCGGCAAATCTTCAGTCTTGAAACTTTTGGAGTGAACGTCAGATGTAGGTACATGATTCCCCCTGTTTCGTTTTTGTGCAGTAAGTCCCATAGCAAGGCCTGTCAGCGCCAGCCGACATGGCTCTCATGTATCGCGGTCTAAAGGTACTTTAACTTAAATGGATTTGGACAAACTATAGCTTGTTGGAAAGCGGATGAACAGGCCAACAAGCTGGCAAATCGGCAAGGCTTCAGACTTGAAACTTTTGGAGTAAGCCTCAGATGTAGGTACATGATGCCCCCAGTTTCGTTTTTGTGCAGTAAGTCCCATAGCAAGGCCTGTCAGCGCCAGCCGACATGGCTCTCATGTATCGCGGTCTAAAGGTACCTTAACCTGGATGAATGTGGACAAACTATAGCTTGTTGGAAAGTGGATGAATAGACCAACGGGCTGGCAAATCGGCAAGGCTTCAGATTTGAAACTTTTGGAGTGAGCGTCAGATGTATGTACATGATGATCCCCAGTTTCGTGTTTGTGCAGTAAGTCCCATAGCAATGCCTGTCAGCGCCAGCCGACATGGCTCTCATGTATCTCGGCCTAAAGGTACCTTAACCTGGATGGATTTGGACAAACTATAGCTTGTTGGAAAGCGGATGAATAGGCCAACAAGCTGGCAAATCGGCAAGGCTTCAGACTTGAAACTTTTGGAGTGAGCCTCAGATGTAGGTACATGATGCCCCCAGTTTCGTTTTTGTGCAGTAAGTCCCATAGCAAGGCCTGTCAGCGCCAACCCGCATGGCTCTCATGTATCGCAGTCTAAAGGTACCTTAACATGGACGGTTCTGGACAAACTTGCCATCAGCATGAGCCTACTCCCTTAAAGGACTCTACTGGGAACTCAGCGGTTCCGGCCCACACATCTTACCTTCCCTGTCCATCCATATAACCCGATGGCCAGACGCCATGCAAAGGGAGGATCAAGGCGGCACCTTAAGCCCTGATCCCCAGAGTGGACCACATGCATTGAGCCTGTACGAAGATGCACATTTTGGACTTCGCGGACATTACCAGCAACATTGCTTACCGATTTAGCTAAGGTACTGTTTTTATTTTTGAACGGTTAATTAAGTCCTTTACATATACTGTGTCGAACAGCGCGTGTTGAAAATTAAAATGACACCTGCGGAAATCGAAACACCGATTCTCCACCTGTTGGTCAGCAATTTATTAACCACTAGGCTACTTCACTACTTACAGTTACGTTAATTGGAGTTTAAAACCTGAGACCCATTCATCGTTTTCTTAAGATCGGCTAGTTGAATTGGTTTCAATAATTGTTCATGGGTTATTTTGTCCTTTCCGTTGTACATTGTGATTTAAAAAAAAAAATATACACTTTTAAAATTGGCCATAGTTTTATTCTGTAGCAATATATGCGTATAGTAAAACACGACTGTGCGTGAGTGTGTGTGTATTTTTTTTAACGCCTAATTCGTCTTCTTCGCTCTCGATCTGGTTAGAATGAAGCAACCCCCCTCCTCTCTCCCTGCACCAATGCGGGAATCGGTCACTACGTTTCAATCTCAGCATAAAAGGCTTCAGGTGCAACAGACCCGGATGAAGTGTTGTGTATGCCCTTTAAAGGCAACAGTGATCAATAGGCCTTATACTGCGTCCTTGGCACCGGCACCAAATTCAAGTTGATATTATAATATTGGAGTACCAAGCAGTGTACAAATTTACCCAGAATAATTTCGTATGGGTCCTAGCTCCAAAAGCTTGTTGGCATCAATCGCTTCTCAAAAGTGGAGAAAGGTGGTAGGCCTACATATGTGTATCTTTTCAAGAACTAATGTGAGTGCAAAGCCTAACTGTGTGTGGTTCGGGGCCCTTTAGCAGGCCCCAAGAGAACAAATGGATTCTAGATTCTCTGTAGTGCGATCTGAGGCAATTTCTGACCACTATAACCAATTTTGCTTTTAGCAAAAAACCCTCACCATTTTAAACATCATTTTCGAGTTTGGAGTCATTGAATCAGTGTAGCCTATATAGCTATTCTGAGCTATAGGCTACACGTAGGCTAGGCTACATGTTTGTTTTTACTCGAAGGTACTCGTGGGGGGGGGGGGAGACGACATGTGCCCCCGCCCCCTAGCAATTGACGCCCATGGTTGGCACCGTGTTTCAAAACGACAGCTAATTTTAGGGCCTATACATGTATCGAAACTCTTGTGGAAAGAGAAACTCTTCGATTAACACCATAACCAAACGTGCCTGGGTGTATGGGTGTTTTATGGCACACTAGACTAGGTGATATTTTAGCTATTTTTCCTAATTTCGGGGTGCTGAATCCAAAAATGATGGTTATCAAACTTGATTTTTAGTGGAAATATGCCTAATTTGCATAAATCTTTAATACCCATTGTGTAATATATTTGTTCCCATATTAGCGTAAATTTATTATTATTTAATTTTTTGAAAAGTTTTATTTCGGTGATTCTACTTACATTTTCTTACTCCAAAAACATTTTCTAAAGCATACAAGTGACTGAATAATTATGATGACATAGTAACAACCAAAATGGCTACTACTACACCCTAAAGTTGCGCGCATTTACCTCGTCTCCAGATATCATCAAGTAGTCTTCTCAAACCTCAGTATTGATGAAATTCAAATTCACCATGTTGGTTACTGGCACAGTTACCCTGTTAACATTTTATTTAAAATCATGTGAATAATGATAACATTGTGATATTTAGCCCTGAAAACAACAACAGGGAAACAACGAGGTGTCTGTAAATTTGGCTAAAAGTAGGCGAAGGTCCCGGTGGTTGCCTAACGTGGGAGACGTGAGCAAGTTCAAGGAAATACCCAGAGTTATTGGTGAGAAAATGTTTAGGCGTTGACATAATTACTGTAATCAACAATAATATTTTAAATTTGGGGATTTCCTTGAAATTGTTCAAGTCCCTCACGTTAGGCAACCCTTAGCCTAATACGAACACCTCATTTTCTAAAATCAGTTTTTTAAAGATTTCTGCAAATTAGGCATATTTCTACAAGAAATCTAGCTGGTAACCATCAGTTTCGGATTCAGCACCCCAAAATTAGGTATAATAGCTGTGTTACCACCTTCTACTAAAAAACACCTCTTCTTGCCCTAAAAAAAACCCTTTTTGAAATATCGCCGATATAGACTACACTGAACTGGGCCCCGGAATTTTCCGCGTGACCTATGCACAGTTCCTGCTGTGCCTATTGGATAATCCGGGCCTGGGAATTAATGAGGAGTCTATATCGACATTTAGCTGCTCTGGCCTAGCATCGATTCTTTCAAACTCCTCATTCAGGACACAATATAAAAAAACACGACACAGTCAACATATTGTTTTTCATGACGTTGTTTTACTATACTTGCTTTTCCCTTCGAAAATTAATGGCAAAGAAGCTTGGATAAATTGGAGAAACAAGAACTAAGATTTACACATTTTTTTTTGTCAATGCAAGGCGTGTCCAAAAAGGGAAACCAAAACTGGCGCCCCCTGTTTCTTAAAAAAAATCTGTTTCTGCATGAAGCACTTTATAGACCTAGGATGTGAACGCCCAAATAATATACATTCTATCAGTAAAAAAAATCATTCAAAGCACCGATGTACTTTTTCATGCAGTTATGGACGTTCAAGCATAAATATATTTATAAAATTGTAAGGTAAGTGATATTTGAACAAAACGAAAAAAACCACATCTAAACACTCTCATAAGCAAGATAACTGGCTCTTATGGTAATGTTCTTATACCTTGTGCTTCCAATGTTTAAACAACGTGCTTCAATGTAAGATATACTTGAATGTTGCAGGAAACAACTCACGGGAGTATTCTAATATCGTTTCCATGATACGACTCATGGTTTCCTTTTGCTGAAATATCACGTACTTAAAATGTAATGCCGCCAACAACATTTTAGAACTTTGTTTGTTTTCCAAATTTTGTAAATATCTAGAAAAGAAAATGAGTGATTTGAATGATTCTTTTACCAAAAGAGAGCATATTGATTGGACTTTCACATTCTATGATCTAAAAAGTGCTACATGCAGAACTTCTTTAAAGTTAAGAAAATAGGTGGTGCCATTTGGGTTTCCTTTTTTTCACTCACTCTGTAAAACACAAACACTTGGATGATTGCATGCAACTTTTCAAACTTTCTGCAAGTATAGGTTAAATCCTAGAAACACACGGGCGAATCAAGAAATCAGACCGGAGGGGAATTCAAGGGCGCTGAGCCTGAAACGTAACCCATGTAAGAATGTCGGAAAGGTTAAACGGAGTTTTACAAGTGGACGTTGAATAATATAATATGTATTGAATATAAAACAATGTGCTTCAAGGTAAAATATACTTGAATGTTGCTAGGGCGGCTCGGGGGGGGGGGGGCAAAGAGGGCCATGACCCCCAACAAAAATGAACCCAATTTCTTTTTAAGCGACGTCGCACGGTCGCAATAAAGGCAGGCAATCGAGTAGCCTACACCACCATCTTTTCCTAAAAAAACCCATTAGTTAAAGTGGTCGGAAATTGCCTCAGATCGCACCACAGAGCATCTAGAATAGGCCCCGAACCCAACGCCGTAGTTTTTTTGACCCACTTTTTGGAGGACCAAACATTTTTGCCCCCCCCCCCACCCCCCAAATTGTGTTCTGGAACTGCCATTGGAATGTTGCAGGAAACAACTTACGGGATTATTCTGATATCGTTTCCATGATACGACGCATGGGGAAGGTTAAACGGAGTCTTACAAGTGGATGTTGAATAATACAATATGTATTGAATATGAAGAACAGTTTTTCAAATAACTCATACTACAGAGACCAAACAATCGATTTAACTTTAAACAAATCTGATTTACGTTTTAAAAATCCGATTTTCCCCCCCAAACAACCCTGCCGGGATCTGATTTGTATGCATTAAGCCAACCGACACCACAAAATGAAAATAAATTCTGTTCATTTAAAATTGAAAAATAAACCACATACCCCAAATAACTTTAGTAAGTTACAACTAATCAGATTAAGTTCAAATTTGTCACCAATGCAGAGCCATTTTGCTACATCAAGCGTTGCAATCACGATTGCAAAATACTGTCCGCTAAGGCGCGGTGTTGTTATTCTACATGTATGAGCGTATGATAGTCTTGACTCACCATGAGTAACAACTAGTGCTTAGTTTTAGGCAAAAAGAGGCAAAATTTTCCAGATCCCCATCATAGCTGGCCTCGATGCCCATTTTGGGACAGCCACCGGAAGGGCAACTTCCGAACCAGCCGCAGGGAGACGTCGGGTAGTTGCAGCCTTGAGACGAGTCTCTCAGATGATCCAGGCTCGCTATGAAGAAGTCAATGGACCGCATGTGGCCGCAGCCGTCGAACTCCATAAAACAGCCTGTCTGCCACAGTGCGCCTTTGTTCGGGTAAAAGTCCAGGTGGCCGGTCTGAGGAGGCGACAGTAACAAGACATTTATAGTTATATAGGCATCAAGTATATCACAATTCAAATCACAATCTAAGTATAGGTCACAAAAAATGGGAAGCCTTGCAGCCCTACATAGGCAAAACAGACACAATTGGTTTCCAAATGTTTCTTGTGCAACATTTCGCGGCCAAAAAGTTAAATACAGAAGAACAACAACAACAAAAGGTCAATACCTAATAACCAATCTTCTTTGAAAAAAGAGATAACCGTCGTTGCCGTATTCGATTTGTTCGTAAATCAAACTATATCAGTCAGGAAACTGGAGGTTTACTTACCGCCTCTGCCAGTCCTAACAGATTCAAACTTCCGTCGGAGTGGATGATATCAACAAACTTGGCGTCGCTTTTATCCAGAACACAATCGGGTTCGTTGGTGAAGGACTTGAAGCTCGGTGAAGCCGGGTCGAGTCCTTTGGGGAATATTGGTAAGTCACTCACTATCAGGCTGTTTTTCATGGCTGCTAACGTAGTAGCATGGCAGACTTTTGACAAGGCATGGTGACTTGGCCGGCATATTTGACTGAGATGTGAGGTACGAAACGAGTCGAGCGAAGGCTACACACAAGTGAATTAGGCCTTTTGCCCAAAATGTCGTGTTTTTCTTTCTAATTTCTGTATAGTAGCTTATGGAAGTAAACGTATGTCAGTAAATATTAATATCAGCAAATGGCCTAAGCGATAGGCAAACAACGTCTCTGGTTTCTGGTATGGAGCTTGCCCAAAAAGTGGTGCGGTGACGCGTTTTCTTTGTTTACCCTACTTTTTTTTCTTCAAATGTCGGTTGATGTTGCAAATGACTATTCGATCCCCTTAAAACTCTCAAAAAATATCATTCAGAGTAGAGCTTGAGGTGACCTCAGTAAGGCCGTATTGGGCTTGAGAAGTCTGCATCCACTTACGATCTCGACAGACACGAACATTCTTCGGGAAATTTTGATAATCAAGACAAAAATCAGGGAAAACGCCAGACCACAGCGACATCAATATCGTGCATGATCTGCCAGGCTGGCCATTAGTCTGCGCCGGCCCTTACATATTGCAATAATTGAAAAGCGTTTACACAGGTTCCTTGAGATACTCTGGTTCGCGCACAATAACAAAATTACAACACCGTGTGCAAATTGTGCCCAACTAAATTTAGTGCCAAATATATGGGAGCCCAGAGAGACCACATAAAGCTTTTTTCGATCGTGACTTCCTCTGAAAACATGTTAAAATTTTACAGCAGCAGGATTCCAGTCAAACCTGTTTTTATTTTACCGGCGACGCGCGCGCATACCAGAAACCGGAAACTTTTGTGCAAAAAACGTGCAACATTCAGAAAACAAATAATTAAAACTGTTTTTTCTTAAATGAAATTATTTTTTATTTTAAAGCCTGATTATTTCTCGATACACTCCTTTTCACCCCATCCATTTGGGTCCCAGGATCCAGAAATACAGTCAATTAAGTGAATGATTGTACCAGTAGATCTGCGACTCACCGGTTATGCGACCTATCTCGCCTCCCAGATACTCCCCAGCGAAACCAACGAGGTGAGCCCCCAGGCTGTGGCCAACCATGTGCACGTCAGCGTAGTTCAGGCCGTGGTGGTCATGAAGCCCCTGCAGTAGGATACCCAGTTCCCGCGCAACCAGTCTGGTGTCCACGCGGCATTGGATGTAGTTCAGACCCTCTGCGGCCTCCTCCCAATCCACCATGATAACGTTGAGATCGGACTGTTATAACACGGGCAAACAATATTGAGCTGACTTTATTTTGACATAAAATTCGAGTAGGGATCCTCTTCAGTTTAGTTCCGTTCATTGATTTCCCATTTTCGCATATCAAGTTCACAAATATAAAGTTCACTGGCAGAGTTGCTAAACAGTGAAAGTTTATTGAACCTGAACCAATTGAGATAAGCTCATATTTGACCATTTCAATCGGGTACATTGTATTAATGTTTCTATGGGAGATAATGAAATTTGAATCAACAGCAAACAGAATAAATGAAAGCACATCGGACGATTTAGTAAAGTCATTAATAAAACTTAAGAACAGTAGCAAACCTGAAACTGCCGCACGCCACAACCAACGTTTCTAAAAATCAAAATCGGACCCACCAATGGAAACATTATCGGTTTCTATCAGAAAGAAACTTCCGAACCACTCCGCAGGGAATCGCCACGAATGCCATAGCTTATACAAAATTATCTCTTGATCAATTGGATCAAACTGTATTATTTTTGATCAGATTGTATAATTAATTCGTTTTGTGGGGATTAAGCAGATGCATAAAAACTTGTAGATAATAGGCCTGATTTAAAAGGTAACCAGCAAATATATGTTGTTATTATATGATACTTACCAGATATGGGGTCGTTTTGTCTCGGTCGAACGCGAAGAGGAATATTGAGTTACATTGATAGACTCATCCCGAGGGCTAGACATTTGAAAAGATGGACTTGACAGTTGCGTGTAGCATTTTCAGTGATGTTAGTAAGTTAAATATACAGCCTACCTCCGCCATGAAAGCAGTACGGAGCCCTACGAAGTAATCATCTTCGTAACCGCTATTGAAACCGTGCGCGATGACCACCGTCTTCCGTCCAGCGTCGAAGTCTCCCACCGATCCGACGTCATCCCACATTATCTCGATCTTCTGATTACCGGGGGTGTACAGGAAGAAGTGGTTTCCCAGGGTCGCGGGTTCCCCTGGGTAGGGATCGTTGGCCCAGCACGCGAGGGCGTTCGAAAAGCAAAGCTCGCTCATGTCCAAGTAACACACCTCTTTGTGAAAAATACAACGAACTTTGAGATTACGTATGAAATTTGTATAAAAATAATGCAAGAAAGCAGAACTTGGAGATTTGTAATACTTTCAATAATGCAAGAAAGCAGAATGTCATAAACAACTTGAAGGCGCCCAGGGGTTGTTTTCCCATATGGGCGCCTTGTTTATGACATTCTGCTTTTTGTAAACGTGCTGCATTGTAACAAATCTTCGGAGGGAAGAAGGCAAGGTTCCATTTTTTAAGTGTTTTGCATTCTACAATTGTATCATAAACGTAGCCAGCGGGGATGGGGTTATTCCCACCCCCACCCCCCCCCCCAAAAAACATTTCCCCAATCTTATTCTTGAACATTTTTACGAGCAGCATTAAGAGTCAATTCGGGTTCGTCGAGCTTTGCCTGTTCTATTCAAAACATGACAATGAAACTTAATAAATGTAGACTTCGATATCCATCAATCAAGTGGGGTCGGCTCTTAAGTCCAACGCCTCCTAGGTCTGACGCCTCATAAGTCCGATGCCTCATTGGTCCGACCATAGACGCCTCATAGCTCCGACGCGTCGCGCGCGACGCCTCGTAAGTCCGGCAAATTAAACGCCTCGTTTTTTTCCGACGTCAGACTTATGAGGCGTCGGACTCATGAGGCGTCTGACCTATGAGGCGGAATAAATAAATGGTATGCCTCATAAGTCCGGCGCCTCATAAGTCCGACATTTCCGACTAATGAGGCGTCGGACCTATGAGGCATCGGACTTATGATACGGCCCCGATTGCAAATGCAATCAAGAGCAAGACTTGGGGACTTTTTTTTTAATGAAGAGATTTTTCATAAATGAACGTACCGGCGTAAACATCTCTCATGCGCACCATGCAGATGGTAGCCAACGCCCAAATCAACTTGCTCAGAAGTCCAGACATCCTCAACACTAGCTGATGCTTACGGTAAAACGGCAAGATACTGTAAGATAATGAATTATTATAATTCAACGGAAAGAAATGCAAATTTATCGCTCCGTGTCCTTTAAAATCCATTGAGTGGCAACAATGTAAGTCCCAGTGTTGTAGTCCGGCAAAAACGCAAAGGTGATAATCCAAAGTTAACATTTGAATTAGTATTAAACTTCGTGTTTAACCTCAATGAAAGAATATGTTGCCTATGATGTGAGGTGCCCGTTTCAAGTTTAACGAACACAGTTACAAAAGGGTGACCCCTAAAAAGTTGTGCAATCATACATCTTCGATTTTCTCAAAAAGTATCCAACATCAGCATTTCACGTTGACGGAGTATATTGTTTGTACTCTCGTGTATAACCACAGCGAAAAGTTGATGAAAATCCATTCCATAAAACCAGAGATACAACAAATTATAAATGGCAATGTGTTCTTCCTGCACGCGTTCCAATGTGATTTAAACTGTTCATGAAAAGACCCAGTGCAGAGTACCGGTTGAGCGATGTCCAATGCAATGTGTACTGTGCAATGGAATAGTTGAAAAACACATACCCAATATGTTACAGCTCTGGTTAGCATACATGGGGGTCCAAGACTTTTTCGCTGATTATACAAGAGTATAATTAATATGCTCCATCAAAATGAAATAATTTGTCATAGCAGGTGCAGTTTAGCAGATCTAAAATAGATACGTTTGTGAAAGGTAATGGCCTGAAACAGGTTATCAAGCCACTTTAAACTTGATAATCACTATTATAACACCTCAACCACAGATTCTGTGTCTTGATTGGCCGAGAGCGAGTCACATGTTACTTTCTAATTTTGCTATCTTTCTGTGCACGGCCAAAAGTACTTTGCGCATACCAACCAAAGTACTATATACCATTAGCACCAACTATTTCCCACGGCGCGGCGGTTATGTGTGTGTGGATGCTGCTGTGTGCGCGTTGCGCCGCAGCACAGCGCGTTTTTTTTTCCAAAGAGCGCGCCACAGAGTTGGGTTCAAACATTTCGCGAAGGGTAGTTTGGAAGAAATACATTTTCCACCAATTTTGTATTGAAATTGAAGTTTATTTCAACTGTGTTCAGATTTAAATAATTTAAAATATTATAACCAAGCAGAATCTGTGGGTGAAGTGTTATAAACAAATATTGAATGCTTTATCTCGTGGTGAAGTAAAACTAGCCTCCCTCGGTGATCCATGGACCATTCTATTTTCCCGAGGCTAGTTTTACTACACCACTCGAAGCATTCAATATTTGTATAATATTGACAGGTTTTATTGTGAGCCAAAATGTTTACCACCAATAGGAAGAAGCGACCACAACTGTATCATTTTAAAACCAGGTAATAAATCTGTGCATAGCAAAATCAAGAGGGCGCACTGTTAGGCCTTTGAAAGATTCTGACATCAAAAGCTTTGGCTCGTGGATTCAAAAGCAGGATTGGGCTGATGTGCATACATGTAACTCCACTGATATCCAAGGTAAAACCGATGCCTTTTACCGGTTATTGAATAAAGCAGTTAATTCCCATTTTCCTACTATAACCAAGAAATCTTGTTCATACGACAAACCATGGATAACGCCGAAAATTAAGACACTGAATGCTGATCGTCAGGCTGCATTTTCTATTGGTGATTCCAATCAATGGCGGTCATTGCGCAATAAAATTAAACGGGAAATTGCGGCTGTCAAAATTAACTTTCATGCTGATAGAGTTAGACGTCTAAAAAAAAACCGATTCTAAAAACTAATAAAAAAAATTACGAAAAGTTCATTTCAGCTGCTGTCGTAGATTCTCTTGTATTTTGCACTGAATCACACACTAAATGCATGTATCGACAACTTCCTATAATGTGATTTATTGAGGTACTGATATGCCAATGAACATTAAAAGTGTGAAATACAAATACTGTACAAAAAATACAAAAAAAGCTGTACACGCATGGGTCTAGAATACCCAATTTAGGTAAAGCATGATACATCAAGCAATCAGTTCAGACCCCGCATGATTAAACTTGTGACAAACTTCAAGCACTGCCGCTGGAACAAACTTTTGCCAGGGGGTGCTGGAATAAAGGACGGACAAAATTAATGCGAAAGCGGAGCGCAAAGCCCTTACGTCGTGGCTTAATTTGGAATATAGATGCTCTGTGGTGCAATCTGGGGGCGATTCCTGGCCACTTTCATTTGGCTTTTTTAGCAAACCTTTTTTTTTTGACATTATAAAGACAATTTATTTCATTATTTTGTTTAGAATATACTGTTGGTCTTAAAATTGTAGTGGAGAACCCTGTATTTTTATCTCCATTTTTGGTTCCATTTCATTCTGGAAAAAGAATTGTATCATTATGCATGACATCGCATGTAAATATTATTGTTGCAAGGCTGCTTTCTTACATTTAGTAAATTCCTTCGTGTATGTTTTGTTTTATTACGGCGTGGGGCCACAGGGCCAGGACCGCTTTAGTTCTATTTCACCAAACGATGTAGCTCTCGATATATTTGCAGTGCTATTTGTTTGTTACAGGGAATGGCAAATATAAAAGACTAAAAGACCAAATACATCTTTATGTTTATGCTCGGTAGATAGCAAGTTTGGGGCTAGGCAAGGATTTATCGGTCTACTGAGATTGAATGAGGAAAAAGTTGCAGGGTAAAACATGATTAGCTCTTTATGGCAGGATTTATCGGTCTACTGAGATTTTATGAGGAAAAACTTGCAGAGGGTAAAACATAAATAGCTTTTTAATTAAAACGAAACTACACTGGAATTGGCGTAAAGCATGACTAGTTTCAATGAAAATCCCGTCCCACTCCTATTAGGTTGGTATGTGTCACGGTGAACCTTGCTATTTGTTAATCTTGAGTACAGAATGCTAGCAACGTCAATGAAACTTTTAAATGAACTCACTTGACCCTTTCTTCCGGGTCAACCGGAAGGTTAAATTTAGGTGAATTCAAAATGAATTCTTTAGCCTAAAATCAAAACAAAGCAAAACTTCTTCCATACGGTTTACGGTATGATCATAAAACCCAGTGTAAACTTGTACCACGTTACAAAGATACTATATATTTTGTTACGTCATCATTACGTCACCCTTGTGCTATTTTTTAGAACACGCGTAAAAGCATGTTTTTAGAAAAAAGTCAACTTGCCAGGATTCTCAGAATATTTTCCTTCTGGATTTGATCAGAGCCAACATTGGTCTTTCAATATCTGGTGAGAGAAGTTTTTGGGAATCGTCCCTCGCTAGTTTTCCTCTCATACCTTAAATGCAGACAATTACTCTTTCGTGCCATTCTTTCGTTAGCTCGGAGCAGAATTTTATTAGCCCATGCAAAGACAAAGAAAAACATTAAAAATAAATTTATTTTTTAGATGTTAAGCGTATGTTGCATAAAACTCCAAACTCCATACTGAAGTCTACCTTACGGTTTCTATTTTTGAGCTGCCATATTTTTTTATGTGCAGCTCCAGACATGCGCTTCAAAAACTAGACCATGTCCTCCGTGTTTTATGTAGGCCTTTGTCTGCCGAGTCAGCAACAAAGTTCATATAGTCTAAGAGTAAGCGATCAAACTCTTTTTTTTATTGCTTTAAAAAAATTCCTTTAAGGCATTTTCAGCAAAGATGTGTTAAAGTTTCAGTCTGTCGTCCTGTGTAGAGAATATATATATATTCAGTATGCAGCCATGATAATCAGTATGCAGCCACAGTCTGTGGTTGTACGGTTTGCAAATTTAAGGGCCAGTAAACGAAATGAAATTACAACTCGAGCGTTAATCGCCATTCCAGGCACTCCGGTGAAAGTGTACGGCGGATCTTCTTAAATAAAGTTCTAATTTGCATGTGTTGCCAAAACAACAAACAACAAACAAATGCGTCTTTGAAAACGAATTTCGGTGCATGAATCGAACAACTAATCGCAACAGCATCTGGAATCGGTGATGGACCCATGAGGATGATTTTGACGAATTGGGCAGAGAAAACGGCGAAATCATTTACAGATGAAGTTGTTATTGTTGTACAGCAGTGCTTACTGTGACATGGATAGTATATCTTCACTTACCTTTTGATGATCAGATACTTCAGCTTCGCCTGCTTGCTAAGGAATGACTCCAAATTTCCGAAGCTGTTGCCCTTTAACTGTTCGGCCTTAATACGCAAAATCATCATTTGCAGTTGCTTTGTGAGTACCAAATTACACGAACCAATCAGAGTAAGGCGTGTTGGTATCACCGACACCGACCCAGGGTAGGTTTTGTCGGTTGAAGAGTTAAACATCTGGATACCTCATCGGCTGTTCAACGTGACGTCAGCGACCGCCTTACGTATTACCACTCCCACAATCGTTATTGAAAATAATTTAAAAATTACCTATTGTAATTGGCAGGCATAATAACGTTAACCCAGGGGCGGATCCAGGAATTTTTGCAGGGGGTGGTGGTTTCATCAGCCAAAAAATCTGAAAATGTAAACAGTTTTTTTTTTAGCGGACACTTGGCCTCCGTAAAATCAAAAACTGTGGGGGTGGGGGTGTGGGGGGCTGGGGGAGCTGGTACCATATTTCAATAGGGGGCGCGGTCCAAATTCGACGATTTTTAACACTTGATTACAGGATGGTGTACCGTATTTTGAACAGGAGGACATTATACCAGTATAATTTTTTGGGGAGTGTCGCGGGGGGGGGGGATTCGACTTATTTTTTTTTGGAATTTGTATAAATTTTTTTTTGACAGAGCTGGAGGGGGGGGGGGTTGACCCCCAACCCCCCCCCCCTCCTGGATCCGCGCCTGTAACCTTTGTTTCCACCAAATGTATTATTTCTTATTAAAATAATGTTTCACCCAACCCACCGTCGAATGGAGATATCAGAACCAACGCGTAGCATTAATAACACATTTGGCGCCTTGTGTTTTTTTTAAAGTTGTAAAAAAAAGGCAAGGAACTCATTAATAGTATTTTGCACGTTAGCCTATTAGTGACACCTTTAGCAGAGGTAACCTTCTTTTCCGTGCAAGTTTAGCAAAACATGTTGTTTTACGGTAGGTTGTTTTGTTGTTTAAATGGGATGCGATGATTCTTTTGTTTTCTCTATTTATTTTTTTGACTACGGTGGCAGTCAAAATGCTTCCATTTTTTATAGGGTGTTGGAGCAAAGTGATTTTTGCATGAGGTATTCAATGTGTAGTGCGTGCTTGGACCTATTAAATAATAATGATAATAATAGTCTGAAAAACCTGATCTATCGGTGATGTTCAGCGACAACCTTCATCTCGGCGGTTGCTGCAACAATAATCGATGCTCTCTTTTGTTCAAACGCCTTTTTGTAACACATGGAAGGGTCATTAAACTCATTTTAATGCTTTGCGTGCACGATTTATCGTGGGAAATCGGGCTGGGGTATTTTCTCAATTTTGTTTTTCCGCGGCCTTTGACACCTCCGGGAAACCATGCCCCGACCGAGGAGTGTCGTGTTTATGTAAAAATTCTCATGTTGGAGACATAGTTCACACAAATACGTCCTGAAGGGGGGGGGATGACCAAAATCCTAAAATTGACCGGCCGTGGGAATTCAAAAAGCGGGTGGGGGGGGGGGGGCTGGGCTGGATAAAGATACCACATCACACTCGCTGTTCCGGATAAAGATGTATATCAATATGTTTACTCGCGCTAACATAAAAACGGTGCATTTTTAAAGGTTTTCTACTTTATTTCTCCACTTTTCAGTACCACATTTTAGTTGTTGGGGTGTTCGAAAAATACCTCTAAATCTGCATTTTTTTCTTATCACAAAAAAATGTGGAAGATTATTCAATAGTCCACCCACCTCGTCAAAAGTGTGGGGGTATAATACCCCCCCCCCCTTCCGGATTAACGCCGCTGTACAAAAAATATATATATTTTCACACGTACAAAGAAATATATTCAGACTTATTGAGTGTCACTCTCCGTCTTCCGTAACAAGTCCTCAAATAATTCTTTCAATAGCTATTTTTTATTGCTACATGTATATGTATAAGCATTACGGCCAATTTCAAGGTGCGTGTTTTTGCTATCGTACGCCAACTTTTTATAATCAAAATTCTGCATTCGGTTCGTCACTGCGCAATTAGCGCTGTGACCTTTTCTCCAAACTGTGTCATAAGAGGATTATTACATCATGACACAAGGCCGGAAACAGCTGTTCTGTCTGCTGAATCGTTCGATCAATGATGATTTGTCAGGACATGTAAATTTGTAGCGCAAGAGGTGTCAATATGAGCCCTATTGGTGACATCAATCCATACCTTTGACAGATATGGACACTGCATATTTCAATCAATAATACATTGATGAAAATCATCAACCCAAACAAATAATCATCACGGCGCAGTGGCGGATCTACAGGGGTCAACCCGCCCCCCTCCCGCAGTTGAAGTCGCTGACTATAATGTACAAGTAAAGGTGGGCCTAAAAATTATGAAATGCTAATGTCTAATTAACTTCAAATGCTTTAGAATGCAGAAGAAAGCGTTTCGATTTCAATTCTTTCCTGGGGCCGGGCTGCCCCCGGAAAAAAAAACAAGAAAAAGGGCTTGTCTTCAGTACGCCTTCACCCAACACCCCCTTCCCATAAAGCTAGCCCCCTTTCTCCCTCCCCCCCCCCCGACACAAATGGATGCAAAGCTTGATAATTAAATTGCCCTGTGATATGTTTTGGCTTTCTTCAATTTTCAATTGGTCCGGATTGGTTTAATTGGTCCAGTTTTATTCGGTTTGGTTTGGCTTCCTTTGCCATGGGTTAATTGCTTCGGTTTAGTTCGGTTTGGTTGGCCCAGCTCGGTTTGGTTTGGTAGGTTTGTTTGATTTGCATTTTGTTTGGTTTGGTTTAATGTCCTTTTCTTTGGTTTATTTTATTCGGTTTGGCTGGCTTTATTCGGATTGATTTGACTTGGTTTGTTTTAGTTTATTTAAGATGAGATTTGAAGGTTTGCATGGTGGAAAGATACTAAGACAAGATAAGTTTGCGGTAGCGCCATGTGAATAAATCTCTTTTGTGAGTATGTGTGGTTCTGAAAAGAACCGGAGGGACTCGTTTCTGTTAGAAACGTTTCTAACAGTACGCTTTGCCCGTCGTCAGGAGAATGAGGGATTCCAACGATGATGCGATGATATAGGGATGGGTGCGGTGAGGCGTGAGAAGGATGCAAACTGGTGAAGCTCGAAACCGGTGAAGCTGAGAAGGATACAAGTTGACTGAGGGATGCTGGATGATCACTGGAGCGCGTCAGTACACAGTGAGAGGGCAAAGGGGAAGGAGCTCAGGGTATAGGTGACCCATAGGCGATAACTGAACCTAAGTTGTCCTAGGGTATAGGAGACCCATCGGACTTGGACTTGAAGATGGGGAGCCAGATTTCGCTGATGTAGACACCAATGTCATGGGGAACAGTGTCATGCTTGATGATCTCGATGGCTTCTCTGACGATGCGTCGGGGGTACCAGCGGTCGATGCTAGTGAGTAGTTCTGCTTGGCTCCAGTTGATCTGGTGGTCCTCGGTGTGGGAGTGTTTGACGATGGAAGATGTCTCGAAGTCTCCCTTCCTGCCATGGGATTCGTGTTCATTGAGTCTGTTGGGGAGGTCCCTGCCAGTCTGGCCGATATACACTTTGCCACATTGACACGGAATCTTGTACATGTACACCCCAGGTCTGCATTCTTGGTCACACCGATCCTTGTGTGAAGTCAGCAGGTTCTGCAACTTCAGAGGGTCTGTGTGGAAGACTCGAATTCCATGCTTTTGGAGGATGCGTTGGATGTGATGAGAAGTGGTGCCTAAGTAGGGGAGGGTGATGGAACTAGGGGCCCTAGTTGGCTTTGGGTATAGGAGACCCTACGGCCGGGAATGGTTCTTGGGTCTTGTGTCTTGACTTGGATGGGCCGTTGCGCTGCAGTGCTGTGGTGATGTGATGGAGTTCTTGAGGTAGGTGTTCATTGTCGCAGACGTTATACGCTCTTCGGACGAGGGCTCGGTTCGAGGACGAGGACTTGATTCTTGGGTGGTTGAAAGAGTTGCTGTGCAGGTATCTGCCCGTGTGGGTGGGCTTGCGGTAGACACTGCGAGCAAGACTTCCGTCTGGCTTTCTGGATACCTCAACGTCAAGAAATGAGATGTTACCATCTCTTTCTTGTTCCATGGTGAACTGGATGCTGCTGTTAAGCTTGTTGAGGTGTTCCAAGAAGAGCTGGAGGTTGTCTTGCCCGTGTTGCCAGATGACAAAGGTGTCATCCACGTACCGGAGCCAAACCTTGGGTTGGTGATCTGCTGTTTCGATGGCGCCGGTCTGTTCAAATTCTTCCATGAACAGTTCAGCCAGAACCGGGGATATATGAGATCCCATGGAGGTTCCAGCCGACTGTTCGAAGAATTTGTCCCGCCACCTGAAGCTGGATGAGTTGACACATGTGAGGAGCAGATCTTAAAGCTGGTCAGGGGTGAGGTCGGTGCGGTCTTGGAGAGTGGTGTCTGCTTGAAGTCTGTCCTTGGCGATGGTGCAGGCGTCTGAGGTGGGAATTATGCTGGTGAAGAGGGAGACGACATCAAAGCTGACCATGACGTCTCCTGCTGGAGGGTGAGGTCTTGGATGAATGCTGCAAACTGGTCGGAGTTCTTGATGTGGTGTTCGGTGCTTGATGCCTGGTCGTGTTGTATGTAGGATCCCATCTGGAAGCTACTTAGTACAATGGGACGCAGGGGGATATCCTACTCGTGGATCTTGGGCTGTCCGAAGAACGTGGGGCACTTGGAACAAGATGGTCGTAGCTGTCTCTACAGAGGCTGTGGCATGTTGCCGGAACGCTGAAGAGAAAGGAGCTTGCTTTGCAGTCTCCTCTCGATGGATGGCGTGGAGTCCTTAGTTCACGGTAGCAAGGTGAATAGAGTATGGCCTCTACCTTGCGGTCATACTCAGCCTTGTTGTGGTCGTACTCAGCCTTATCCATGAGGATAGTGGCGTTCCCTTTGTCCGCTCGAAGGATGTGGACGGACTTGTCTAGGCGAAGTGATGCGATGGCTGACCGGTCTTGACTGGAGATGTTGGGCTTTGCTGGCTTGTGTTTGCGGAGGGCTTCGTTGATCTGCAGATTTGTCGAGGTGGCTGAGGGTGGGTTCTGTGCTTTGGATGATCTCTTCGACACAGGATGACTTAGGGACGAGAGCAAAGTTCATACCCAATGACAGAACTTTTGTCTCTGCTGCAAAGAGGGTACGCTGGCTCAGGTTGACTACGGTGTGTTTGGGGAACGACTATTGGGAACGGAGGTGAGACTTGATGTGATGCACAGAACATCTCATCGGGTTGGGGGCCTGGGGACGTAGGGATATAAAAGATCCCATGTGTAGGGTTGGGGGCAGTAGGCGTGGGGATATAGGAGATCCCATTACCTTGGGTGTGGCGCTAGGTGATGCTCGCGAATTTCTTGATCTGACGGCTGCGGAATATTTCGGAGGCGTGGTTACTAGAAGACAGGGTAAGTCGCTGAATCTTTTCAAAGTCGGCGTGGGAAACACTAGAACCAAGCTGGTCACGGATGGTGATGGTGATCTCCTTATCCAAGGATGCAAGGGTCGACCTGGTGGAAATGATGCGGTCGCTCTGTGCAGAATGGAGAGTGACTTCTTGCTGCGAATAGGGTCGTGGAGTCGGAGGCCGGGAGGGATGACGTTGGAATCTATGCATCTTTTCAGAAAGGCCAGGTTGTTGATGTACTTCGGGCGCTTGATTGAATGGCGCTCGTGCATCTTGACCTTTGCAGGAGTAAGCTCCCCGTAGAGCGAAGTAAGATGAGATTTGAAGTTTTGCATGGTGGAATATGATACTAAGACATGATGGAAAGATACTAAGACAAGATAAGTTTGCAGAAGCACCATGAGTATGTGTGGCAAAGTGTATATCGGCCAGACTGGCAGGGACCTCCCCACCAGACTCAATGAACACAAAGCCCATGGCAGGAAGAGACTTCGAGACATCTTCCATCGTCAAACACTCCCACACCGAGGACCACCAGATCAACTGGAGCCAAGCAGAACTACTCACTAGCATCGACCGCGTACCCCCGACGCATCAGAGAAGCCATCGACGGATCATCAAGCATAACACTGTTCCCCAAGACATCGGTTTCTACATCAGAGACATCTGGCGCCCCATCCTCAAATCCAAGTCCGATGGGTCTCCTATGCCCTAGGACAACTTAGGTTCAGTTCTCGCCTATGGGTCACCTATACCCTGATCGAGCTCCTTCCCCTTTGCCCCCCTCACTGTGTACTGACACGCTCCAGTGATCATCCAGCATCCTTCAGTCAACCTGTATCCTTCTCAGCTTCACCTGTTTCGAGCTTCACCAGTTTGCATCCTTCTCACACCTCACCGCACCCATCCTTACAACATCGCATCATCGTTGGAATCCCTCATTCTCCTGACGACGGGCAGAGCATACAGTTCGAAACGTTGAGTCCCTCCGGTTCTTTTCAGAACCACACATACTCACAAAAGAGATTTATTCACATGGTGCTACCGCAAACTTATCTTGTCTTAGTTTGTTTAAGCTGATGCAAATCATCACCTTGATTAAAGCGTTACTATAAAAATTTGTACATTATCGTCATAAAAGCGGACGGAGAACGTATCCTGCGAGGACGCAAAAAAAAATGAAAATTGTGAAGTCCTGATGGTAAATGAAGGCTGATTTTTTTGGTGGATGTCTCATTAATTTTTTTTTTTTTAAATAGGTCCCGCGATCCTTTTGGGGGGTCAAGGTCAAAACAGCATGGAGAGTATACGCTACACATATGAACAAGTTTAGGTTTGTCTCACTTACTTTAACATTTATCATTTAATTAAAGGGAATACAATATGTGCTTGGCCGGTTTTAATTACAAGAACGTTCAAGATCGGCTCACAGGGGCCCTGACGCTAATAATGGCCCGAGCCGAAGGCGCGTACTTGTTTAATACAGGACAAGCACATATTTATTGACTTTCATAAATACTTTTGGGTCAAAAAGTCAAACCAATTCAAACATTAAACATTTTCAACGACTTTGTTCAACAATTTTACTTAATTTCTTTATAAACATCTCTCTATGATAAGGTGTGTACCTATCGCGAGTAGTATCACTATACGCACGGATTCAAAATAACGGCGGAATACAGTAAAAGCAAATTACCATTGACTTTTGGGGTTTTCTGAAGATACGGTGCGCGTAAAATGTAGGAGTATGTATTTGAAACAAAATATGGGTTATCCTTAAAACAAACGTCCGGTTCAACTGTAAAAATTACGGCAGCACAACTTTTGACCGTAAATGTACGTGCAACGATTTACAGTGTTATATTTATGAATATCGTTTAAATTTCATTGGCAATTCCCAATTCAAATTTACACCAAAAGCAAGGGCGGATCCAGAGAGTTCACTGCCATGGGCGGAGGGTGTGTCGGGTCCGAGGCAGAAGGCCTCTATCGACGGCCTATATGTTTATGTACTTTTCCAGTTCTGAAATTTTGACCACCAGCTTTGTTTTTTAACCTTGTCCACCGATCACATTGTGAATTTGTTTCCATTCTCAGTGCTGTCTTTTCATTTAAAAAAAAGGTAATCTAATGTTATGAACATGCTTTTGTTGCGCCACTAAATCTATGTGCAAAAGTGAGGATGGAAGACCTCATGTGTTTTAAGGGTGTCATAGACGTAGCCAACGGGGGGTAGTAAAGGGGGTATTTACCCCCCCCCCTTATATTTTGTAAGGATTGCCCTTTCATACTCAAATGTCCCTTTGTTGAACAGCGCTTAATATTTTGTAAAGAGCGTCCTCGTACCTTGGACGACTCGTACCTTCAATTAGCGTTCTTTCGTTTTGGACGGTTAGTCATGACGGTTCGTTAAAGCTCGTCATGACGGTCGTCCTGGCAAATCACATTCCTCGCTAAAACGAAGGGGCGTGATCAATGGATCTTGGCCAATCCACTGGCTCCTCTGTACGGTAGGAGTTTGATCACTGCTTGCTCAATTGGAAGTTGGTTGCTGCCTTGGCAAATAATGTGGAAGACATAATCTAACTTTTGAAGCGCATTTATGGTGCTGCACATGGCTACTCGAAAATAAAAACGTCAAACATCAATTTGGAGATTGACGGAGCCTCTAAAGTCCTTGGAGTTATTGTAACACATACCTGTCATCTAAAAATACACAAAATTATGGCTGTTTGGCTTTGCACAGACGTAATAAAATTATATTCTGAATTATCGAAAGAACGGTTCGTGGCTAGACTGTACGCATCATTAATTTTCTGCATAAGCAATTAAATACGCTTATTTTCTAAAAAGAAAAGGCATTTTGTGGCTTTTTGGTTTTTGCAGGGCATAATAAAAGTTTGCTCTGTTATTTTTTGGTCCCATTTTAATAGTTTATAAAATTAGGCAGCTGCTGAACGGCAAAGGGAATTGCAACCGCCCCCTCTAAATCTGATCCTGTAGAAGGAGGCTTGTTGGAAATGAGAGGCTGCAACTATTGTTCATTTGTCTTTGATTAAAACAATTTTTCTTCCTCGTTTCTACTCATGAATATTAATTTGTGAAGACAATTTTTTTTAAAGCCAGCCATCCAGTCAAAGTAATAGAAGCAGAAAAAGCTGCCTAATATGGGAGACGTGATCCACTTTTTTTTGGTTCACTTTATGACTACTCAAAAACAGAAACAGTGTCGGTAGACTTCAATTTGGAATTTGACGGAGCCTCTGAGTCCCTGGAGTTTATGTAACATTATGCTTATCATCTAAAAATACATGTTTTCATTATGGTTTTCTTGTTTTTGCAGGGCGTAATAAAAAGTTTGCTCTGAGCCAACGAAAGAATGGTTCGTGGCTACATTGTACGTTCTGTTGAAACTAAACTGGTGAGGTACCATTGCAATCAGTTATGGCGAAAAAAGAGAAGTGTATGAAATAAAATAGTTATTGTTATTTCGGCCTGGAGTTGTGGTGCGTGTGCCCTTGGGCAAATCACTTAATTTGCCACTCATTGGGTCCACCGGCCAGGATTTTTTTGTAGCGGGGGCAAAGCAAACTAATTGTCCCCCAAAATCCTTGTATTCTCTCTAGCATATTCTCAATTGATCATTTTGTTTTTGGGTGGGCGGGGGACATTTGCCCACCCCACCCCCAGTGACCCAGGGAGTTGAGGTGCATGTGAAGCTGGACGGACGTGTCTGTGCAGCTCTCCCTATTTTCCTTATTTTTGTGTGCAACATATTCACTTTATGCCTCCAATCTCCCTCTGGACAGCCGTCTACATCTCCTAGATAACACCAGGCAACTTTAAATGCTACATGGAGATGTATTTTTGAGGCATTTCGAGGATTACTTACTTGTCAATTGTGATGGCATCAAGAATAAAGTTCTAGACCTGCAGGTTTTGGCTGAAACCCACCAGCCCGACATCATCATAGGCACCGAGTCAAAACTCGATGAATCCGTCTTAAGCCCTGAGATCACTCCTGCCGGCTTCACTACTGTTCGAAAGGACAGAAATAAGCATGGCGGTGGTGTTTTTGTAATGGTGAAAGACCATCTTATTTTCACGGAAATAACCCTGCTAAATGTCACGAGCGCTGAGCTTATATGGATCCACATAACTATCCAAGGCATGAAACCACTTGTAATAGGATCCTTCTATCGGCCCCTGGTTCCAACGCTGATAACTTAAAGCAGCTTGATGCTTCAATTGCAGAGATCCAATCCAAATTCAAGTCTGCTATCCTGATTCAAGGAGATTTCAACTTAGGGGACATAGACTGGTGTAACAACATAGTCAAGCCCTGTGCAAATGAATCCACCAAATGTCATCTCCTCCTAAATATTTGCAATGAATACAACATGGAGCAAAAGGTCTCAGAGCCCACAAGAACGAGAGACCGTGCAAGCAACATCTTGGATCTAATTCTGACAACACATCCTAACTCTGTCAAAACCACACAGGTAGTGGAAGGTATCAGTGACCATGAAGCTGTTTTGGGTGACATCGACTTACGGCCTGCAGTCAACAAGAAGCAACCCAGAAGAATCTTTATTTACAACAAAGGTGACATGGATGGTGTAAGATCTGATTTTAAAACCTTTCATGAAGAGTTCTCCATTGACGTATCTCACCGATCCACCAATGAGAACTGGCTCTTGTTGAAAAACTTCATCCTGCAGACAATGGAGAGAAACATCCCCAGCAAGATTTCAAGATCGCTCGTGCTAGCCGGCCTTGGATTACACCTTCCATTAAGCGTATGATCAGAAAGAAGGCCCGAATGTACAAGAAGGCAAAAACTTCTAACTCTCAAAATGACTAGGACCATTTCAAGTCATTCCGTAAGACTGTGCAGAAAAAGATCCGAGCCTCCTACTGGTCTTACACCAACCGCATGCTAAATGATCATGACGACAAGCACAAGAAAAACTTCTGGCGCTTCATCAAAGCCAAGCGGCAAGATAGTTCTGGTATCTCACCCCTGACACACAATGACAGGACAGTCTCCGACAACAAAGGCAAAACCAGGATCTTGAATACGCAATTCAAATCCGTCTTCACTTCTGAAAATCTGTCTGATCTGCCATCGATGGGCGAGTCTCCATTCCCTGAAGTCCAGAACATAGAAATCTCAGTGGACGGTGTCTGTAAACTGCTAAAGAACATCAACATCTCCAAGGCAACGGGTCCTGACTCAATTCCAGCCCGCATCTTGAAAGAAATGGCAGAGGAAATATCCCCTATTTTGGCATCCATCTTTCAGCAGTCACTGGATACTGGTGAAATTCCCCGTGACTGGAGGATTGCAAACATAGCGCCGATATATAAGAAAGGAGATCACAGTGTAGCTGCCAACTACCGACCAGTATCGCTCACATCAATATCATGTAAAATCCTTGAGCTATCATCTTTAGCCATGTGATGGGCCATTACGACACTCATGAGATCTTAATCGAAAGTCAACATGGCTTCCGCCATGGCCGCTCTTGTGAATCACAGCTCATCATTGTAGCCCATGATTTTGCCAAAGCCCTGGATGACAGAAAGCAAACAGATTCCATAATCCTCGACTTCTCCAAGGCCTTTGATCGAGTACCCCACCAAAGACTCCTCCTTAAATTACATCACTATGGGGTACGTGGCTCTCTTTTGAAGTGGTTCAGCAACTTCCTCACCAAAAGATCCCAACGAGTAGTGGTGGATGGCGAAGCCTCGGAGTGGTCAGATGCTCTGTCTGGTGTGCCCCAAGGCACGGTACTAGGGCCACTGCTATTCCTAACATTCATCAACGACATATCAGACTCCATCACTTCGTCTTTACGCCTGTTTGCTGATGATTGTTTTATGTACCGGCCCATAAACACCGTGGATGACTGCAGAGCTCTTCAGAACGATCTTGATACGCTGCACTCTTGAACAGCCAAGTGGCAGATGAAGTTCAGTTCAGACAAATGCCATGTGATGCAAGTCTCCCACCGCATAAACAACATCGACTTTGACTACCACCTGGGCGACGACACAAATCTGTCGACCCAATGCGCGTTTGGAAAAGGTCGACTGATTTCGCGCATTGTGATTGGCCAACGCGTTGCAAACTCTTGGAGGCGCACTATTGGGAATCGCCCGTATTGACTGCCGGGCCGGCCTCCGAGGGCGCGAGCAGCGGTCGGTCGCGCGCGGTACCGATGCCGGTGACTCGGAAGCGGCCGGCCTGCGCGGCGCGCGCGGCACTGCCATTCAGTTTTTAATGGAATTACATGTACTGGTACATGTACATTCCTTGTGCATATTCAACGTTTGATTCGGTAGCTAGATAACTTGTGAAATAAATTTTAATATACTTTTTCTTTTTTTTCTTTTTAGGTTCTGGATTTGGCAAGGACCAGATGACACTTTTCGACAGTTTATTCTTTTAGTGTGTGATTCCTTGACTCCCACATGATACGATGTTTTGCAAGTTAATTTATGTTCCAAAGAACCATATTGCAATGGCTTTGCACGTGCTTTCCGTGTCGGGCCGGGGCATACAATTTCGTACGCAGCCTAGCATAAATAGTCAAACTGTGAATTAAAATTGTAATCTAAATTTAAATCATTATATTTTCTTTCTTTTCTTTTTAGGTTCTGGCCATCAATTTCCTGATGTACTGCCTGACGGAGACATCACTGTTGAATGGAATGACTAGACCAAGTTGTTGACAGTGGCGCCAAACCGCTTGATTCCAGTGGAACAGGCAACCTCTCACTTGCACCTCGGGAAAGACATGACGGACGGCGAGTTCAAAGCTTATGATGTTCTCGATGCTGGGGCCTTTAGTTTGACAAGGACACCCCAAGTGTCGCTCATCTATAGAAGCGTCGCTCATCTATAGAAGTGTCACTCATCTATAGAAGTGTCACTCATCTATTGAATTTTACAGTGGAGAAACTTCAGATGCGGATTTGGTGTGGTTTAATTATGCAATACAGCCAAACCACCTTAACATCCTGTTTCCAGAGCGAGCTTGATTAAACTCTATTAAAACCAACCGACAAAATATTAAAAAGCAAATTTAAACACTTAATTTGTCTAAATAAAGTAATTTCTGCGTTTTCTTGTGAAGTCTTATAACCAAAGTATACAAGAGCAGTCAGTATTTTTAAATGATTCAGTCATTTCCTAGCTATACGTCTGAAAGTCGAAAATGTAAAAACAAAAATAACACTTGGTTTATTCATCAACTGGTTTATTCGAAACATTTACAAATTGTGGGGGCGGGGGTTTGGCCAGATGTTTCGTCATAGTCCGACTTGTTGAAATGAAATCGATTCACGATGAACTGCAGACAAGCAATCGTCTCTTGAGCAGCGCAATGGTTCATCAGAAACCTGCAAGATCATCTGAAAATAAAAAAAAAATTAGCGGTAAACACATAGTTTTGGGATGAAAGTATATCGATTCCGTAATACATTTATTTGCAATTTTTTAAGTAGGCCTTAGTCTCTAAATGCCGTTGAAAACGGCAAACTGCAACAATGTCACCGTGCACGGACGGTCCGACTTGTTAAAATGAAATCAGTTAATAATGGTGGACTATATAGCAGCAATGGTTCATCTGTAAAAAAAAAAAAATGCGGTAAACACATAGTTTGGGATGAAAATGAGTATTTCCTAACAAAATTGGAAATATTTGCCAGTCCAAGATTCACGTCTTATCATTTTTGCGGTGATAATATATATGAAGAAAAAAAAAGTAGTTCAGGCGATTATAGTGATCAATTATAGGAAAAATGTTGCAACCTGACGCCACTTTTTTCTTCATATAGGCCTATATATATCATCTCAATGATGGTCATTCATTGCAAAAATGATCATGGTAAGACGTGAATCTTGGATAAAAACGTCAGTTCCATAATATTTGCACGTAGCCTAAGTCTCTAAATGTAACGGCAGACTGCATAAAAATGTCACCGTGCGTGCACAGACGTCCATATTAACCGGTCATCAGCGCGGCGCAAGAACCGTGTCACTTTGCACGGATGGCTACCGTAGGTTGAACGCAAACGTACCGCGTGGGCCTGTGCATGCCGCGCACACAGCGCGTGTAACCTGCCGCGGCCTATGGCGTGTCAAACGTTGCAATATTCAATATTTTGCAATATATATGTTGGATGTTCAATAATGTGTTTGTTATCTTTTACATTTACGTGCGATGTTCAATATAAGTGTGCAATGTTTTTCATTATTTGCGCGATGTTTAATACATTTGTGCGATGTTTTACAATATATGTGCGATGTTCAATATATGTGTGCGATGTTTTACATTTATATGCGATTTTCAATTTATATGTGCGATGTTTTTGACGATATATATGTGCGATGTTTTCAATATTATGCTCGATTTTTTGCATTAAATGTGCGATGTTTTTCGATACAATTGTTCGTGTTGTTTTACAATATATTTGCGATATTCTCAAATATCGTCACCGTCACCACGAAGTGACACTAACCTCGAAAAATCGATATTTTGCGATTTCGATTTTTTTCCTGATTTGTGATTAATTACACATTATCTATCACCTCAAGAAGTTGCTAAGCACATAGTTAATTAGTTTTGTCAAAACATTAATACACATTAATTAACATTTGCAACTTAATGGGTCAAAACCAGAAAATGCGTTTTCACGAAGTGAACTATACCATTCTTTCGCGTGTAAAGTGCCTGCATACTACGCGTCAAAAACGGGTTTTGCGGTTTCACGAAGTGACACAAATGTCACGTGATACGCGCGACTCACTTCTGGCGTCATCACGAAGTAGCGCTAACCCGTTAGCTAATACACGTGGTTAGTGTCACTTCGTGAAAACTCGAACACAGCGTAATCTGAATTTTGAGTTTTCACGAAGTGACGTTATGGTTAATTAGTTTGATAACTCATTAATAGTAATTTATTTCAATGAAAATCATATATTAACGTGACATTCAAGATCCCAGCTTTCAGACAATGTAAAAAAATATGAATTTTGAGGCTAACACGATGTTCAGATCACCGTTTCAAAACATCGCCAACTTAAAGCGCTTGTATCTCAAAACTCCCATTTTCCACTTCGCGGGGGTTAAGGTCACTTCGTGGTGTCGGTGACGATATGTGAGCAATGTTTTACACATATGTTTGACATTTCGAGCTATTTGTATTCGATGTTTCATCGGTATGTTTGCATTCGATCTTTTGCAATATGCATTTGATGTTTCCCTTTTCATTCGATGTTTCGTTAAGAGTCAAAGTCTGGTTACTAGACCGCGAAAGTCTGACTATTTTGCCTAAAGTCAGTGTATGAGACGTCAGGGGATCGCGTAAAGTGATTAGAGCCAGACCTAAACGGTAAAAACCGGAATTGTGGGCAGGCGCGGTTCTAGAACCAATATTTTGGGGGGGCTAGCGCGGTGGATCCGGATTTTTTTCAGGGAGGCGTGCTGAAATGTAGACCGGTTATTTTTTCCAGACACTTAGGCCTCCGAAAATCAATAGGGGTGGGGGGCTCATGCCATATTTTCAATGGGGAGCGCCAATAAAATCCTAAAATCATTCACACTATATTAACTTATGCACCCTTGTCACGGCTATTTCTTCTTTAGGGGGAGACCGTTCGCATGTACATCACAATCCTTCTTTTTGCTAATGCATATTTTTTTTTTTACGGAATTTATTTTGGGGGGGCTAGACAAAATTTTTGGGGGGCTACAGCCCCCCCTAGCCCCCCCGTAGAACCGCGCCTGATTGTGGGTAATTCTTTAAGCATACGCAATGCTGTGCCTGTACTACCCATAGTGTTATGTGCATCATCTATGCATTGAGGAGTGCGTGACACATGGTCTGAGCTCCAAGGCCGATGTGCACCTGTCCCGTTTAATGATCCAGTTACCTGATAATTTGTTTGAAAAATTCCAGATGTAAAATTTGGCAAAATTAGATGTTTATGAAAAAAAATCAAATTGTAAGGGGTTAACCTTGCATTTTTTTAAAGCAAAATCGGGAAAAATCAGATGTTTCTGGAAAATTGCAGATTGTATGGGGTTAGATGTTTATGAAACATTTCAAATTGTAAGGGGTTTGTAAATTTGCATATTTTAGCGAAATTGGGCAAAATTAGATGTTTATGAAAAATTTCAAATTATAAGGGGTTAACCTTGCATTTGTTAAGCGAAATTGGGGAAAAAATCTGATGTTTCTGGAAAATTGCAGATTGTAAGGGGTTAACCTTGCTTTTTAAATACGATTGGGAAAAATTAGATGTTCATGAAAAAAATTCAAATTGTAAGGGGTTAACCTTGCATTTTTTTTTAAAGCAAAATAGGACACAATCAGATGATTCTGGAAAATTGCAGATTGTTAGGGCTTAACCCTGTATTTCTAGCAAAATTGGGCAAAAAGAAATGTTTTTGAACAATTTTAAATTGTAAGAGGTGTACCTTGTATATTTAGTAAAATTTGGCAAAATCAGATTTGTATGAAAAATCTAAAATGGTAAGGGGTTAACTTTGCTTTTTTAGCAAAATTTGGATCATATTTTACTAAAATTGGGCAAAATCAGATGCTTCTAAAAAATCCAGATGTAAAGTTTCCACAAAAACAGCTGTTGAAAAAGAGCCCAATGTTGAACTTTACTGAGTCTGAGGTCTATCGAGGGGACGATCCTTATTATTTCAACTCCCGGAGATTCGCTGACAGTCTCTATTTTTCTTTTTGAGAAAGTCGAAATAGCTGAAGAGGGAGGTGAGAATCTATATGTGCCCAGATACAAAGAGTAGAAATCTACGCGTCTGCCTTTTGAAAATTCACAATTGCGGCGTTCATTGTTGCGTAATGATCCGCCTAGCACACGACTGTTTTGCACATTAGGCTGTGTTACGCAGCTTCCTAACAAACCAAACACACTGGGCTCATTATATCGACTTGTTTTTACCCATTAAGGTAAAGCAAATGGACCCAGTAATCTTCCTGGCGCGTTTGCTCACCTATAAAGACAACTTTTCTCAGTTTAAGGAAAATTCTAAGGTAACGAAATGGCCGAGTGGTTACGATTCGTCGTCCACGGTTAGCGGGGTCCCGGGTTCGAATCCCGCTGGTGTCTTTTTAGTTTTTAACGAATGAGTTCAATTATTCACTATAAGAGATTTAATTTCCCGTCGAAAAGTACCAACAGTACCTTAGCTTAATCGGTAAGCACTGCTGCTGGTACTTGCCGCGAGTTCCAGGTTGGCGCCTTCGTACATGTAACGTATGCCAAAGTTATTGCTTAGGAACTGTATACATTGTTTCGCGCGCCTTAAGGTCAAAGGTCAATAACGTGGTCCTTTACGCGTTATGGGCCGTACATGTACACGTAGCTGGTTTTGAGAATGTTTTTGTGTACTTTCATGACTGCAGATGTATGGGCGCAGACGCGCTTGTTTGGAAAGTACTGGATGTAATTTGTCGATAATTGCACGATTGCAAGTTTGGAGGACTTCGGCACTTAACTACATTTCTGTAGCTGTTTGTGGAACTTGTTTAAAGCTCGGCAGAGTCGTAAGTTTGATTTAATGATGTATTTTTGTGTAACTTTATTGTGTGGATTGTAGCGGTTTAGCAACATGTAAATTGTACGTGCGTGTAGGCATATTGAAAGTGTTTACGTTTCAGATTGTACTCATTCATGTCATTGGAATTGTAATGTTATACCGTATCGGCACAGAAAATTCATGTTTCATGTTGGATCAGTGGATATGTTAATGTATTCTTTGTAATGTAATGTATTTTGTGTAAAAGGAGAATATTTGTTTGTTGTATTTTTCAGATTAAACCTTGATTCTTGATGTCCTGATACTTGATCACGAGTGAATGACCAAAGAGTTTATAAAACTTGGCAGCTAGTTAAGCAGAAAATGTAACAGTTTAATGACTGAGCCGCTCGTGATTGGGACCTGACGATCGTTCGATCAACGATTGTGGAACATCATGGGAGACTACTGTTTCTGATCTGTCTTTGCATCACAAGATCCGGACCGTCGCCACCGAGTCATCGGTTTCATCATCGTGGAAGTTCTTCAGAAACACCAGGGCTGTGCTGGGAACTCAGTTCGGAGCCTGACCTGAAGCTACTACTTGTCCTGCAAGCCACAAGCTGTACCGTAAAGCCGAGGTGGAACCCGTGGAGTGTGGACTGTGAAACGGATCAGCTGAACTCTGAACTTTGAATGCAAAACTGTGAACGGTTGTGTCTTGTTTGATTGAAATCACCCTTGCAAAGATTTGTATTTTTGTTGTTACTGTGTATTTGCATAAATATTGATTGCATGTTTTTGCAGATTTCTTTATAGTTAAATGTTGATATAGACCTAATGTAAACAAGGTTGTTTGTATTTGTGTAAGAGGTATACACATTGTAAAATGTCTTCCCGTAGTAACAAAACGGGTGCGGGTGCATCCAGAAAATCTGGATCAGCTAATTCTTCAATCAGTAGTGCTCGAATTAGGGCTGCGGCTGCATTGGCGAAACTCGCTGCTGAGGCCGCCAACATAAATTCACTGAAAGCAATTGAAGAAGAAGAATTGCGTTTGCGTCAGCGTAAGAGGGACTATGAACTTCAACTTGAGATTGCCAAGGCTGAAGCGGAGGAGAAGGTGCTTGAGGAATTCGAGGAGCAGTCTTCATGTAATAAGAGTCTACCAGAGCTGCTTGCGGAATCAACGGCTGAGGGAATGGTGGGCCAGTGGTTAGCTGATGCTCCTGATGAAGTGCCGTCTGCAGAATTGACTCATCCTGAACAGTCGGTCCAGCCTGCGGAGCCAGTGCAACAAGTGCAGCCAGTGCCTGCACAAGTGACAGTACCAGACTTACAGCGTGAGATGATCGACACCATGCAACTCCCGAAATGTGAACTCAACAAGTTTGATGGAGATCCACTGAACTATTGGGTGTTCGTCAGGAGTTTTGATGCAACTGTGGGAAACACCAGCGTTGGGCCAAGTGTGAAGTTGAATCGTCTCTTCTATTATTGTGAAGGCGACGCCTTGGCGGTTATCCAATGCTGCGCAATGATGGACCCCCCAACCGGTTACACCAAGGCGAGGGAGCTTTTACGTGAGCGCTTTGGCAACGACTACAAGATCTCGGAATCCTGGGTTCGAAAGCTCACTGAAGGTCCACGGGTGATGCCTGGTGAGAAGAAGGCCATTCAAAGGCTTGCGGATGACGTTAGGAGTTGTACCCTTGCGCTAACAGCAATGAACAAACTTGAAGAGGTCGACACGAAGCGAAGCCTTGGGGAAATAGTAAAGCGACTTCCACAATACCTTCAATCCAAGTGGCGGTCGAAGGCGGTCAACATACTTGACAAGACTGGACGCTATCCAGGAATAGATAAACTCGTTGAGTTTCTTGACAAGTCTGCGAGAGAAGCGAACGACCCAGTGTACGGCTTCAAAGACAGCACTAAAGAAAAGCCCATCATGAGGAAAGCTTCTAACTTCAGTGTACAATCTACTGGAACTACTAACAAGGGAAACAAGAAGGCCCCAGAAACACAGAGAGCCAAGCTGCATGGAGCCAAGTCAGCAAGACTTACAGTGTGCCCTTTGTGCAAGGGAAGTCACCTTCTTAGTGTATGTCCCAACTTCATGAAGATGTCACCACCAGAACGACTAGCAGTTGTAAGAGAGAATAAGTTGTGTTTCAACTGCCTGTCTGGGAACCACTTCTCCAGGAAGTGTTATCAAGGGCCATGTGGTGTGCAAGACTGTAGCAGTAAGCATGCAAAGATGTTGCATGGTGCATTCCAGGTACCAAACGTGTCCAATCCTGACAGCGGAGTTACATCTGACCAGCCGGGGAGTGGTGATCAGAATGTTGGAGCAACCAGTTATGCTTGTGGGGGAGCACGAGCACCTGCCAAGGTAGCACTACCAGTTGTGGCGGTGATGGTGAGAGGTAGTGGTCAGCGAGACTGGATGAAGACTCACGCTCTGCTTGATCCAGGTAGCAATAGGTCATTTTGCTCGATGGAACTGGTGAAGATGCTCAACATTCATGGAAGTTCTCAGTCTATGTCGCTTAGTACTCTGAATAGCAGTTCACCTGTCGAGACTCTGGTTGTCTCAGTAGATGTGACAGCAGCAGTGAAGGAAACCCATCCTAGCAAGTCTTTTGTACTTCCCAAAGTGCATGCATTGCACAAGTTCCCTGTGCTCCGTGATAGTTGCGCCACTGTTGAGGAAATTCAGAGATTTGACCATCTGAGCAGCATACCTGTTCCCAGGGTATCAAAGGAGGGCGTGATGTTGCTGATTGGCCAGGATGCACCACACGTACTCGCACCTCTTGAGGTGAGGTCCGGTGAAGAAGGAGAACCTTATGCTGTGAGGACAGTGCTGGGGTGGACAATCAATGGTCCACTGTCAACTGGAACACCGTCGAGGGTGAGGTCACACTTTGTGCAAGAGAGTCTCGATGCCCAAGTGGAACACTTATGGAAGATGGATGTTGGAGACACCCTTTCCTGCGATTCTCCTTCACTCTCCATCAATGACAAGAAGGCCGTGAAGATTTGGGATGAGTCGGTGAAGATTGTTGACGGGCACTATAACCTCGCCATACCCTTCAAGGCAGACGACCCGCATTTGCCAGACAACAAGGGTTAGCTGAGAAGCGACTAGCACTTCTTGGAAAGCGCTTGAGTAAGGATCACAATCTGCACGACCGGTACTCTATTGAGATAAACAACCTGATGGTAAAAGGTTACGCTGAGAAAGTTCCTGAAGATGAACTAGATGGCCCGCCCGGAAAGACCTGGTATCTTCCCCACCACGGAGTTCTCAACGCCAACAAACCAGAGAAGCTGCGAGTAGTATTTGATTGTGCGGCGAGATGTCAGGGCAGATCTCTTAATGACGTTGTGTTACAGGGGCCGGACTTGACAAATAAGCTGATAGGTGTCCTCCTACGCTTTCGGGAAGGTCAAGTTGCTTTGATGGCCGACATAGAACAGATGTTACATCAAGTTGGGGTGGCACAGGAACACAGAGATGTCTTGAGGTTTGTTTGGTGGCACAGTGGAGATTTGGGTGGATGTCCAGAAGTCTTCCGAATGAAGGTACATTTGTTTGGCGGGGTATGGAGCCCGAGCTGCGCCAACTATGCCTTGTTGCGGACAGCGGATGACTATGGCAGCAAGTTTGATCCTAACGTTGCAGAGATGGTGAGGAAGAATTTTTACGTCGATGATTGCTTGAAGTCTGTCAGCTCAGAGGAGGATGCTATCCAGTTGTCAGTACAGTTGGCAAGTCTGTTGTCCATGGGAGGCTTCCATTTGACTAAGTGGACAAGCAATCGGCGAAGGGTTCTTGAAGCTATTCCACATGGAGAAAGGGCAAAGGAGGTGAGAGCGATGGATCTCAGCAGAGGCCGACTACCTGTGGAGCGGGCCCTTGGAGTCAAGTGGGATACCGACGATGATACGCTTGGTGTAAGCGTTAGTCCAAAGTTGAGGAGCCACACACGTCGGGGATTGCTCAGCATCGTCTGTTCCGTTTATGATCCCCTCGGATTTTTGTGTCCGTATGTTCTCCGGGCCAAAGTCCTGTTTCAAGATGAATGCCGGATTGCGAATAAAGGTTGGGACGATCCTTTGGAGTCTACCACACAGGAGAAGTGGATCAAGTGGTTAAATGACCTTCCCAAGCTCTGCGAGTTCAAGGTTGACAGGTGTCTGGTCCCGGGTAGCTTTGGAGATGTGTCTAGGTGTCACCTACATCACTTCTCAGATGCATCGATGGTTGGCTATGGTTGTGTCACTTATGCTCGCTTCGTTGGAGCAAACAATAAAGTCCATTGCAGTTTCGTTATTGGCAAAGCCCGGTTGTCACCACTAAAACCTATGACGATTCCCAGGCTCGAGCTGTCAGCAGCTGTCATGGCGGTTCGAGTTGACTCGATGCTTCGAAGGGAAGTTGGCTTGGAGATCCAAGGATCTACCTTTTGGACAGATTCCATGCTTGTACTCCAGTATATCAGGAACAAGACAAAGCGGTTCCTCACCTTTGTTGCCAATAGGGTAGCGGTGATACATGAAGCATCTACACCCGAGCAGTGGAGATATGTAAGCACCGAGGTAAATCCTGCAGATGATGCTTCACGGGGGCTTGATGCAGCTCATTTGGTTTCAAGTACGAGATGGAGGAATGGCCCCAGATTCCTCTGGGAGAACGGAAGTAGTTGGCCGGTGCTTCCAGAGATGTTGAATCTTCTTGACAAAGATCGAGAAGTAAAAAGGGAATTAGTCTCACGGGCTGTGAGAGCTGATGAGAGAGTTGACGTCCTCGACAGGCTCATCAACAGATACTCCTGCTGGTTACGGCTTCGTAAAGCTGTGGCGTGGATCCTTCGCTTCATACGGTGGCTTGGCGATTCCAGGCCGAAGGAAGAGCCATCCAGACTGACAGTTGATGAGTTGAAGGCTGCTGAGCTGGCCGTGGTAAAATTTGTCCAGAGAGCGAGTTTTCAACAGGAATTCCGGGATCTACGTGGAGGCCAAGCATCAGTTAGGAGGCAGAGTTCGATTTACAGTCTGCGGCCTTACATTGATGATGATGGAGTCTTGAGGCTGGGTGGCAGACTTCGGCTTGCTCCTATAGAAGAGGACCAGAAATTCCCAGCCATTCTACCTAAGGACCATCAGTTGTCGTTTCTTGTGGTGCGGCACACACACGAGTCACTGGCTGGTCATAGTGGCAAGGACCATGTGCTATCCCTTCTGAGGAGGAAGTATTGGATCCCTCAACCACGTCCTTTGATAAGTCGGGTGCTCAAGGGATGTCTGTTGTGCAGAAGGTTGCATGGGCGACCAGAGGTCCAGCGTATGGCTGATCTCCCAGAAGGAAGAGTAACCCCTGGCAAACCTCCGTTTACCTATGTTGGTTTAGACTGCTTCGGACCATTCTATGTAAAGCGTGGCAGGAGCAGGGAGAAGAGATATGGCTGCCTGTATACTTGTATGGCGACGAGGGCGATTCATCTGGAGATGCTTCACTCGATGGAAGCCGATTCCTTCCTCAACGGTTTTATGAGGTTTGCTGCCAGGCGAGGCACGCCTGAATGTCTTTACTCTGACAATGGCACGAACTTCGTTGGAGGGGAGAGAGAGTTGAGAGATGCCATTCTGCAGTTACGCAAAGATGACAAGGTCAACGGAGCTCTTCTTGCAAAGCAGATAGACTGGCGCTTTAATCCGCCTTCTGCGTCCCACATGGGCGGATCCTGGGAGCGTCAAATTCGAACGGTGCGAAAAGTGTTGGCAACACTTCTACAAGACACAGTTCTCGATGATGAGAGGCTTACTACGCTCTTCTGTGAGATAGAATCCATCGTGAACGATAGGCCCATAACTCCCGTTTCTGATGATCCAAATGACCTTGGGGCCTTAACACCGAGCCACTTGTTGAAGTTCAGACCCGGACACCCAGTGCCTCTCAGGGGACTGAAGGAGACTGAACGCTTCAGAAGACGCTGGAAACATGTTCAACTGCTCGCAGAGAGATTCTGGAAGAGATGGATCTCAGAGTACCTACCTAATCTGCAGCGTAGACAAAGGTGGGTGGATAAGAAGCCCAACCTCAGCATTGGTGACCTAGTGCTGGTACTGGATGACCAGTCTCCAAGGAACCAGTGGCCTTTGGCCAGGATAACTCAAACGTTTGCTGGAAGCGACGGTTTGGTGAGGAGCGTTGAGGTCAAAACAGCTTCGGGTACCTACAACAGACCTGTCACCAAGTTGTGTCTGTTGGAGCGTGCAAGTGTCTAAATGCGTAACTTCAAGTTTAGTGTTACTGTAACCATGTTTTTAATAGCTCCAGCTGTAACATATATGTTTGTTATGCTTAAAATGTTATGATTAACTAGTGATTAACTAAGTGTTAGTTTGGTGTTGAAATCAACAACTTTGCCTGGATACTATATACATTGTATAGCTTTGTAAATGTCTTTCGTACATTTAAGGGGCCGGAATGTAACGTATGCCAAAGTTATTGCTTAGGAACTGTATACATTGTTTCGCGCGCCTTAAGGTCAAAGGTCAATAACGTGGTCCTTTACGCGTTATGGGCCGTACATGTACACGTAGCTGGTTTTGAGAATGTTTTTGTGTACTTTCATGACTGCAGATGTATGGGCGCAGACGCGCTTGTTTGGAAAGTACTGGATGTAATTTGTCGATAATTGCACGATTGCAAGTTTGGAGGACTTCGGCACTTAACTACATTTCTGTAGCTGTTTGTGGAACTTGTTTAAAGCTCGGCAGAGTCGTAAGTTTGATTTAATGATGTATTTTTGTGTAACTTTATTGTGTGGATTGTAGCGGTTTAGCAACATGTAAATTGTACGTGCGTGTAGGCATATTGAAAGTGTTTACGTTTCAGATTGTACTCATTCATGTCATTGGAATTGTAATGTTATACCGTATCGGCACAGAAAATTCATGTTTCATGTTGGATCAGTGGATATGTTAATGTATTCTTTGTAATGTAATGTATTTTGTGTAAAAGGAGAATATTTGTTTGTTGTATTTTTCAGATTAAACCTTGATTCTTGATGTCCTGATACTTGATCACGAGTGAATGACCAAAGAGTTTATAAAACTTGGCAGCTAGTTAAGCAGAAAATGTAACAGTACAGGTTCAGAGCATGTGGTCCACTCGGAGGATCAGGGCTTAGGGGCCGCCCTGTTCCTCCCTTAGCTCTTTGCTTTTACATGGTGCCTGGCCCTCCGGGGTTATATGGATGGATAGGGAAGGAAGTGTGTATTGGTCGGGGACGCCGAGACCCCGGAAGAGAACTAAGGGATCGGCTGGGGCATTGTTATGGCTCAGACCGATCCCTGAAAGCTTGACTAGCACATGACTTTTTGATTTTTTTTACCCTCTATCTTTTATACTTTGGTTTAGTTTGATATCTACAGCTGCTCGGCAGGTCAACGGGTAGTATCAAAATTGAAACAAAGGTGTATGTCATAAATCAAAGAATATGTCATAATTGACTTTAATCAAAACGGAGTTTCGTTTGATCAATTTGACTATCATTATATTATGACGCGATTGCCAATTGACGTAAGAAACGCCATATAAAATAATATATATATATTATAAATATTATTTATACATCTTTCAAATAACGTGTCTTTAATTGTGAGCATTCCAAACAATACAGTAATTCGCAATAGTAATAGAATGGTATATGATAGCACGATCAATGCGTCTCTATTACATTTAAAAAAAATATAATTTAGGCCATTATGTGTGAAATATTCTTTGATTGACTATGAGTATTCCATACGAATGAGTTAATTCGCAAAATATAGCAACAACAAAAGAGAAAGGAAAAAGAAAAAAATCCTTTACCCTAAAAACTGGAAAAATAATTTGTTTTAAAAAAGTCAAATGGGACACTTCGTGTATTGAATTAACAGTTTGCAAGGGGTTAACCTTGCATTTTTAGTAGAATTTAGATGTTTATGAAACATTTCAAATTGTAAGGGGTGAACCTTGCATTTTTTAGCGAAATTGGGCAAAATCAGATCTTTCTGGAAAATTTCAGATTGTAAGGTGTTAACCTTGCTTTTTTAGTAAAATTGGGAAAATTTAAATTGCAGATTGAAAGGGGTTCACCTTGCTTTTTTAAGCGAAATTGGGAAAAATCAGATGTTTCTTGAAAATTGCAGATTGTAAGGGGTTAACTTGGCATTTTTAGCATCACTGGGCAATATCAGATTTATATGAAAAATCTCAAATTGTAAGGGGTGAACCTTGTATTTTTAGCGAAATTGGGCAAAATCAGATCTTTCTGGAAAATTTCAGATTGTAAGGGGTTAACCTTGCTTTTTTCGTGATATTTGGCAAAATAAGATGTGAATGAAAAATTTCAAATTGTAAGGGGTTAACCTTGCTTTTTTAGTAAAATAGGGCAAAATCAGGTGTTTATGAAAATTGTCAGATTGTAAAGTGTTCACTTTGCATTTTTAGCAAATTGGGAAAATTCAGTTTGGTATGAAAAATCAAAAATTGTAAGAGGTTAACCTTTGCCCAATTAGGGCAAAATCAGATGTTTCTGGAAAATTGCAGATTGAAAGGGGTTAACCTTGCATTTTTAGCAAAACTGGGCAATATCAGATTTTCATGAAAAATCTGAAATTGTAAGGGGTGAACCTTGCATTTTTAGCAAAATTGGGCAAAATCAGATGTTTCTGAAAAAATTTCAGATGTAAGTGGGTTAACCTTGGTTTTTTAGCGAAATTGGGAAAAATCAGATTTGTATGAAAAATCAAAAATTGTAAGGGGTTAACCTTTGCCAAATTAGGGCACTAAAAAAGCAAGGTTAACCCCCTTACATCTGAAAATTTCAAATTGATAGGGGTTAACCTTGCATTTTTTAGCAAAATACGGCAAAACCAGGTGTTCATGAAAAATTTCAGATTGTAAAGGGTTCACCTTTCATTTTTATCAAAATTGGGAAAAATCTGATTTGTATGAAAAATCAAAAATTGTAAGGGGTTAACCTTTGCCAAATTAGGGCAAAATCAGATGTTTCTGGAAAATTGCAGATTGAAAGGGGTTAACCTTGCATTTTAAGCAAAATTGGGCAAAATCGGATGTTTCTGAAAAAAAATCCGATGTAAGGAATTAACCTTACTTTTTTTTTTAGTGAAATTTGGTAAAAATTAGATGTTAATGGAAAATTTCAAATTGTAAGGGGTTCAGATTGAATTTTTTTGAGCAAAATAGGGCAAATCAGATGTTTATGGAAAATTTCAAATTGTAAGGTGTTAACCTTGCTTTTTTAGTTAAATTGGGAAAATTTAAATGTTTATGAAAAATTTCAAATTGTCAGTGGTTAACCTTGCATTTTTTAGCAAAATAGGGCAAAATCAGGTGTTTATGGAAAATTTCAGATTGTAAGGGGTTAACTTTGCAGTTTTAGCAAAATTGGGCAAAATCAGATTTGTATGGAAAATCAAAAATTGTAAGGGGTTAACCTTGCCAAATTAGGGCACAATCAGATGTTTCTGGAAAATTGCAGGTTGAAAGGGGTTAACCTTGCTTTTTTAAGCGAAATTGGGAAAAATCAGATGTTTTTAAAGATTGAAGATTGTAAGATTTTGCCCTGTTAACTTGGCATTTTTAGCATAACTGGGCAATATCAGATTTATATGAAAAATCTCAAATTGTAAGGGGTGAACCTTGAATTTTTAGCGGAAACTTTTACCTCTGGATTTTTTAGAAGCATCTGATTTTGCCCAATTTTAGTAAAATATGCTCCAAATTTTGCTAAAAAAGCAAGGTTAACCCCTTACCATTTTAGATTTTTCATACAAATCTGATTTTGCCAAATTTTACTAAATATACAAGGTACACCTCTTACAGTTTAAAATGTTTCATAAACATTTCTTTTTGCCCAATTTTGCTAGAAATACAAGGTTAAGCCCTAACAATCTGCAATTTTCCAGAATCATCTGATTGTGTCCTATTTTGCAAAAAAATGCAAGGTAAACCCCTTACAATTTGAATTTTGTTCATGAACATCTAATTTTTCCCAATCTTATTCAAAAAGCAAGGTTAACCCCTTACAATCTGCAATTTTTCAGAAACATCAGATTTAAAAAATGCAAAGTTAACCCTTTATAATTTGAAATTTTTCATAAACATCTAACTTTGCCAAATTTCAATAAAAAAAGCAAGGATAATCCCTTACATCTGAAATTTTCCAGGAACATCTGATTTTGCCCAATTTTGCTAAAATGCAAGGTTAACCCCTTTCAATCTGCAATTTTCCAGAAACATCTGATTTTGCCCTAATTTGGCAAAGGTTAACCCCCTTACAATTTTTGATTTTTCATACAAATCTGATTTTTCCCAATTTTGCTACAAATGCAGGGTGAACCCTTTACAATCTGAAATTTTTCATGAACACCTGGTTTTGCCGTATTTTGCTAAAAAAATGCAAGGTTAACCGCTAACAATTTCAAATTTTTCATGCACATTAAAATTTGCCCAATTTTACTAAAAAAGCAAGGTTAACCCCCTTACATCTGAAAATGTCAGTGCCCTAATTTGGCAAAGGTTAACCCCTTACAATTTTTGATTTTTCATACAAATCAGATTTTTCCCAATTTTGCTAAAAAAGCAAGGTTAACCCCCTTACATCTGAAATTTTCCAGAAACATCTGATTTTGCCCACTTTTGCTAAAAATGCAAGGTTAACCCCTTACAATTTGAGATTTTTCATGAAAATCTGATATTGCCGAGTTTTGCTAAAAATGCAAGGTTAACCCCTTTCAATCTGCAATTTTCCAGAAACATCTGATTTTGCCCTAATTGGGCAAAGGTTAACCCCTTACAATTTTTGATTTTTCATACAAATCTGATTTTTCCCAATTTTCCAAAAAATGCAAAGTGAACCCTTTACAATCTGAAATTTTTCATGAACACCTGGTTTTGCCGTATTTTGCTAAAAAATGCAAGGTTAACCCCTAACAATTTGAAATTTTCCATGCACATTAAAATTTGCCCAATTTTACTAAAAAAGCAAGGTTAACCCCCTTACATCTGAAAATGTCAGTGCCCTAATTTGGCAAAGGTTAACCCCTTACAATTTTTGATTTTTCATACAAATCAGAATTTTCCCAATTTTGCTAAAAAAGCAAGGTTAACCCCCTTACATCTGAAATTTTTCAGAAACATCTGATTTTGCCCAATTTGAGATTTTTCATAAAAATCTGATATTGCCCAGTTTTGCTAAAATGCAAGGTTAACCCCTTTCAATCTGCAACTTTCCAGAAACATCTGATTTTGCCCTAATTTGGCAAGGTTAACCTCTTACAAGTTTTGATTTTTCATACAAATCTGATTTTGCCCAATTTTGCTACAAATGCAAAGTTTACCCCTTACAATCTGAAATTTTCCATAAACACCTGATTTTGCCGTATTTTGCTAAAACATGCAAAGTTAACCACTGACAATTTGAAATTTTTCATAAACATTTAAATTTTCCCAATTTTACTAAAAAAGCAAGGTTAACCCCTTACAATTTGAAATTTTTCATACACATCTTATTTTACCAAATTTTACTACAAAAGCAAGGTTGTCCCCTTACAATCTGAAATTTTCCAGAAAGATCTGATTTTGCCCAATTTCGCTAAAAAATGCAAGGTTCACCCCTTACTATTTGAAATGTTTCATAAACATCTAAATTTTACTAAAAATGCAAGGTTAACCCCTTACAAGCTGCAATTTTCCAGAAACATCTGATTTTTCCCAATTTTGCTAAAATGTAAGGGTAACTCCTTGCAAACTGTTAAATCAATACATGAAGTGTCCCATTTGACTCTTTTAAAACAAATTATTGTTCCAGTTTTTAGGGTAAAGGAATTTTCTCTTTTTCCTTTCTCTTTTGTTGTTGCTATATTTTGCGAATTAACTCATTCGTTTGGA
Organism: Patiria pectinifera; assembly: GCA_029964075.1. Lineage (NCBI taxonomy): Eukaryota > Metazoa > Echinodermata > Asteroidea > Valvatida > Asterinidae > Patiria > Patiria pectinifera. The sequence continues at coordinate 21,258,918 of CM057142.1, read as the reverse complement.
ATGCTCATAGTCAATCAAAGAATATTTCACACATAGGGGCCTAAATTATATATTTTTAAATTTAATAGAGACGCATTGATCGTGCTATCATATACCATTCTAATACCATTGCGAATTACTGTATTGTTTGGAATGCTCACAATTAAATACACGTTATTTGAAAGATGTATAAATAATATTTATATTACAATGTACATCTTTATTCTTTCCCGGTATAATTTATGGCGTTTCTTACGTCAATTGGCAATCGCGTCATTATATAATGATAGTCAAATTGATCAAACGAAACTCCGTTTTTATTATAGTCAATTATGAAATATTCATTGATTAATGACATACACCTTTGTTTCAATTTTGATACTACCCGTTGACCTGCCGAGCAGCTGTAGATATCAAACTAAACCAAAGTATAAAAGATAGAGGGTAAAAAAAATCAAAAAGTTATGTGCTAGTCAAGCTTTCAGGGATCGGTCTGAGCCATAACAATGCCCCAGCCGATCCCTTAGTTCTCTTCCGGGGTCTCGGCGTCCCCGACCAATGCACACTTCCTTCCCTATCCATCCATATAACCCCGGAGGGCCAGGCACCATGTAAAAGCAAAGAGCTAAGGGAGGAACAGGGCGGCCCCTAAGCCCTGATCCTCCGAGTGGACCACATGCCCTGAACCTGTACGAAGGCGCCAACCTGGAACTCGCGGACAGTACCAGCAGCAGTGCTTACCGATTAAGCTAAGGTACTGTTACTTTACGACGGGAAATTAAATCTCTTCTAGTGAATAATTGAACTCATTCGTTAAAAACTAAAAAGACACCAGCGGGATTCGAACCCGGGACCCCGCTAACCGTGGACGACGAATCGTAACCACTCGGCCATTTCGTTACCTTAGAATTTTCCTTAAACTGAGAAAAGTTGTCTTTATAGGTGAGCAAACGCGCCAGGAAGATTACTGGGTCCATTTGCTTTACCTTAATGGGTAAAAACAAGTCGATATAATGAGCCCAGTGTGTTCGGTTTGTTAGAAAGCTGCATAACACAGCCTAATGTGCAAAACAGTCGTGTGCTAGGCGGATCATTACGCAACAATGAACACCGCAATTGTGTATTTTCAAAAGGCAGACGCGTAGATTTCTACTCTTTGTATCTGGGCACATATAGATTCTCACCTCCCTCTTCAGCTATTTCGACTTTCTCAAAAAGAAAAATAGAGACTGTCAGCGAATCTCCGGGAGTTGAAATAAGGATCGTCCCCTCGATAGACCTCAGACTCAGTAAAGTTCAACATTGGGCTCTTTTTCAACAGCTGTTTTTGCGGAAACTTTACATCTGGATTTTTTAGAAGCATCTGATTTTGCCCAATTTTAGTAAAATATGCTCCAAATTTTGCTAAAAAAGCAAGGTTAACCCCTTACCATTTTAGATTTTTCATACAAATCTGATTTTGCCAAATTTTACTAAATATACAAGGTACACCTCTTACAATTTAAAATTTTTCATAAACATTTCTTTTTGCCCAATTTTGCTAGAAATACAGGGTTAAGCCCTAACAATCTGCAATTTTCCAGAATCATCTGATTGTGTCCTATTTTGCAAAAAAAAAATGCAAGGTTAACCCCTTACAATTTGAATTTTGTTCATGAACATCTAATTTTCCCCAATCTTATTCAAAAAGCAAGGTTAACCCCTTACAATCTGCAATTTTCCAGAAACATTTGATTTTTTCCCATTTTCGCTTTAAAAAAATGCGAGGTTAACCCCTTTCAATTTGAAATTTTTCGTAACATCTAACTTTGCAAAATTTCACTAAAAAAGCAAGGTTAGGCCAAAAAAAAAGTCTTCGGTTTCTGGTATGGAGCTTGCCCAAAAAGTGGTGCGGCGACGCGGCTTTTTTTTTTTTTACCTGTTTTTTTGCTTCAAATGTCGGCTGATGACTGCAAATGGTGCCCGACTAAACTTAGTGCAAATTAATATTATGGGAGACCAGAGAGGCCACATAAAGCTTATTCTCGATCATAACCCCATCTAAAAACACGTTAAAATATTGCAGCAGCAGGATTCCAGTCAAACCAGTGAGTTTGGCGGTTTTGAGACATCATCGTTCATTGAAAAAAAACTTTTTCATTTTGCCGACGCGCATGGCTACGGCGACCAGTGTTGTAGTCGAGTCCTCCTCATCCTCATCCGAGTCCGAGTCCGAGTCCTTGAGCAAAGGACTCGAGTCCGAGTCCGAGTCCTTGTCAATTTTTGATGTCCGAGTCCGAGTCCGAGTCCTTGAAAAAAGGACTCGAGTCCGAGTCCGAGTCCTTATGTATCAAATTCAATTCGCGGTTCACCAATACTATATTAACGTTTTCAAAATGTCACTATCAAATGTCAGGTGATAGAGAAGGGGTAATGGTTTTGGCTGTATGCACTATGCAATGCATTCATTATGTTTATAATGTACATTAAAAAAAACTTGCATTAACTTTCGCCCAAACACCCCAAACCCGGAAGTTGTATCGTACATGCAATACGCGGCACGTTGGGCGATATTGATCATATTGGGCGTGTAAAAGCACCCACGTGCGCTAAATGGGTATGAATTCGAGCCCAATTGTATGGCGTTGATTCCATGCGGCTGAGATAGCTCCTTGTCATTGTGTCAACCATGTTAGTAATATTGAACAAAAAGTCCAACACATCGGCAAGCAACTGAATAACTGATGAATCGATTTATTTGGTGGGCAATTGGCTAGGTTAGGTTGGAATGAATCAATTGATCATTGATCAATCGGCAAGTTATTTTTGCGAGCGGCAGAACTGCGGAATTCGGTTCCACAGCAAAACCAAATCAAGGTGAAAGACATAAAATAATTGAAATAAAACACCTAAAAAAGACCCGATTTTGCCGGACTCGAGCCGGACTCGAAGCCGAGTCCTCGAGTCCTTGGGGTCCGAGTCCGAGTCCGAGTCCGAGTCTTTGAGCAAAGGACTCGAGTCCGAGTCCGAGTCCTTGAAAAAAGGACTCGAGTCCGGACTCGAGTCCGGACTCGAGTCCGAGTCCCGAGTCCGAGTCCTACAACACTGACGGCGACGCGCGCGCATACCAGAAACCGGAGACTTTTTTTTTTTGGCCTCAATGCATAGATGATGCACATAACACTATGGGTAGTACAGGCACAGCTGGGGGTACTGCCCAAACAATGATGAACGCATTGCGTATGCTTAAAGAATTACCCACAATTCCGGTTTTTACCGTTTAGGTCTGGCTCTAATCACTTTACGCGATCCCCTGACGTCTCATACACTGACTTTAGGCAAAATAGTCAGACTTTCGCGGTCTAGTAACCAGACTTTGACTCTTAAAGAAACATCGAATGAAAAGGGAAATATCAAATGCATATTGCAAAAGATCGAATGCAAACATACCGATGAAACATCGAATACAAATAGCTCGAAATGTCAAACATATGTGTGAAACATTGCTCACATATTTGAGAATATCGCAAATATATTGTAAAACAGCACACACAATTGTATCGAAAAACATCGCACATTTAATGCAAAAAATCGAACATAATATTGAAAACATCGCACATATATATCGTCAAAAACATCGCACATATTGAAAATCGCATATAAATGTGAAACATCGCACACATATATTGAACATCGCACATATATTGTAAAACATCGCACAAATATATTAAACATCGCGCAAATAATGAAAAACATTGCACACTTATATTGAACATCGCACATAAATGTAAAAGATAACAAACACATATTGAACATCCAACATATATATTGAAAAATATTGAATATTGCAACGTTTGACACGCCATAGCGGCCGGCTTCGCGCTAAATAAATTCCTCTTTTGGGGGGAAAGAGAGCCCATACCAAAAAGGGATTCGCCTTTATTTTAATAAGCAGTACTATGAAGCCCGGGAAGGGACAGGGTGGAATTTTTTTTTGGAGTTTGCTAATTCGTTCGCACGAATTACTAATTCGTTCGCACGAATTCCTATTTCGTTCGCACGAATTACTATTTCGTTCGCACGAATTATTCGTTCGCACGAATTAGTAATTCGTGGGAACAAATTACTAATTCGTGGGAACGAATTAGTAATTCGTTCGCTCGAATTACTAGGACTAATTCGTTCCCACGAATTACTAATTCGTGCGCACGAATTACTAATTCGTTCCCACGAATTGCTAATTCGTTCGCACGAATTAGTAATTGGTGCGAACGAATTAGGAATTCGTGCGAACGAATTAGCAAATGCCAAAAAATTTTCCACCCTGTCCCTTCCCGGGCTTCATACAGTCCACTTTCAATGAGTTACGGTCCACTTTATTCAGCCTCGGATCATTATCCTGATCATTATCATTATCCTTAATTTTCGCGCTTTTGGTAAGCAATTCGGTAACAATATATATATGAATAAAAAATTCAATCAACACCAATCTTCGCAATTAGACGATTTCTCGAAACCGTGGACGAATGCTAGGCCGAAGATTATAAGTAATATATTCGCGAATTACACTGAACCATATATGAAATCTAGGGGTGAAAAGTCGATATCCGAATTAACTTGAGCCCAACGATTTTCCGGAACTAATTAAAAGTATCTGAATGATGCGAGTGTCACTTATATTATATTCAAACACGTTTACATTCAAACACATTCATGACAAAAATGAAAAATAAAAATAAAGGCCACTAGAGGTGGCAAAAACCTTGATGAAAGCATAGCTTGTATCAGGCATGCCATTGCACAAAGACAGACGAATTATAACAGAAAAACAATTACACACATGACATTGTATACTTCTAAGCAGTAAACAAAGTTATGAAAAATAATATTAGGGCTACAAGTAGGATCGCCGGCGTGCATAAAAGTCCAAGGGCAGACCGGCAGAGACACATTACATATAAAATATAACATAAAGTACAATTTAAATTTGCGTTTAAAAATATTATATGACCTTGAACATCTAAGACAGAATGGTAGATTATTTCATAATTTAGGTCCAGAGTACTTAATGTTGTACTGAAAGGCAGATGTTCTATGTTGCGGTATGTGGAAATGTAAGTTATTAGACACACGAGTGTAGTAGTTATGTAAATTACAGTTAAGTACAAACATGTTTGAATAGGAAATGGGCAGTAAATTGTTTTTATACTTGTACATAAATAGTGCTTGTTGTATCAGTATCATTATCTGTATCATAATAATAGTCGGCAAAGGCCGGTGGCGGCAAAAAGTAGTTCTTGCTAAAATAAAAGGCCAATCAGGGTAACGAGAGGGGCATCGTCCAATGAAATCTCAAAAGACGTGACGTCGGTGCCTAGCCTGCGCCTGGCGCCTGTCCTCAATTTATGAGATCAGCTCCGGTCTCCAGTCTAATGGAAAATCCAAGATGGCGTTCGACGAAGCGAGAGCCACGGTGACTTCCATGCTGAAAGGAATTGACAGGTAAACACGTGATAAAAGTCGGTCCTGTTTATTAGTTTACGTCCTTTTCTTAAGTATTTGTAGATCTTGTCAGTTATTTGGTTCAGAAGTTATTTCACAAGATCAGGCCTAACAATATCGGACCAAGGCAACATTATTCGGTCACGTCGGGGCCACATCTGTGCCTACGGATGCATACCTGCAAATAAACTCCCATAGACACTAGTGCTAAATGCCCATACTTCAAAATTATTTTAAAAATACTCAAAACTCTCACAGGTATTCAAGCTGCACAGAAAAATGATGATCAATGTGTCATCTTTCATTTTCTTTTCAATTTTTGGTGGGTTGACCATTGACTTTTCGAGATATTTTCACGCAAAGAAGACGACCCCTATTTTCCCCAAAGCGGAAAAGTAGCCATCTTGAAAAACGATCCCTCCACAGCATGGCAAAATAGCGCCACTTTCGAGCCCAATAGCATCCAAAATACTCAGAATTGGAAGCCCCAAGTCCGGGCCAGAGGTTCATTACCATATCTCTTCAATTCCCCAATTTTACGGCGCTCAGAACTCTCTAATATGGAATATTTTGAGGGTATAACTTTTATTCATGAGCTTGGCGGATCAATTTACCGGTGTGCACCCTATAATAGCAGGCAAATTTTAATTTAACACAAAACCACATTCAGGACAAGCAGAATATCTCCAAAGTCAATATTTTGAAAAAAGAAATGAAAGAAAAATATTATCCGAGGTCGATATTAAGCCCGAAAATAGTGATTGTTTTGCCCCTGCTAAGCTGTAGAGCGCCCCCAGCGACAATAAATTGAGTTTCAGCTACTTTTCAGCTCAAAATGCCCCCCCTCCCCTTTTCAACTATCAATTGTTGTAATCGGGTGATAGCCTACTGCTCCCTTACGATTTGGAAGCATCCGTTACGGGAAAAAACCCTTGTTGATACCTTTAAAACACTTTTTTCCCCTCCCCGTAGGTTCCGCCCACTGAAAAGACCACTGCCGCGGCACAGCGCATGCGCGAAACGGCCATCTTTGTGATTCTTTATAATAGCAGGCAACTTTTCAAATTTTAACACAAAACCTCATTCAGGACAAGCAGAATATCTCCAAAGTCAATATTTTGAAGAAAAAAAATGAAAGAAAAATATTATCCGAGGTCGATATTAAGCCCGAAAATAGTGATTGTTTTGCCCCTGCTAAGCTGTAGAGCGCCCCCAGCGACAATAAATTGAGTTTCAGCTACTTTTCAGCTCAAAATGCCCCCCCTCCCCTTTTCAACTATCAATTGTTGTAATCGGGTGATAGCCTACTGCTCCCTTACGATTTGGAAGCATCCGTTACGGGAAAAAACCCTTGTTGATACCTTTAAAACACTTTTTCCCCCTCCCCGTAGGTTCCGCCCACTGAAAAGACCACTGCCGCGGCACAGCGCATGCGCGAAACGGCCATCTTTGTGATTCTTTAAAGGATGCATACCTGCAAATAAACTCCCATAGACACTAGTGCTAAATGCCCATACTTCAAAATTATTTTAAAAATACTCAAAACTCTCACAGGTATTCAAGCTGCACAGAAAAATGATGATCAATGTGTCATCTTTCATTTTCTTTTCAATTTTTGGTGGGTTGACCATTGACTTTTCGAGATATTTTCACGCAAAGAAGACGACCCCTATTTTCCCCAAAGCGGAAAAGTAGCCATCTTGAAAAACGATCCCTCCACAGCATGGCAAAATAGCGCCACTTTCGAGCCCAATAACATCCAAAATACTCAGAATTGGAAGCCCCAAGTCCGGGCCAGAGGTTCATTACCATATCTCTTCAATTCCCCAATTTTACGGCGCTCAGAACTCTCTAATATGGAATATTTTGAGGGTATAACTTTTATTCATGAGCTTGGCGGATTGATTTACCGGTGTGCACCCCTACGGGTGTCGGACGCTTCGCCCCATTTCCACGTCGCCCATGTCACTTCGCCCCTAACCACTTCGCCCCATCCCCGCTTCGCCCCATCCCCGCTTCGCCCCATCCCCGCTTCGACCCATCCCCGCTTCGCCCCATCCCCGCTTCGCCCCATCCCCACTTCGCCCCATCCCCACTTCGCCCCATGTAGATTGGTTCCTCCAAGAGTGAAATTACGATGTCAAAGGTATTGTCGTTCTCAGATAAGTGGGAGACGGGTTGGTATAGCCGGGTTGGGAACAAAGTTGGATCTTTTACTTCAAACTTTTTTTCTAGGTAGGGGAGAGTGATAGCTTGAGAGGTTGGTTATGAATTGTATATTTGGTGGGCTAATTCTTTCCGTTGGTTAGCAATTAGTGAATCTGTTGGAATTGTTTTAATCCAATAAAATAGATGAGATTTTTTTTACATGTAACGGCTGGGGCGAAGTGGGGATGGGGCGAAGTGGGAATGGGGCAAAGTGGGAATGGGGCGAAGTGGGGATGGGGCGATGTGGGGATGGGGCGAAGTTGAGAATGGGCGAAGTGGTTAGGGGCGAAGTGACATGGGGCGACGTGCAAATGGGGCGAAGTGTCCGACATTCGTGCCTACAACACGCATGACATGTGTTACTGCTAGACCCGTGAACGTTGTATACAACGCCACGCGCTTCCCTCGCATGAATACAAGCGAATTCATTATATCTTTTGATCCGCTACATATAACCACGTATAATTTTGCCCATCACTTACTCAAATCACTTACTTATTAGGCTTCCTGTGAATTTACGCGAGTGTTGGATCTGTCATTGTTAAGAAATTCGAAGTAAAATACTATTTCTGATGCCAGAAATAGTCAGACTCTTTTGGTCTGGGGTAACGAGAATTGTGGGAAGAGACAAGACATTAGATATTGCCCCTTTTACCTTCCCACACTGTACAAAATTACTCAAGCAGTATTTGCGATAAGATCTATGTACCCAAAAATTGCCCTTGAAAAATCAAAACCCTGCCCTCTTTCCATGACAATCCTGTTGGATTTTAACATCACAATGATCACTATTAGATGAGTCCAATATATTCAAAAAATGTAAAAGTGGATTTTTTCCTTTCGTATATGGTATAGGAAAAGGGCACTTAACTTTACAATTACCAAGATTGGAAATAGAATTTCAGTCCAACATTATGGTAATCGACAAACAATGTTTGGTATCAAAAGCTAAGACTAGTACCAAATTGTGCATAGGCCACACTTCGTATCCGTATATTAACTAATTAAAGACATGAAAGATGTTTTAATTTGTTACCGTTTCTCTGTCCAATGCATAGGTACAATCCTGAAAACCTTGGAAAATTAGAACGATATGTAGAGATTCAGGCTACAGAGAATAGATATGATCTGGAAGCGAACTTGGCAGTTTTAAAATTGTAAGTATATATGTACCCGTATGAATCTTTGAATAGCTCCATGTCTGTAAAGTTGAACAAAATAAGTGTTCCAGTAAAATTCACACCTCAGTTTCAAGGATTTTGGTGGCATTGGGACTGCAGTGCCCAACCGTTCCATAAAAGTTGCAAGGAGCTCTTACCCAAGTCATAACTTTATACAGTGTTTGCGATTTAGGAAGGTTTCTGATCAAAAGGACAGTATAATGAACACTGAAGTGGAATTAGTAATAAATTAGGTAGGTGACGGACTATATTCATACCAGTTGATGTATTAAGTACATTTAAATACTAATTTCTAACTGGTCCATAATGTTTTGGCTGATAACAGTTGTCCGAATTACTTGGCTGCGACCAGCAATATAACCCTGCTCAATCCAATAGGACTCGACTATTTTACATACCCAATGGGTCCTGTTTAAACCCTGTGTATGTACTTGAATTCCTGTTGAAATATGTTGGATTCAGCAGGCAACTGAAATCATTCAGCATGTTCAGGGTCGGATTCTGTTGGGTGTTGGTAAATAATGCCAAGTTGGACTCTGTTGGATCCAGCAGGAAACAGAAAAATAAGGCACAGTTGGATTCTGTTGGATTGAGCATGCCAGTCATTTTATATGTTCAGGTATCCAACAACTTGGCAAGTTGGATTGTGTGGGACTGTGTTGTATTGAGCAGGAAACTCATATGAGTAACCGTCGGACTCTGTTTGATATAGCAGCCTGGTAGTCCTGAGGGACTACGAGGATTATCCCCACTTCCCATGTACATGTACCGTAATTTTCGGAATATAAGCCGCGGCTTATACGTTGAATTTGCCCATGAAAATGTTTACTGCGGCTTATACACAGGGCGGCTTATATGCTGAGCCGTGAAGAATAAAAATGATATTCAAATGTATATTTAATGTACTGGTATAACTATAAGGAATGATCTGTTGCTGAAATAAATCATCAATTAAGAAAGTCATAAACAAACCGAAAGCACGTCCAACGAAAACTTAAGGTATCGAGCGGTAAAAAGTACGGCTAGCGCTAGCGAAAGCTGTCTCTTTGACATCGACAACCGGCCGTACATGATTCTAGTCTAGGTGCAGTGCTGCATGCATGCTGCATGCCTTTCCCGTGGACCACACCATTTGTTGTAATAAAGGGGTGTACTTTCTTGGGAACAATAATTACCAATATTTCTGCTGTTTAAAAACAGAAAAAAAGATAACTAATACTTTTTATGGAGTTCCAAATATTTCTCTATTCAATAATCAGTTGTTCAATGTCACAATATAATTTTTTTTTCTTGAAATGTATTCAAGAAACGATGTAAAACTTAAAGCAGGGGCTAAAAATCACCCCTTACGAAATGAATGGATTCGTCCATAAAATTTTCAGCATCGTGTTGACTATTTTCAAGAAAGGAATTTTGACGTTAGTAATCACATCAATTTGATACGTTTTGTTCTAAAAACGGACCTGTTTATTCTTAGGACAAAACAAATCAGCATCTGTTGCCACAAAGCAGCATTTGTAGCCTCCAGTCAGACGACACACGGTGGGTTACATATCTCAAGTGCTGGGGGAAAATGTTATCATTTGCCGGCGCTATGCGCTAACGTTTAAGGCCGGGGACCGGACGGGGCAGCCGGCAGTAATTCCCGGTGTTTATTTCTCATCATCAATTTCCATATTTGTTTGTATTATTGTAAGAGTATCAACTGTGAATGATTTGATATAACTTTTGTGGTCCTTTTTATAGCTTTCGTAGTGTAAATGGAACTGGTTCAGAGCATTTTTACTAGAATTTGGAGGCCTTACAAAATTGAAACCACTGCGGTCGGTGCGGCTTATACGCCGGTGCGGCTTATTCGCCGACTTCAAATCTTAATTTGGAGAGTTTTGCGTACTGTGGCTTATACGCCGCGTGGCTTATATTCCGAAAATTACGGTATGTGTTTGCTTCCAGGCGCCAAGTGATTCGGATGCAGCCAAACTTTTCACAAAGGCTAACCACTCCCTCTCACCTTTTGATCCCTCTTCTTCCCAGGTACCAGTTGAATCCAGGCACTTTCAAGGTCAATGTTGCAGCCATGGTCCTCCTGAAGGCTCTTACCAACCTCCCTCATACAGATTTCATCCTCTGCAAATGCCTCATTGACGAGGTCCATGTATCCTTAGCAAATTCTGAATCCATCCTGAATCCTGAATCCATCAAAATCCTGCAGTACCGCTAAGTTTCATGTTCTGAATCCATCAGAATCCCCCAACATTTTCAATATGGAGGTATCCTGAATCCGCCAAAATCCCCGAAACAGGGGTGTAGATTTTGATGGATTCAGGTAAGTTAGGGTTAAAATATTTATATAGAACAGTTAGCAGAATCATATGACTGATATTTGATCAAGTTTAAACAAGAGAGTTGAGCTACATGTAATATTCCTCATAGAAGTTTTCAAATCATGCACAAAGGATGTTATAGGTTGCGTGGCTTTCAAAAAAGGTGTAGCATTGCAAAAAAAAACCACGCAACCTATAACATCCTGCACTTCCTTATCATCAACTTTTTCGAATATGAATCGAAAAATGCTATTCAGATATTTGCTCCATCATCAAATATTCGGCACAACCCTAGATCTATTATAGCTTCTGATCTTGAAATTGGAAATGTTTTTGAGCATTCACCTTGACTTCTTGAATGCAGCAATCGGAGGCTCCACTTGTAACCATCATGTACCTAGCCAACCTCCTGGAAACGTGCGAGTTCAAGCGCTTCTGGGTAAGTCCAAGAGCACCTTGACAGCCAAGCACACATAAATCAGGCATACATTTTTTTCCTTGGATGGACTGATTTCCTAAGGTTTCTCTTTTCTTCACACTTAGGCCATTAAAATTTGAAAAACACTGTATAGAGTCCTGTAAAACTTGGCCTTTCCTCTTTTATGGGGTAACTTTCCCAGTTACATGCCTGATGTACATTTCTATACAATTTTGTATTGATGGAATTGTGTGCATCAGGAAGAAACTGAAGTTTTCCCCATTTTTTTTTCTTTTTTTCTTCTTCATATCTTTTGATCATGCCATTGGGATAGGAAATGTTTTGAGTTTTTTTTTAGTGTCACCTAACAAATTGCATTTATATTAAAAAGTGTTATTTTCCAGCAACACTTCCAGCAGAATCTCATTCCTGATGAACGGTAATAATAATTGTGATGCGCATTTGAACATATTCATATGGAATTTGCACAATATAAATACATAAGTTATTATATATAAATACATAAGTTATCTATTTTCAGAGTGAGTGTGATGGAGCAACAAGTACGTTATTCATGGGAATTGCAGGCTTTAAAGATTCAATTAGAAAATGTAAGTCAGTTTTTGTATTCCGTTTGTATTTTCATGGTTACGATATGTTCTTTCTATGCTTAAAATATCTGAATTCATGTTGACAAATTTGCATGCATGTGTGTCCCTTACTTGTTTTTTTTTTCTGTACAAATGTCATTTTGCCTTTGAGAAAGGTCTTGCAAAAACCAAAACATTAGGCCGTCTAATGTTTTTTTAGATTTGTATAATTCAGGTCAATCCAGTCAGTAAACAGTTGGCAGTAGTTTAATTCGTTTTCATGAAAAGTATTGAACTTCATCAAATCTGTGTCTATTTAGTGACATGCACAAAAGTGTTTTACTGTCCTTGACTTCATTTCTTAACCCTAACTCCCCAGCATGACTTTCTAGGAACCATACCCATCCTGGCAAATTCCAACTCCATATGGCAAACTGCACACACATATTTCTGACTTCTGGAGGTGTGCTAACCCAATGTAAAAGACTGTCAGTTGTACTGGACCCATTCTGACAGATTCCAACAAAACATGCCGTTGGGGTTGATGAGTTTAGTTCTGTTAGGGTTAATGTGTTTAGTTACACCTACAAGCCAAAATAAACTGAGTCTAGCAAAAACTCTTACAAAATGTCATCTGCAAGTGGATGTCAATGATTAATTTAAAAATTCACATGTAAAATAAGGAAGTATATATATCTTCAACATGGATACATTTGTAGAGTGTTGACAAAAACTGAAGTTTATCATGTTTTTTTTGTTCACTTCAGACATCTGCCATATTCTGAGAATCACCTACCAAACTATCGACCGGCGGCAGCTGGGGGACCTCCTAGGGTATCTAAGTGACCAGGAACTCAACCAGTGGATGAACAAGTACGGCTGGAAACCACTGGAAGGAAACCGTGTATTTATAGCTCAACAAGAGGAGAGTATCAAGACCAAGAACATCACAGAGAAAATCAACTTTGAAAGTAAGTATAGTCAGTGTTGTGAAGTCGAACACAAGTCTTTCAAAAGTCCTCACAAATCCATCAAAAGTCCTCAATTCCATCAAAAGTCGTCCAGTCCCTAGTCAAATTACAAGCTACATGGATTTGAATTAAAGGTGACAAAGGCATTCCAGTGGTATTATTCCTCACCTGTTACTGGTGACTTGATCTGTGAATTGACTTGTGACGGACTTGTATTTGACTCAACAAATTTGGAACGTTCCTCTGTCACACAAAATATCACCACTTTGCACATTCCCAGTGGCACATTCTTTGTACTCAAACTTTGGAGGGGCATCAAGCCCAATGTAATGGAATATCTTTCAAAATTCTTCAGTGAAAACTTCTTGAAGCTCACGATGACAATTTTTCTTAATTCAATAATGTGACAGAACAGCCGGTATTGTTAAGATCTTAAGCCATATGTTGAGATCTGTTGAGCATTGTTTAACCCAAACAGTCCAATTTCTTCTATATTAACCCTAACTCTCTACTTAGTTTTACTAAGTAGAAGATCATGTCCTTCAAAATCCATCACTCACTCTGCTCCACTTAATGCTTCAGGACCAAATCTGCTGAAATCCACCACTGGTGATGTTGGATTTTGATGGACGTGGTACAGATGGTTTATCTGCCAAAATCCCCCAAAATGGAGGGGGGAGGGAGGATGGATTTTGATGGAGTTTGTAAGGTCATGAAGGTTAGGGTTAACATTATTTCGTTGTGGAGCCTAGCATTCCGCAACGTTGCTGTACCCTATCTCCCTAGCGTCTTTTACTAGGACCAATTCCATCAAAATCCATCAATCACTGTGCGATCAATACAAAACAAAAAAATTAACCACTTGCACACTGGTTGACATTCATGGACTTGCTACACATGGCTTTTATCATAATAGCAGTACAGGAAGCTAGGCAAAATCAATCGGATACCCCTAGCACTGCTTCAGGCCATTAGGCCCAAGTCCATCATACTCCATCAATATTTAGTCACGCCAGGCCTTCTGGACCAAGTCCCCAAAATCCACCAAAGTGGGGGGATGAAGTTCGATGGATTTTGGGTTGTAAGGGTTAAGGTACTTATTAGTTTTTTTTTGGTGATCTTCAGGGTTCCAGAGCCTTGTGTTGGAAAATTGATTGGCGTGCTTTAGAGAGAACAGAATATTCAGTTGTTTTTTTAAGTAACATTTTCCCTTTTTTGTTTGTGTCGTTGCAGGTGTGGCTTCTGTAATGAAACTTTCACAGTGAAACGGGCAAAGCGACACTCACCAGACCAAAATAGACTCCAAAATCTCCCTCATCCGAAGTGTACGTAATCATCTAGTCTGATGTCAACTCCTGAATGGAACAGTGTCATACCGTGGATTTTCGAGACTTTTTAAAAATTTGTTTGGGTGAATTCTAATTGAAAGTTACTGCTTGAAAATGTTCGTCGTTTCTCCAAAGCGGCCTGTCTCCAGTCATACTGTTGCTCAGAAAACAAGTTTTGTTAAGGTTGGAGTATATTTACACTCACCATGTAAGAAAACTTGAAATGCTGATGCCAATGGACTCTCTGCATGAAAAGTAGATTGCACCTTGTGACTATTCATGAGAGGTTTTTGTGTGGGACACCACCACATGAGCATACTGGCTCAATGTGCCGATGATGAGTGAACGGATGGCACATTTGCCTCGTTTAATTTAACCACACTGGAACATTTGCATTCAACATCAGTGTGAATCTTACTTGTATTGTAAAACAGGATACTTCATCCAACCACCCCCCCCCCCAAGTACATGTAGGCGTTTTCTGTTTGATCTCGCTAACCTCAGTTGTGAATTAGGTATATTTTCTTTTGTGAATTCCATTGACTGCCAAGAAAAAACTGTCGGTCATTGAAACAGTCATTTCAATGTGAAATAAGTTTCCTACTTTGCTGGAACATTACAAAAAGCAAACGGAGCCACATTCAAGCAGAAGAGTTTTATGATACAGTTTGTTTCAAAAGGTTGCCATGTTCAGCTGGAAGATCCCTTTGGTATAAAGTAAATGTTATTGTCCAACCCGTTTGTGTGATGCTAGTTACTCTAGTCACAAATATGAATAAATGCTTTTGCAAGCATGTTTTGTTAATATCCGGGTACCTGGCCCACAGTTTTTCACATAGTGTGACTATCAGACAAAGATGGAAGCGAGTCAATAAAACTAATTTTATTCAATTTATTGAAGTCTAGTGTTACTCCAACATTCCTCAGTATGTCAGTCCATAAGCTTGGCATGAAATTGTACTTGCTGGTTACGGAATATTCTACTCATACTACTCCAACACACAAATGCAAACTCCATTTGTCAAGTTTCAAACCAATTTTTTTTTTCCAGAAACTTTTGTTATTCATTCAGGCCCCACAACTAAGTTCTACTACTCTGTCAGCAACATGCATTGTTATGAGCCAGTTATGTCAAAAACTATGTTCACATACGCATGCTAGTAGTTATTTCATTTAAATCATGTCAATGCTTGAAGGACAGCAGTGAGCACCCGATTATTAATCAAATGCAGCTTTTCAAAACCTAAACAATGTGTTTCTTTTTCCAAAAATTGTTTTTTCCCGCAATGTCTTTACAAGGCAAATAGGCAGATACCAATGTCTCACGGGAATTGAAACGAGCACTTGTTCCTTTGTGAACATGACAAAAAAGTTCTTCTTTTTTATGGGGGGGGGGGCCCTAAAAGTTGAAGGCTGTTTCATTTTGAAACGGTTCCTACACCTGTTCAGACTGGTTTTCCAGAGTCATGGTGAGCTTAATTATTCTGGAGATAAGAATCAAGTTCAAGGAGCAACTATACGCATAACGACAACATTTGCAGTCACTCTAAATGACCAGACTGTCCAGTCAACTCAAAATTAGAACATTGAAGTGCACATCTGTAACCAGATTTTATTCGAGTTTACTTGTTTGCTCTAAACACAATTTGGAGTGCCAGTCTGGCAGTGAGAGGCTTCCATCAAACTTGTTGTATAAGCCTCACCTTCTGTTAGAAGGAATACCCCTCAAAATCAAAAAGCATCAATGTTTAAAGCTACAGTCCATCATTTTTAATTTGTGCATTTTGTTTGTTTGAAGCAACAAAAGAGTTCAAAATCTAATGAAGGATACTGAGCAACTAACCTGATGAAGTTTCAGCTAAGCTTCAGCTGTACATTCCGAGAAAAACAGCATTCTAAGATCTCAATTTCAAATCAAAAGTTACTGAATCCTGTTTTGAATTGTTTTGAATTGCAGCTATACGTGACGTCGCGCACTGATCCGACGAATGATAACAACCGCGCGCGCGTGTTCCAATACTTGTGCGCGCTGCGCTGAATAACAAAACAAACTACTAATTTAAATTTTCCTAAGGTGCTTCTTAAGAATCACCGTTGGAAATGCCGTCTTTCGTTGATTACTTCAAAATGACAGCTTCCCAGAAAGAATAATTTCACAGGGAGTTTAGTTCCCTTACTATCTTTCAACCAATTTTTTTTTCAACAATAATCATGCCAGTTACTTTTCGGATGGCTGCAAATGATGGACTCTAGCTTTAACATCAATAAAGACAATTTAGGAGAAAATTATGGGCTTGACAGTACATTGTATTACACAATTGGGCTTACTGAAAAGAGTGTCATAAACAAAGCAGGTTTTCACTTTCCATTTGTTAACATTTTATGTTTGCTTTAGACATATACATTGTATCCCGTCATAGAAGTGGAAAACACGGTATGAAATGAAGTACATCTTGCCATACCCCTCTTTTGTTCGTTTCAATATCCAGTTTATAACTGTCCAAATTTTCATTTGGCTATGTACATGTCTAAAATGGAAACTGGTGGCACATTTGCCTGTTAAATGTACCTTGTTTTGGTACTTGGAAAGAGGTACACATATTTTGAGATTTTAACCCCATCAAGGATTTTGATGGAATCAAATTTTCCACATCAATGGTTCTTACATGTAGTTTCCAAGATAATTTCATTAGTTTTGCAATATTTGGCAGATAAAACCAGGTATTTTGGGTACAATTGATTTGTCCACACCAGCACCCTTAAACAAGATGCATGGTGCAGGTACATATAGTTTGAGAAAAATAATGATACAAGGCCCTCATCAAGAAAGTCACTGTATAAACTGCTGCGGTTAATACAATTCAAGTTGACTACATGTACTTTAAAACGCACATTGAATGGTTAGATTACTCAATAAATAATGCATTTTAATACATAAAATACAAGTCTCATGCCCTCACAAACAAAAAGAAATAATAACTTTAACTCCACATGCAAGGCAAAATGTACACAATTTTATCAACAAAGTAATACTGTGGCCATCAACGTTCATCTGATTATTTTAAACTCTGTAAAGTCCAATTTTTCAATTGTTTTCTCATTCTTGAAATCTGCCTTTTCGATGCGTGATCGACGACTACCTTTAGTCTGAAGCCAAGTCTTCCTGTAATGACAAATTGACAATATATTTATTCAAAATTACACAGGAGTATTATGTTGCAATAGAATGTGTTACTTTGTCTAAAAAGGGTACTACTACAGCAGAGGGTACAATTTGCCCAAAATATTTATGCTCAGTTTATCATCTCTGTTCTGCTATAGGTCTCTCAAATGACGTCATTACCAACAGACCAGCCACGTGCGTCGGCATTTTGAGCATCAACTTGCATATAGCGCGCATTGGTTAGGTCGTATTTCGAACACATTTCAAGCAACAAGCGCGCTTTGGAATATTTTCATCAATACTGCGCAGTTGCAGTTCTTCTACAGAGATGGCCATCTAGAGACCTATAATAAATTTGATCTGCCGTAGAAGGTGTCGTATGATGAGTACCCATTCCTCAAACACTAAACAATTGTGAGTTTTGTAAACAAAAACACATGAAATGTTCACATGAAATAAGGAATTAGGAAATAAGGTTTCAGACTGAGGTTCTGGAAATTAAGATTTTGGTCTGTGACTTTTCTTGTTCAGCCAGTTTGACTGAGCACATCCTCTTCTGTTTGGATGGATGCAGTAAATGGCCAAACATTATCCAGTGTCTAACTGTCAATAAAAACCCTGATGATAACAGAGATCACACATTAACTGGAAATACTTTCTCCTGATACTGCATTGTTTATCTTTTCTGGGGGACTTCAAAACATAGAAAATGGACTATCATCACATATTTGCAGGGTAGTCAGCTACCAATGATCAGCTGGGTAAACCAGTCCCCCTAGGCAGCATACCACTCTCATCATGAGGAAGTTTTTTGGTCTTAATCTACAAGGTATGAGGTACATACATTTGCTTGATCTTGTCATTAGGTCCCTGTGCATGACCCTCGACTGTGCTTCTCTTGGTGTTCCTCACCCAGCCTACCAGCCCATAGAGATCAGCTGTCCTCTTTGTATCCTGCGAATACACAACATGATTTTTTTTTTACAAATTAATTTTAAGTATAAACTGGACATTTAAAAAAAAATTATTTCGGTACAAATTTACGAATTAATATTTAACAAAGTATAATGACAAAAGTTAACTGGAAAGGAAAACAGTTAACTGTAAAACAAATGTACTTTATTTAAAGTAAAAAGTTAATAGTGGTTTATTGGGACTTGGGGATGGGGTAGCAAAAAGAGATAATACATAAAGCCAAAGCTCATTTGGTTTCCTGCTGTTAATTCATCAGACTAGTGTAAATCAGGCAAAGCAGGAACTACAAAAGGGAAAGAATGTTTCACTTACTCTTCGGAAGAACACCCCTGCAAAAATAAACAAACAAAATATTATGTAAATACACTTTTACTTTCTATTCTGCTAAGGAATTTGAAAAATACAGAGGGTGTACATGCAGCATGTTATTACCTTTTTTTACCCTATGACCGAGTGTGTCTTTTATTTGGGGGTAGGGGGGGGTAGGGTGGGGGGAGGGGTTGCAGGGGAATGGAAGAAGGGAAGGAAGCACCCAAACATTTGGACCTCTGCCTATGTATGAAACTGATCCCCGTTCCCCCCTCCTCCGAATCATTTGTAGAAATATTCCGCTGTTAATTGCTTCAACATGTTCAAAGGTCATTCTTTCTCCATATTGACCCTTCCATTTGTCCACTGTTGCATTTTCCGGACACAGATGAGACTTAATTATAACTTGGCCACAGACATGACAGAGTGGGGCTAAGTCTTGCCTTGCATTGGTTAGCTAAAACAAGTTTGAATTAATCTGGTAAAAAGTAGGCTACAAAAAAAATTTGTTTTGACACCCCACACCATGCAGTCATGCTCGGAGAAGTTCATAAATGTGATTGTTACTGTAGTGTTACAGAACTCCGACGTTCATGATTACATATACATATTTAGACATGTATACATTGTATGGCACAACATCTTATTCTTAATTGTTTTTTTGGGGGCGTGAAGAATTAAAAACAAAACCGAGAAAAATGCGTGTCAGATGTCATCCAAAAAACAGTAAGTAAACAAATTTGTAACCAAGGGCAGGCCAAGGGTTCAGCTAGTTATTTTCCAAGATTTTTCTGTTCCTGATAAACCAAAGTAAAATTATTAACGTAAATTCTTTAAATATTATCCACCATGTGTGCCAACAGAGCCTACATTTATGTAAAACAGAATTTACCCTGAACTTTGCCAAATATCTCAAAATCAACAGAAACCAACGCAGACGACGCAGCTCTCGCCGCCATCATGTCATGTTTCCAAAATGATTATTCATACAGCTAGTGGACGGGACTATTTCAACAATGGGTAAATTCCTCAATACATTGGTTATAAAAAATAACGTTGATAAACTTTTAAAAGTAGAAGATAAATGTAATTTGCATTATTTTCTCTTAAACTTCTGCTTCATGAATGTATTCACGCATAAAACTGGGGATGATGTCGTTATTAATAAGGAGAAATTGATTACATTTATTGTGAAGGTTTGCCGACACCCACCATGCGAAAATCGAACAGGAGGAATTCAACATGGCGGCGTACTGAGAACTGCATTTCACGATGATGTGCCAGAAATTGAACGATTTTCTTATCATTTGCAGAAAACACCAGACAAAATATTGATCATTTCAAGAATGGAGTCGATAAGTGACAGAGAGCTGAGGCTTGGCTTTAAGCCTCAGCACGAAGTTGTGTATAATAAACTTCTTCCATATGCCAACGACATTGACGATGAATCGAACAAGCTGCTAGCGGAAATCAAGGGAAACTTGGCCCGTACCGTCCTCCTGCGAGAACTGCGGCCTGGTGCGCTGTACTGGGTTGCCCGGTTAAACACGTAAGAAATGGGATACTTTCAATTGGGAAAGGTTCCTATATCTGGCTGTCTGGCAGTCACTATTTTTTTTTTCCTTCAGTGACCTATCACTATCAGCCATCAGTGATCAGAAAATGATAATAGGACAACATTTTTATGTAGGATGGATGAAAGTCAATTGAGTATTGAATTTGAAATGGCCATAAAAATAAAATGTGATTATAATTTTTTTTTTAAACAGCGTCCCAAGCGTCAAATGACCCCCCCCCCCTTCGTAAAAAAAAGGATTTCCTTGGCCCTTAAATGTTAAATGTTACAGTTTGGGGCTACCAATTGTGTGCTGTGTACAGGTGTACATGTATTTGTAATTATGAAATCGATCTGGAATTTAGATGTGCATGAGGCGGAACATGTGTACACACGTTACATTGAATCCTATAAACTGGTTAGCCTACTAGTACTTTACCCATGCTCTGTGGTGTAAGTCATAGTGTTACCAAATAATGTCATATAGGCCAATCACCATTATAAAATATAAAAAATCAGCCACAAAATATAAAAATTTCAATTGTGGGCACGTACAGTGAGTAGGCCCATCACGCCTCCAAAAGGATGAGTTTGCGGTGGTTCCACATCTGAATTTCATTTCTTTCACCAAGTTTCTGTGAAGTTTACTCATTTACGAAAGGTAGGCACAAGTTTCGATGCATGATGGTGGGCAAATGATAAGTAGCACCCCCCCATTTTTTTAATGGATGCCACGCCTCTAAAAGGGTAAGTAGTTTATGATGGCTTCACATTCGAAAAAAGAAAGATTCTCATGAATATATTGTCTGTGTGGAGTTTAATGCGTTTATGAAAGGTTAAGGCACAACTTTTTATAGGGGCATCAATCATGACTACCCCTCCCCCCATTTTACTGTGGCTGCCATGCCCCTAAAAGGGTGTGTTTGAGATGGCTCCACGTCTGAATTTTGTGTGTGTGAATATTAACATCTGTGGGAATTAGCTTCATTCGTTTATGAGATGTGGGCACATTTTTCCCATGGTTAGGGCATAATGAGGACCCTGGCCCCCCTTTTTCAATATGGCTGCCACGCCCCCAAAAAGGGTGTGTTCGCGATGGCTCCACATCTGGATTCTTTTTTTTCCTTATGAATGTCAATGTCTGTGGAAAGTTCCATTTCTCTATGAACATGGGAACAATTTTTCCATGTTGGGCATAATGAAACCCCCCCTTTTTTTCTAGTATGGTTGCCACACCCCTAAAAGGGTGTGTTCTATATAAATGTCTGTGGGACGTTTTATTCGTTCATGAAATCTTGGCACAATTTTTCCCAAGGTGGGCATTATAATAATTACCCCCCCCCCTTTTTTTAAATGGCTGACACGCCCCCAAAAAGGTACTTTTGTGGTGGCTCCGAATCTGGAAAACACTTACAATCTATATATTAATATTATGTCTTTGTGAAGTTTCCTGCTTTTGTGACAAGTGGGAACAACTGTTTTCACTGCAGGCACGATGAGTCCCCCCCCTTTTTTTAAATGGATGCCACGCCCCTGAAAGGGTGAATTTGTGATGGCTCCACATCTAAAGCATTTTCTGACATGAATATGAACATCTGTCATGTCTGTGCCAAGTTTCACACTTTTATGCAAAAGTGCACAATTCATCGATATTTTGTCACATATCCGCTGGGCTATATTCCTTTTCGAAATGCACTCCGTCAGAAAACATTATAGGAGACTATTCAAAAAGAGGTAGGTTTTCATTTGAAGCGATCCGGAACTAGGAAAAATCCGGAACTACATGTAGGAAAACGACTGTACTACTACTGTGCACCTGGTGACAAGTGATGGACAGATGTGGAAATTTTCCAAAGTGGAAACTGAGAAAACACTTCGAATAGAAATTTTCAGACCAGTCTCATAGGGTTTGTGCACAGGGTGACAAATATGGCCAGGTATGGGTATGCTAAGACAGGGTCATAAGAAGGGGCTGTTTTTAGGGAGGGGGGGGGGGGATAACCAAGGTTTTTTTTTCCACTTAAAAACAATTTTTCATGGGGCACATATTTCCATCAATCAAAGAAGAGTGTATGAGGTGTGGAGGTGCAGAGCAAGGCCTCATTTGATTTCGAGTGATCGCTGTGAGACAAAATTTTGCCAAAATTGTAAGAAAATTAAAAGATACGATATCAAGGCACTTTTCCGTAGACTTTGCTTCAATTGCTCATAATGCCATTACTACATGTACATGAATTATTTCCACACAGGTACATGACGCTGTATGGCCACAAGTTTTCTAAGGAGGACCACATCTTGTTGATCAAGCTGCTGTATGAACTTATTATTATTCCTGACCTAGAGTTGGCCCTGATTGACAAGTTTTCTGCCAACTTCTGTAGACTTCTCAGGTATGTGATTTTTGTCATCAGTTCTGTCAAGTAAATTCTGTAGATTGTGGATTTCACTTCAGTTCAGTGGGTTGAAGAGTATGTGGCTTTTATCTTTTGACTATTCCACCATGGAGATCATGCATAATATAAATGTATGAGTGTGAGTTGGGTACTTAAAGGGACAATACAACATTTGCAAGCATCGAAAAATAAAACTACCTAGTTTTTACAAAATACCTTACTAGGATGCTGGTAAATGACAGTGTAAAGCATCCTTCAAAATTAGGGCACCTGGTGTGAAGTCATTTTCAAGAAAGTTATATTTTTGTATACATTTCCTATGTATTATAGGATATTTATATTATATTATATTTATTAACTATTTTTCAACTACTGCTCCAAATTTACGATTTTTTTCAGTCCAAATTTTGTTTGCTATTGGTTACATGTTCCTGAACGGGTGCAGGCCAGCTAGACTGGTTCCCTTACCTTACAATTTTCCGGCATCTATAAATTGATCCACTCCATCTTCAGTGGAGTCAGGGAACCAGACTACTTGAACATTTGTCTTTTTTCTTGGTTTTCCAGCATTTTCGAACACAAAACTTAACACACATGCCAGTGTAACAACATTTGATCTATTATACTAACCCCTCAAATAGTTCATTTCTTAAAATTACAGCAAAAGCCAATGATGTACACTCCCTTTAACAGCATTTGAGAATTGGATGCCCAAATCTGACTTAAATTTAAGAAACAGTTGTTCAAGTAGCCAATATTTATTCAGTGTACATGTATAACAAAAGTGGGTGCTCAAAATAGCCTAGAGCGCTATTTACGAGCAAAAGATGCTCAGAAATCCCTTCAGTTAAAACTGTACCTGTTACATGTAGAGAGCAGAGATATGGACATTGTGTTTTGATTATTACGTACTCCAAAGTAGTTCATTTTGAGCAGGTCTAAGGAAGAGATACATGTACAGCCTATAATGCATTGTACAGGCCGAAATAAGTGAAATTCAGATTGAGGCGTTAGAGACTAGCATAAGGAATGTTTTTAACTTTCAACAAAAGTGAATTTGTACATTTTCTAGGAAATTGAGCATACAATGAACCTATAACTCTGTCAGATTTTGTCCAATTCCAGTATTCTATGTATCATTGGAAAGCTTTCATTCCATTCCCTTTGAAATGAGCCAAAAATCAAAGTTTTCAAAAATTGTCCAAGGGACTGGTAAATTGTCCAAGGGACTGGTTTTTGTGCTGGAGGGTTGCAGATCAGCTTCACCAACATTACTAGCTAAAACTTGTTATCACCCTACCAACTTACCCCGTTACATGTATACAGACATTGTACCGATACCTCGCTTGTTTAATTACCTGTCCTATGCACCAGATTCTTTTTGTTTGTTTTGTTCACTCACAGAAAGCGTAAGTTACTTTCCCGAGATGATTTGGTGCTACAATGGAGACCTTTGTACGAATTGGTGGAGCGGGTATTGTGCTCTCAGTATGAGGATCTTGGTCTGGCTTGGTTTCCCAGGTAAAGGACCTTTCCATTTTTTTCCTGCTTGATTGTGTGTAATCATACATGTAATGTACTTTGTTACACACATAATTTACATGTACCAAAACAACGTACAACGTAGAAGACTTAAAAATATGGTAACTGGATCATTTGTTATCTTTCGAAACAGTCTGTTAGTCAGTGAGATAGAATCTGACTTGACTATTCCATTTGTTATTGACTTTGATAGTTCAAAGTAGTGATCCAGTTGTTTTGCACTGAAAGTAGACATAATACAACCATATCATTTACGTGTGAACCTACACTTAAAAGAGTATATTATTATTATTAATCATTTCTGGTAAGGAAACCAAGGATTCCTCAAAAGCGCCCTAGGCACTGTAGCTCGCAAGCCTGAAGAAACCTGTGGAGAGAAGACAATGAGAAAAATTAACAGTTTTAGAGGTGGGAGGAAAAGCCCAGAAGAATATTCTGGGGAAAACCCATGGAATCAGGCAGGGACTGAAAACCCAATCCACATATTGGCCCAGGCGGGATTCGAACCCGGGTCACAGCGGTGGAAGGCGAGGAAAGTACCGCTACGCCAACCTGACTCCCCATAAGCCAACCTGGTGTCACGCCCTGAACAGACGAGTAAGATTTGAGGCTTTGCATGGTGGAGACTTGGGCCAATGAAGGGTTTTGAGAAACACCATGTGAATAGTTTAGTTTCATCTGGGAGAGAATGGTTCTGAGAAGAACCAGAGGTATAACCGTCAAATGTTATTACCTGTCAGTAATAACATTTATGTCATTACTGACAAGTTTGGGTGTTTTTGTGTGTGTCTTAAACTTCACAGAATGTTTTCATTTGAAAAAAAGTTTAATGAAATGTTTTTATTTCCTTTGCAGGACCATAGAAGCAAACGTGAAGAATGTAGTAAGAGTTGCGAGGCAGTAAGTTGCTTGGAACTATCCTCCCTGGTCTATTTTAAAAAAAGAGGAAAAGAAAAAAATATATAGTTTTGCTTTCACCAGGCTGCTTACCCAAAAACCTGAAGAGAAAAAGCCTTCAGTTTTCAACTTTTCAAAATCCTGCTTTCAACTTCCTGTGTCCCAATAAAAATGGATGTGCTCACTCCAAATTTGAAGCGATGTTGTATTGTACTGGTACTCAGGCCCCCAAAAAAGAGTTCTGTTTCCGGTTTCCCTACCTACCCTTTTCTGACAGCCCCTACCCTATTTTTTTACGGGAAAAATGAGGGAAAAAACACAAAAACCATCAATTTTTACCTTTTTACCCTTGATTACACGTAGATGCCTCCATATGATCGTACACAAAACAAATTTGCCAAAAAAGGAAAATTTCCCTGCCTGCCTACCCTATTTTCAAATGTCGTGTAATCGGAAGCAGAACTATTTTTTTTTAACCTCATTCTCGTACTTACATTGTAAGTGAATTTTATTAAACTCCTACTCCTACGTGTACTCATGAGAATGTAATCACACTCCCAAGCAAAATAGTACCTGTACTTGTTCTCATACTTGTGGCAAAATGCTTGTACTTGTACTTGGGTCATTCCGTAAATTTGTCCCTGTTATGTCTGATATCAGATTTTGTAAATTTAGGACACATTCTTTATTGCCTTGTATCTCCAAGCGCAAAGTGTCTACCAAACAAAAAGAAAAAAACCCTAAAATAAGTCAATTTTAACGATGCTTACATGGCAAATTGCACAGGTCACATGCAACAGAGGGACTAAAAAAGTGACACTTTTGGACCTGAAGTTTTCGGAATGACCCACTTGTAGAAATGTTCTCCCGCTGGATTTTTTATTTCTTTGAGAGGTACTTGCAGTAAAAAAGCAATTTTCTACTGTTTGGGAGGAAATTGCATTGTCTAATGACAAGTTTGACAGCAAAAATTCTTGTATACCAATGGAAATGTGCTCATACCTATCATGCCTATTGAAAGTAACTGCGCGATACAATGTAGCAGCTCAACAAATCATCATGTCTCTCCGTTATTCCGTTAGTTAGCTAGTTAGTTAGTAACAAACATTGACAAACGTTGACATTGTCTATTGCTCCTACATATTTTGACCGATTTCAACTAAACTTTGTCAAAAGTATCAGTAGCCCAGCTCCAACATGTCGCATGGCCAAACTGGGGTCAAAGGTCATCATGGGGACACTGGGGTCAAAAAATTAATATTTTTACTCAGAACACTACTCCTTCCATAAAGTACATGGCACAGTCATGTGACTCATGCATGAACACAAATTCGTAGGCCAGCGGCTTCCGAAATATTTCCGATCGAGCATGTTTCTTGAACTCATGGCGTGGTACTCATACTCATACTAATGGCAAAGTACTCGTACTCTTGGAAATATACTCGACTGCAACACTTTTTTGAAGTATACAGGCATTCTAGGTTATTGAAAGAATTTGACATTTTGCCTGTGACAAATCAAAATTTGATTTTGTGTCTTTAATTTCACCCACCGTTTTTCCTATAAGGTATTTCCCAGTGGAGAGTACCCAGGAGATGCTGGATGAGTGGCGACCATTGCTCTGCCCTTTTGATGAGTCCATGAATAAAGGCATTGCTTACCTGGAGCTGTTCCTGCCTACTCTCTTACCACCAGAACAGCACCAGTTTGGTTTCAAGTCAGTTCACTTGTCATTTTCTTTCTAAAGTTCTTCGTCATTTGTGATGCGATCAAGCTAAATGAGTCGTTTGTCGACCCCGGTCAAAATTGTTTTTATTACAGATTTGAAAAGAGCACAATCTCAGCATTACTGCTGTGAAAACTGCATGCTGATACCATCTTTGGTTCAAAAATAATGGAAGTCGGAACACCAAGAGATGTGATGAAGTGATGTGATGAAGTGGCCCTATTTTGGCCTGTATCTCCGAATGAAAATTCCTGACAAACGACTCATGTAGCTTGATCGCATCACATTTGTTATTTTTATTTTATTTGTTATCAAATTTCTTACATGTTTGTCAAGTATCTTTTGTTATTGAACCATAGGTTTTTTTTAAGAGAATAAGGTTAAATAAAAAAGAAAATTAAAAAGTGATACCTGTTAATAAATATTACTCTATTACTTTTAATTGCATCAAAATGTGTCAATTGCAGATAAGGGACCTTGTATTCTTATTCTTAGTCCTTGATTATACTTGAAATCCTCCGCACTGCTCCAGGATGTCACTGCCTCTGCCTCAGTCTATGGACAGTCATAGCTGGAGGATTTTGCAGGATTCAGGCAGTGGTCACCTCTCCACAGACCATATTCAAGAAATATTGGAGGAATTTGCAGAATTGAGGCTTTATGCAATTTTTCCATGAGGCCAATTGGAGGATTTTGCAGGATTGAGGCTACATCCTAGCAAAAAGGCCTAGGGAGTTAGGGTTAAAACTGTTAATTAGTGGGAAGCTGTGGAGTCAGGCAAAATCACATGGAAAAGTAAGGTAGCTCTTAAATTTCCAACAAAATAAATTTGCATTAATTTAGCTTTTGTAGGCTACAACTACAGCCGCTTCATCAGATGAAGTAGTTGGATCTGATGAAGTACATGTACTTATGCACACTTTTACTTATGCACACTTTTACTTTTGTTGACCATTTAAGTGCTACAATGTACCATGCTTTTCCTATTTTTTTCAAGTTAGCTTTTGAGGCAATCTTTTTCAGAACTTCATGGATTTGAAAGGAGCACAAGGGTTAAGATAGTGGATGACATTAAGATAGTGGATGACATGTTAAAAGAACGTCATTAACTCTAACAACCTTCTAATCACTAGTGGGTAGAAGAATAGTCCAATGGAATGAAGGGAGTTTTCATCCCTTGCTACCCAATGTCTGATAAGTGGTAGTGACACATGCACCCATGGATTCAGACACTGCCATAGGTGCATGTGTAATTACAAAGTGTAGACAAGTAATTGTGATGGAGGCTTACTTGCACTGGGTTTATGTGGTATGAAAGTTTAAAGGAGAAGAATTTGCCATGAGTTTCCGGCATGATGATTTGTGAATGCTCTTAAAAATAATGCAGATGAAGTGTCACTTTAACTGGTATGAACTGGCTATGTTGTGCTTGATGATACAGGTTGTGGTTGGATGAGCTTCTTGGCATATGGGACTCGCCACACAACGGCATGACTTGGGAAGAGGTCAGTTATCTTCTCAGTGTGTCCATCACAGTCAGTGTTGTATCGAAAATGTCATTCACTTGTCAATCACATGTTAAAGCCAGAGTCCATCATTTGCAGCTATCCAAAAAGTAACTGGCGTAATTATTGTTGAAAATCATACTTGGTTAAAAGATAGTAAGGGGACTAAACTCCCTGTGAAATTATTCTTTCTGGCAAGCTGTCATTCTGAAGAAATCAACATACCGGTACGAAGGCCTTTCCAACGGTGCGTCTTAAAAAGCACTGTTGGAAAGTTCTGTTAGTAGTTCGTTATTTTATTCGGCAAAGCGCGCGCAACCGTTGACACGACGCACACATGCGTGCGATTGCTATAATTCATCGGATCAGTGCATGACATCGCGTAGCTGCAATGGGCTCAGTGAGAATAAGTCTCGGATGCTGAATTCAGGCCCAACTCAAAACATGATTCAGCAACTTTTGATTTGAAATTGAGATCCTAGAATGCTGTTTTTCTCGAAATATACAGCTGAAGCTGAGCTGAAACTTCATCAGGTCAGTTGTTCATCACCCTTCTTCAGATTTTGAGCACTTTTGTTGCTTCAAATGAACAAAATGCAGAAATTACAAATGATGGACTGTACCTTTAATCACATGTCAATGTACAAGTCTGTCACAAGTCAGTCCCAAGCAAACAGGTGATGCACAAATAACATGTAGTACAAAGGAATACCCCTGTCACTGTTCTTTTGAATAGTTTATGACTTGAGACTAGATGACTTGCTTTTGATTTGTGATGACTTTTGGTGATATGTGACTGACTTGATTAGATCTCTGAACATAGTCTGCCAATCTCATATATAGTATGGGTGTGCCAATCTCATACCTGTAGGTCCTCGAGCAACATTTATCGAACTTTTTTTTTGCATTATACAGTCATTGGTTTTACGAACCTATGGTTGGCTTTCATGTATATAGTGATAATCATCGGCAAAAGCAAGTACTTATTATTTTTTTCAAAAGGGATTATCTTCAATCAGAGTATCAGTATTTTACGGTCTATACACAATGCTTAAATGTTTCATTTTAAGCAGGATTTGCTGCCGACCTCAGTTGAAATTATGCAGACGGATGCTGACCGATACAATATAGCCTTTGGTGTTTGTCAGACAGAGACAAAGTGTTAACAGAACTTATAAACTCGAGAAAAGCCATTCACATGGAACATGATGCTGTTAGGGAGTATCTAGACATAATAGGCAAACTCTCTGAATCTAAAGGTGACGATCTTGTGCTAAGAAGCTCATCAAGAATGTCTTAACCTTATTTTCTTGTTTTTTTGTCAGAAACTGGTTGAGCTGTTTTCAAGGGTGGCCAACCACAACATTGGATACATCGATTGGGAGCCTTATATGGCAAAGGTGAGACTTTCTGCACGTCCTTTAAACATCCTTTAAATCACAGGGAAAAAGTCACGAAATTGAGTTGCTATAGACCACGTTACCTTGGATGTCAGATTAGGGGTGTGCATCAGAGCCGTACCCGACGGCTGATGTCAGGAATCGGTTCCAGATTAAGGGATCGGGTACCCAACACCAACTTTACAAATTAATAAGTAACTTCTCAGACAATGAAAAAAGAAATGTTTTGAATGCCGTTTGTGGGGAATTTTCAAAATGAAAACCAGGCTACATGGAAACCAAGCAGATTTGACTTTTTTTTTTAACATTTTAACACGTGACAGATGATGCTCACGAAAGTTGCAGTTTACCATGATAACATTGTAAAGCTATCAAGCCCTTCTGACACCTCTAATAATCACACTTTTATAGTTTTGTTAAGGACTAGAGTTCCTGACAAAAGAGGGAATTAACCAGGTTTCATTTTTTTTGGGTCGTCTTCAGTTTTGATAAGACCATCTTTTATGGTACCCAGGTACCCATGGTTTTTTTTTTATCAAAAGGGTACCCAGTTCCCAAACTACATGTGTACCCATAAATTTACACCACTGTGTCCGACCGACAGGCAACCAATAGGCAACCCTAACATTTATGAATCTTTTGCAAGTTGTATAAGCCCCTGTCACACTTTTGCGTATCCCAATTCCTTATGAGTTCCTTATCAACATTTTTCAATACGCAGCCGTACGATCAAAAACGTCGACATTTTTTTATTACTTTGACTTACGTGCGACGCACATCTAGCGAACAAGTAACGAATTCAGCGCATCCACTGCGTATGAGTTGCGTATGTAGTGCGCAAGTTCGCTATCTGTGCGTTTCTCATAAGTACAATGCGCTGCCCGCCCGCAACTCATAAGGAATTAGGATACGCAGAAGTGTGACAGGGCCCATATGGACACACAGATAGTTTGTCACCACTTTCAAACCACTCATATTTCAAGAGATACACATGTAGTGCAGAGGAGAACAGTTTGTTGAAAGTTGGCATCTCGTGACCACATTATGCAATTTTGTAAACAAATCTGACGTGGTCCTTATCTTTTTTTTTCAGTCGAATATGATACCGGTAATTTAACTAGTATCTGGTTTTACATTTCTATGTGGAATCATAGCTTGACGTGAGAATGTTTCTGGCTTGGGGGATGAAGTTTCTAAAACAAGTTGATATTGATGATGTTCAAAATCCATCTGTTTAATGAAAAAAAGATTAATTCCCCACCTGCCGTCAATGTGAAAATGAAAACCTTTCTTAGATTACTTGTACAGGGAAATGAATTAGGTTAAGTTTGCCAGTGGTTGTGCGTAATTTCATGTACAACCTTATATGTTATGCAATCAAGCTAAATGAGTCGTTTGTCGGGAATTTTCGTTTGGAGATACAGGCCAAAATAGGGCCACTTCATCACATCACTTCATCACATCTCTTGGTGTTCCGACTTCCATAATTTTTGAATTAAAGATGGTATCAGCATGCGGTTTTCACAGCAGTAATGCTGAGATTGTGCTCTTTTGAAATCTGTAATAAAAAAAAATTGACCAGGGTCGACAAACGACTCATGTAGCTTGATCGCATCACATATTAGATACTTAGCATCTTAGGAATTAACACTAAAATAATGGAGTCTTCTAAAATATACATACCGGTATTGTGAATAGAAAGTAAGAATTAATTTCCCACCTGTTTTCACATCCAATTCAGATCTTTACTCGCTTTATGCGCGGATTGAACCTTCCTGTCGGAGCAAAGAAACTGCCGGCCACCAGTCCCATCAAAGGATTCGAAGTTGGAGTCACCGCAACTTGGATCGTTGCCATGATGGTGTGTTTCGCACAGCTTTACCAACGATTGGAATGACTCTGATGCATAAACTATTATAAGATGGAATTTTGCGTCGGGGTGATATAAATCAAATTAGGTTTTTGCCCTTCACCGACGTTTAAACACTGTATACTCAGTGTGTTACCTCCCGAGTGAAAGTTTGAAAAAATCACTCGGTCGTGGGTTCGAGTCCCACCTGAGTGATTTTTTCCCAACTTTCACTCGGGAGGTAACACACTGAGTATACAGTGTTTAAGTCGGTGAAGGGCAAAAAGCTAATTTGACTCTGATGCAGATTTCACTTGCACATGGCACATAGCTGTTCCGAAAATCTGTTACAGAAAGTCGTTCTTTCTTGACATTAAAAGAATTTGATATTTGAACAATTATATTGAATTTGGTTGAGACATTGACCACATAATCCTCAAACATCACCTTTAAGAGCAATGCTGCTCACTTCCAAAACTGTTCCAAACCACTGTGAATTTTTAGTTAACTCTAACTGCTCTTTTACACAATGGAATTTGGAAAATGGCTTCAGAGAGCATATGAAATGGAATCTACAATAAACTAAAAAAATATGTGACCTGCCATAGCATAATGAAGAATAACCCCCACCTTTGACTTTTTTATGTTATGTACATCATGTTAAAGCGCAACTCATTGGCTTTCCAATGATATTCCAAATTTATTTCTGTAGCTTAATTTATTCCAAAGATATAATGCAAAAATCTTCAACAGTGTCCTGCCAAGTTTCACTAACCACATTTCGAGGAAAACTGCTTTGAAAAAAAACCCCATGCAATGTGCCATCAACGGCAATGAAAAAGTTCTTCAGTTTTTCCACTTTTGTGGGTATTTTTTCCTCAACAAAAATGCAAAATGTGAATCTTGGATACATTTGGTACTCAAAAATACAAAACAATCAATATCGACTCTGACATGATTTTTCTAGTATATCCAACTTCAGTCGTTGATTAGTCAATACAAGGTTTAGGGGGACATTCCTCATTTTGCCTAAGTAGGTCACATGTATGGATTTGTCATTTTGGGAAAATGAAGTTGGTCATAATGTAAAGGTCACAATTCTGAAATTGTTCAAGCTGAGATTGTATGACCGTGTGAGTGCAACTGGGTTTAAACATGTTTGAAATGTTTTGTGTTATACTGTTTAGTGTAAGTTTGCGTTATTATTCCTTGACTATGGAATTAATGCCGTAAATGACAACCCACATTTTTAAAAAAAAATGTGAGGGTATGGACTCCGTGTATAAGTACATGTATGCCCTCGACAGTTACAAAGAGAGAGAAAGTTGAAAGAGACCACTGGAACGAACGTTGGAACTCATTGCCAACAGTGCCTGACGCTCACGCGAAGATGCAACTGGTTTGTGCCATAGACATATAATAAAACCTAGACACGACATTAACTGCTTTTACGTTGTAAATTAGGTGAGCAAAACGGGCTGCGTCACGCAGCCTGGCATGATGCGCGAATTATCATGTGGCTTCGATTTACGTCATACTTCATACGTATACCACAAATGTTCAGGCCAGCGCCAATGCACTTGTGCACCACTTTAGTTTTTTGTTTCCCGCGTGCGTACGGGACCAAAAGATTGCAAATAACGCACGCAGTGAGACCGCCTTCTTGCGCGACGCGAGGTGTTCGTGTATACGTAGCATTTTGCTCACAGGCGCAATAGCAAATGTCGTGTCTAGGTTTTGTTATATGTCTGTGATTTGTGCACACTCAGAATAATGAGTTGAGCGCCATACGTGTGTAAGCCAGTGCGCGGAAAACATGTGTCCCTCCCTTTGGGTCTCTTGAAAGTGGTCAACACCGCCAACTACTGTTCATGTGCAGAGTTCATAGAGCTCACTGTCTCTAGCGAGTTCAGTTTTAAGCCAATACATACATGTAGGCTTGTTGCATGCAAAGAGTCAAAATGCCATGGACATCTATCAGCCCTCATACCTAGGACATAAATAACAAAATGCTTGTATTTTTCTATGGTGTCTCTATTTATCCTTAATGCTGGTTTGTTTTGCTTGTTACCAGGGTAAGACCAAGCTGTGTCAGGAGCACCTGTCCAACTTCTTCAATGCTGTGGAATCCTATTTCCATCCATCCAACATCGGCAAATACACAGTAAGACACACATGTCCTCCTTTGCAAACGCTGGATAATACTTCATATAGAAGTGATAATGAAGTGATTTCATGACATGAACAATGGTTGGTTAATTGAAACACTTACAGTAACCTTATCCAACTTGGCTTGCCTCTCTTTTCATGCAGTTATGCAAGAAATAAGATCTCACCTTGAATTTGTCCCTTTTTTTCTTAAAATCATCAGGGCTAAGATTTATAGAGCTGCATCGAAATAGAAACAGTGGATAAGCTGGAAACCCTCACAATGGTACACATTGTTTGACTTTGGTCGCAAACCTGTTTTTGTGCTCTGTTTTTAGCAAACTTTAATACAAACAGCTCCTTGAAAATATGTTCAGGCTCCCAAATTAGCTGCTGTATGGACACTGAAGCCTAGCAGATTGGCTAGTACATGTCATTGGTATTTGCCAAGCATTTTCTATTCGGGCTGTCCGGAATATGCCGAAAAGACGAATATTTGATCATCAACCGAATACTAGAAAAGCTGATTGCCGGTTTGAAGATTTGAAGAAAAATAAAAGACTATCCACTTACACACGTGACGACTGTGATGTTATTCTATCGTAAAGTTGCAGCGCTTTATTGTCAGGTGCCACTTTGTGGTCGACTGTAACTACTCTTCCTTTTAGCAGCTTAAAGCCCCTTTACAGTTATATAATACTGCAAAACATGCCAGCGCCCCATATCAATTGCCGCAAGCAACTTTTAACCGGTACCGCACACTCTTCATGCAACTATTTGTCATTATATAACCGACATACATATCCTTGTCATTTGATTGGTGGAACTCACATCACATTTGTTATTAATCCCATTCACACCGGGTCTCCAAAAGTACTATCCGCCCATGGGGAATGGGAAATACTATTGAACATTTAGGATCATTCTTGTTCCAAGACGCGGTATTTGTGGGCAAAGGCATTCTGGTGTGCGCGTTCAGCACTGTATTGTTCCAAAGAGCCAGCGCGACAGAGTGGGGTTCAAACATTTTCGTGAAGGGGTGCTTTGGAAGAGAGAAATACATTTTCCTCCAGTTTTGGAGTGAAATAAAAGTTCAACTATATCAAATGACAAGGATCTATATGTCAGTTATATAAAACAAATATGGAGTGGCTTTAAATTGTGAAATGGGAGGAATATTATCGCTCGTTAAAATCTGGACTTTTCCAGTTCACTCGGCGAAGTCCAGATTTTACCTTGCGATATTATTTCGACCATTTCACTCTGAGCCACTCAATATTTGTATACCGGCGCAGCACGCAGTTGCAGCTGGCAGAACTTTTCGAATATCCGAATATTCGGTCCAACACAGTTTCAAGTAACCAAATACTAGATTTATTCGAAAATGGACTGCCCTTTTTTCTATCCTCAGCACATTCGTATGCATATACAATCAAGTGTGTTCAGGACGTGCTCGTACATTGAGCCAAAGATATTCCTTTCACACAGGAGGCCTCTGTAATGACTTGATATTTTGTGCATCAAGTGAAGGGAAACCAAAATAATTTACTATCAGTGATTTTTCATTCCCATTGTTTTACAGCTGAAATTGCAACCGATTCTGTCTCATCTCCCATCTGCTTTCACAAAAAGGTTACGCAGGTAGGTTTTTTTTTGTTCGTTGCTTTTGCGTGAAAGATTGTATTGGTACATAGATTTGGTTGGATTCAGCAGCGTGTTGTGATTTCCACAGACAATAACCAAATACGGCCACAAAGCAAAGGTGCTTTGGTTCCGTCAAGACCTGCCTATGCTTCTCAAGTGAATTTGCAACAATTCGGGCGATTCACAATGCAGTGCGCCACCAAGAGTTTGCCATGGAGAGTCTATTTTTCAAGTTTACGGTCGACAAAACCATGATGGCCCATTTGAATGAGTGTCAGTAGACAACTTCAGCTAATTTGTTATAGATTGTGGCATAGCGTTCTGACGCCTTACAAAAAATACCATATTGATTAAAAAAAAAAAAAAAAGGGCAAACAGATACTCGAATCATACGCTTACGAAACCACTGACTGGAAAAACTAACAATTTCAAATGTACCGCACTGCGAATTTGTCGACCTTCTCCCACAATGCACTGGGAAAAAGGAACTCTCCGTGGCAAACTCTTGGTGGCGCACTGCATTGTGAATCGCCCGAATTTAAGTTTCAGCTCAGATCAGTACAGCTCAGATCTACAGACCGTGCAACTTCCATTTTTTGGAGAATGTCACCATTATTTGATGGGCACAAACCACAGTCTGGATGACTCGATATATGATTCCCACAGTTATAACTGGGTGCACGCTTTCGTAGATTTTGTTGAAACGTACCTGTAGATGCAGTACCCTTGGGTGGGAAGACACAATTCTTCAGTGGATTTCTGAGGTCAAAGGTCATGTAGGGGTCGTTGTTCAAATATGCTTCAAATGTTCCTTTGTCTACAGAATTTGATGGATTTCAAAGTAACTTTCATGGAGTGATCCTTGGGTGGGGGTTTATGACAACTCTTCCGAAATTGGAGGTCAAAGTTCACTAAGGGTCATTTGAAGTCATTGTTTAAACAGACAACATTTTACCTTTTTTTTTAGAACACAAAACATATAGGGATTGATCGCGAAAAAAGGTGACACATGTGATCTGCGGATCACCTTGTTTACGTCATGACGGTATTTTGTTTTCCTCCAGGGAGCGGTACAAGAACCCAACCTGGGTCCATCCCGTCCCTGACTCCCACAAGCTCAGTGATGATGACATCACTGCCTTTGTGGAGTGTCTCAAGCCGTCTGTGTTCCTAGCCATGTACAGCAAAATCGGCAGTATGGAAGCAGCCAGTGCACTACAACACATGGCCCGGGTCAGGCCCGAGCTTGTCATACCCCAACTGTTAGAAAAGTGAGTAAATTCAACCCAGTGTTTGATTTTTTCTCACCAAAAATTTGGTTTGAAAACTATGTACTTATCTTTATTACTCATGAAATTGTGTTGAGATGCTGTGTTTTCAATGCACTTATAATTTTTTCCTGTGGATTCAAATTTAATGGAACGTAAACATTGATGACAAAGATTCCCTCCTTTTTGCTCCTTTTACTCAAGGACAACATATTAAAATTTTGAAAAGCTATATTAACAAAGCACTTTGATACCTGCATGGCAGGCCCCATAAAACCCATGCCAGCAAACAACCTATCCATCCTCTCTGGTATTGCTCCACCAAACATTCGCTGTGACTTCATGACTGCAAAACTTGCTCAGAAAGGCCTTAATCCAGACAGTCGAATGCCCTCTATCTTTGATCCACAAATCAGCAGCAGGCTCGACCGCAAGCGCTTTGCCATAGAAGCCCTCCGTATCATCACCACTCATCCTCTTTCCCCATCATGGACCTTGAATCCGTGGAAGGAAGCCTGGTCAACATCCTCAACAAGACTCTCGTGACTTCATTCAGCCTTTATCCTTCAGACCCACAGGATCTTCCTCGTGAGGCCTGGGTCCAACTCAATCGTCTTAGAATTGGTTGGGGCTGTAGTGCCTCATTCCTCCGCAGCATTGGAGCCACCAGCTCAAATCTGTGTCAGTGCGGCAGACCTCAAACCATCGACCACATCATTCATGGCTGCCCTGACTTCAGACCACCATAAGGCGACCATGGACTCGTAGACCTTGACGAGGACACCATCGAATGACTTGAAGTGACCAAATTACCAGTCTAACTATGATGTTCACCTTGGTCCAGAGTTCCTACGAAAGAGGAAGAAGCAAGCTCCATGAAAGGAATGAATTTAAAAAGGACTCCAATATTTTGAGAAATGGAACATCCTGGTTCTAGCTAGAACCTACCTCACTTTGTGCACCTTGGATACATCCCCATTGGCATTTGGTTACTTACCACAGCTGCATAGTCTATGACTCTACCGGGTAGGAGTCTCTGTAGAAACCCATTGCTAGCTCAAGATTTTGATGTTTCCTCTCCATCTGGGTTTCTAGAACCTACACAGAATCCCATCAGCTTATTGCAGTGGTCAGCTCATTGCTTGTTTGTTAAGCATATATTCTCAGCCCTGGTTCCAAGACCTTCACTGTCCTGGATACCTTAATAGCACCCATCAGCTCATTGCTACATACCGGTATATCTGAGAAGTCCCTACACTGGAGTCCCCTTAGGAGGTCATTGCTTGTTTGTCAAGCATTTGCTCTCAATCCTGGTTCCAGGGGCGGATTGCAATAACCGGTCTTAACACAGTTAGCCGCTTAGCCTCGTCTAGGAGTCTTCTTAGGAACTCATTGCTCGTTGGTTTAACATTTATTCTGAATCCTGGCTCTAGGATCTATCTGCCCTGGATACCTTGATAGAACCCCATCAGCTCATTGCCACACTCAGTTGCGTAGTCTATTATATCTAGGAGTCTCCTTAGAAGCTCATTGCTTGTTTGTTAAGCATCTTACTCTCAATCCTGGTTCCAGAACCCAGACCTACACTGTCCTAAATACCCCCATCACCTTATTGCTGCAGTAGCTTAGTCAGCTCCATCTAGGAGTCCCCTAAACTCATTGCTAGTTTGTTAATCCTTTCCTTTCCACTCTGGTTCCAGGACCTACACTGCCCTGGATACCCTGACGGAACCCCATCAGCTCATTGCCACAGTCAGCTGCGTAGTCTCTGTATCTAGGAGCCTCTTGAGGAGCAGCAAGTGGTACTCGGAGGGACGTAGCCACGTGCTCCCTCTGCTTAATGCAATGCTTCCGGGCATTGACCCAAATGACTTTGCCAAGTGCATGGTAAGTTGGATATTGTGAGTCAGACATCTGTTTGGACATCTGATAAAACACTTGGGCATGCATAGTGGTGAAATGCAAATTTGAATTTGATGGTATGAAACACTGGAAATCTGTAGCACAGAAATTACTGAACAGATGACTTGGTTTATTAAAAGCAGTTTTTAAAAAGCTACGCCCATTGACCATGACGGAGATAATTGTCGAATTATATTTCTTGAGATGTTTTATAACAATTGTGAATCCAAGGTGAATAGATAAATTTGAAAGATCAATTAACTTGTTTAACTGTAAGAAGTGTTCCCAGCTACATGTACATGTGCAGAGATTAGGCGAGACCACTGGGAGGGACATTTGAAGGCATTGCTGATGATGCCCGACGCTCGCGCGAAGATGCTATGGGTTGTTGCACATTCTGAATGAGATTACTTGTGCGTATTTGGCACCATATGCAAACAAACCAATATGTGCATGATTTTTGTCACTAGCACTTGGGCTTTTGAAATGGGGTACAGAGTGCCATGTACTGTTCGTGCATGGAGTCCATAAAGTGGAACGCGGCTGTGATCCAATGGTTATGGTGTTTGACTCGCGTGCAGTGGTTGTGCCGTTGAATCCCGTTGGGGAACATGGTGCTTGTGTTCTTGGGCAAGACATTTTACTACAATGGAAATGGATACCTGTGAAGGTGGAGACCGGGATGCGCTGATCTCGAGCTGCTGCAAAAACTGGTCTCATTTCCTGATGAACACTCGTGCCCTTAAGCAAGGCACTTAACCATTATTGCTTCGTCCTTCGGATGGCACGTAAAGCCGTAGGTCCCGTGTGTTGTGTAATGCACGTAAAAGAACCCAGTAACACTTATCGCTAAGAGAAGGGGTTCGCCCCGGTGTTTCTGGCAGTGCGTTTATCCTCATACATATGAGGCTGCACTTTCAAGACAGGAAAGAAGGAAGGAACAGGGGTAATGATAATTGTGAAGCGCTTTGAGACTTTTGGTATAAAGCGTTATATAAGCACCACATCATTATTATTATAGAGTAAGCAATGTACATTCTAAAGCAGATCGATGACATATATAGTTACTTTGAGCATGTACAGAGTATACGCTATTCGGGTACCTGCTCAGAACCTGTAGATTTCATGAAAGTTTCTAGCAAAAAACGTCTGACCGAGTTAATGGGGCATCATTTTCTGTCATGTTGCTTGTGCGTTTGTCTGCCTTCCATAGATCACATTCCAGACCATCTCAACCTTCATCTCCCTTGTCCCCCTGGTGGACTGCTCGGAGGCCCCATTAGTCAGGGATGACCTGACTGAACAGGAGCGGGAGCTGTGCTCAGCAACCGCCGGCTTTGAAGATTTCATCCTGACCTTCATGGATCGGTAAGTAAAGAAAACTGTTTCATATTTCTTTGTAAACATCTTTAACTCTTTCGCTACGGAATTTAATTTACCGATTTTCCACGTTTGGACGTAATAAACCGCTGGAAATTCCGCCGTGTGTCGATGTGGACGCCGCCATCTTGAAATGTCTCTCTGTAAACAAACTGCTCACAATAACCTGCAGCAGACCCCGGCGAGACGGAGAGCTGCTGGCAGTGGCTCAAACTAGGGTCAGAGGTTATACGATATAAATTATGTAGATAAGGCACACGTCATGGGAATACCCTGTTTATTCACAGCGACGTCACCGAGCCGCTGCCAGTGGCTTGCCGTACGACATGTACAATTTTTGTGTACCGCTGTCAGCGGCTCGGCGTAGCGAAAGAGTTAACAATCATTGAGAAACTTTTTTTTTCAATGTCTTTTTTTTGTGTCCTGATTGGCAAAATGGAACTCAAAGTAAAAGGAAATTCCATTATACTGCCCTCTTCTCTAGCAGTTCATAGTGCAAGTTTTTTTTCTACCTTTAAGCTTTGGAGGACCCCTTGATTTTTTGTTCACTAAAAATATTTGTTCAAATTTTCCCTTGTGAACATTCTTAATCCGCATTTTTTCCCTCTCATTATGTCAACTGTTTACACAAAGTGGACAAGGCAAGCTCCAGTAATGTCCACGAAAACGTCAAGAACCATTCACATTGTTGAATCTTAACAGAACTTGAAAGGAAAATTACTGTACATGCGTCTGAAACAATGATCAGTACATTAAAGAAAAAGAGTTCGAAGTTTGTTTTGGTTTCACTTTAAGTAAAATTTCTTGACTCATTCACCTTTTTGTATGCAATAACATAGACAAACTGTTCAATATTTGTGGAAAATTTGGAAAATTCAAATACAAATTGGGTAAATTTTGCATCGAAATATTTGCGACCATTGCCCACCGAAAACAAAAAGTTCGGTCCTACTAAAGCGCGTCAACAAGCCTCAACGGTCGTCAACGAGCGTCAAAAAATTTTGTATAGGCTTTTGTTTGGATGGCGCTGTAGACTTCGCGCATGCGTAGTATGGCTCTGTACACTTCACGCATGCGTAGTACGGCTAGCTACACATAAACAAGATGGCGGCCAACTTTTATCGACAAATTCGTCGTACATTTCGCGTTCAAAAAACCAAGTTTTAGAATAATTCTAATTTTAATTGATATGCTGAAGATGTTCTTTATTGCTTTTTCTACCATATAAAGCTGTTTTTAATATTCAAAAGCCTATACAAAATTTGTTGATGCTCGTCACTCGTTGACGACAGTTGAGCCTTGTTGACGCTTGTTGACGCTTGTTGACGCTCGTTGACGCGCTTTAGTAGGACCCAAAAAGTTGGCACAATGTTTTGGGAGCGTGATGAATATGCAAATGGTAAACTTTTCTCAACCCCCATTATTCTGGAACTTACGCTAAACTACTTTTGCTTATGACAGGTGCTTCAGCCTGATAGACAACAGCACCATGGAGCACATCCGGTCCCAGGACAGTAATCCTAACAGGGCCAACCAGCAAGAGAACCTGTTTGATATGGGATTAACTTCAACCTTCAGTACCATCATGACACAGTGCTCACCACAATTATACAAGGTAGATACAAGACTTCTGTGTTGTCTTTTTATTTTTGATGTTGAACACACGTTAAAGAACAAATGAATGGAACACAACTACATCTCCCAGATGGATACATGTCGCAAAACTCCACAAGTT
This sequence comes from Patiria pectinifera, assembly GCA_029964075.1. Classification (NCBI taxonomy): domain Eukaryota; kingdom Metazoa; phylum Echinodermata; class Asteroidea; order Valvatida; family Asterinidae; genus Patiria; species Patiria pectinifera. The sequence goes on along the minus strand of CM057142.1, from coordinate 21,217,047 downwards.
TAATAGACCTTACGTGTATTATACAGGGGTGTGAAATCTCAGCTTTTTAGCTGATTTCAGCTTTTTTTGTTTTGGATTTCAGCTTTTTCCCTTCACTTGCTGTGTACAAAAGTATAGGAGATTTCCAAAATTCAGCTTTTTTACACCTTTTTCAGCTGTTTTCAGCTATTTTTATCAGTGGTCACTCACACCCCTGATTATAGGTGGAGCTAGAATGCAGTGGTTTTGTATCACTTAATAAAATTCATTTTTGGGGGATAAGGCAGGAGTGAGCCCTAAGCTTATCACTCTTTTGGGTGGTAAGATTTCATTCTTTATCTGTTAGCACATCGATATTTATACTTCAATTCAATTCAATTTATTCTCATCATGTAAAAACATGAAACTTGTCTCCTTGTTCTGCACACGTATAGTCATTTATAACACCTCACCCACAGATTCTTTGTCTTGATTGGCCGAGAGCGAGTCACATGATACTTTCTATTTTTGCTATCTTTCTGTGCACCGCCAAAAGTACTATACCCGTAGCAACCAAAGTACTATACCATTAGCAACCAAAGTACTATTTCCACATTGCGGTATTTGTGTGCAAATGCATGCAGGTGTGCGCGTTGCACGCAGCGCGTTTTGTTCCAAAGAGAGCGTGGCGCAGAGTTGGGTTCAAACATTTCGCGAAGGGGTAGTTTGGAAGAGAGAAATACATTCTCCTCCAGTTTTGCATTGAAATTGAAGTTTATTTCAACTGTGTTCAGATTTAAATAATTTAAATATTATAACCAAGCAGAATCTGTGGGTGAAGTGTTATAAAACAAATATTGAATGCTTTATCTCGTTGTGAAGTAAAACTAGCCTCCCTCGGTGATCCATGGAGCATTCTATTTTCCCTCGGCTTCGCCTCGGGAAAATAGAATGTCCATGGATCACCTTGGGAGGCTAGTTTTACTACACCACTCGAAGCATTCATATTTGTATAATACACATTAAAAACTTCACATTGAAACCATAAAAACATATGCATATATGTACAATTAATAGACGTACACGTAACAATATGAAAATACTTAATGTGAGGTCGCTAAAAGATATCGACTGAAGTGGTAGTTGAGCCTGCGACCTCGTAATGAAGCAACACTCTACCAAATGATTGTGCATTGATTGGGCTCCAGTACTGCATTCTTGAGGTTGGAGGTTCAAATCCCACAACCGCCAATTTCTTTGTTCAACCTAGCATTGATTGGTTGGTTTAATTTTTCTCCCTGCAGGTTGCACTGGATAGGCTGTTCTCCTTTGTTGCTAACAAAGTACTAGAGACAAAAGTAGCTGGCAAGATGGTTGCACACATGTGTCGATCAGCAACGAAGGTAAACACTTCTTCGGTTGGACTGGAACCCAAGACCACCTGCTAATACTAGTGAAACGTATTAACCACTCTACGACAGAGCTTGCCAGGGTTGGCTTGCCAGTTCGAAATCTTCTGTAATCAATGTCTGTTGATGCAGTTATGAGGTGGGGGAGATTATTTTTGCCTGATGGTGGATAATAAGAAACATACTGATGGAAATGATGTGCGTTTAGCCTCCGGTTCTTCTGGGAATGGTTTCTACCACTCTATCTAAAAATACCATTTTTAGGAGTGACTTGAATGCATTGATGCCCCCCCCCTAAAAAAAAATGCCTGGCACTTGCGCAAATAAGATACAGACTTGTGCAAACACAGAAAATTGTGCATACTAAATGTGCATACGCATGCACTGTACATGTGTCTCTCCCATAGAGTCCTCATGAAGGTCATCTACTGTTCACGCATCTACTGTTCATGAGTTCATGGCAAGGTGTACCGCAGCTAATGACTTTTGATAGAATTATTAGGTCAGGCACGACCATTTTACCTTTCAAGAGATGTCTCCCGAAGACAGTAAGACCATTCTGACAACAAGAGCATACTGTTTGTCCACAGATTTTTCTCAGAACAAGCTTCTTTCCACTCATCCTTCATTATAACTTTAAATCCTCTTACAGTTGACAGTATTGTCAGCATGTTTCTCTCGTTTAATTTTTTTCCCCAGGCCAATGCCAAGATGGCTCTGCGTAAGTTCATCCCTCACTGTAGTGGCATCATCCTCAACTTGACGGCCTCTGAGGAGGTCCAGTTAGAAGAACATCTGGACGGGGAACTACTCTTTAATCTTCAGATTCTGTCCGAGGTAAGACAAAAACAAAACAAAAATATGTATTTGGGTCATTCCACCGGGTTGGGAAACATTTGGGTTTTACACCGTGTCAATGTTACATCCACACAACCAAGCTATCATTTACTGCTCCTTTTGATACCTGACTACCGTAACAAAAGCTTTTCTTATTGTATTGCATGCATAGTAAGAAGTACGCAAAGTGAATTTGGGTAATGTTTCACAGAAATTTAAAAAAAAAAAGGTACAAATGTCATATTTGACCTAACACTGACACGGTGTCAATGTTACATCCAAAATGACATTTTTTGCTCAAGTTTTTGGCAAAATACATTGAAATCATTGCAAACTCCTGCAGTCGTGAAACACCCAACAACAAATATTATGTAGAGCAACTGCTAGCAAGGCATTCATGCTTTTCTTAATATGGTCATATGTCACACATTGTTCCCCAACCCGGTGGAATAACCCATATTTATGCTAGTTTTCATTTGTATCCCCCTCCAATTAAACAGTTGACACAGTGTTTTTTTCCCTTTTGGAAGATGACAGACAATTTGCATTCAGTCACGTCACATTCGGATAGTATAGTACGGCAGATAGGTGATGGGATTGTGCCTTTGATGATACAAGCATGGCATTTGACACACAGTCAGAGTAGGTCATGAGAAAGATATTTGGCTATAGGGCCATCACAGTTTTGTCCTTTGAAAAAATATAGGTCGAATAACAACGACGCAATGGCAGCCATTTTTAAAATTTTAAAAATTGCTTGCTATTCTACCTATTTTTTTCAAAGGACAAATCTGTGATGGCCCTATAGCCAAGTATCTTTATTAAGACCTACTCTGACTGTGTGCCACGTGTCATGCTTGTATCATCAAAGGCACAATTGGAGTTATTGCAGAATACCCCGCCACTCGGAAATACACCCCTAAATTCTCTGGCTACGAGGTTGGAATCACTGGAAAAGAAACAATTCAAGTCCATGCCAGCTACGCGGATACTGAGTGGGGGTCCATTATTTGAGAACGAAGCAACACAAAAGGAATGGGAGTTGCTGAATAAATTCTAAGTCCAAACCAACCACCCTGTTGGCGGCTTCGCGGATACGGAGTGGGAGTCCCCTTGAATATGCTTGAGAACGAAGCAACACAAAATGAATGGGAGTTGCTGAAAAACTTCTAAGTCCAAACCAACTACCCTGTTGGCGGCTACGCGGTTACGGAGTGGGAGTGCAATGGAGCATGACGCATAGTACATACAAGTAGCGAATGTTTATTGAGGTCAACCAACCAAGACCTCGTAGCCGGCTACGAGGTGGATAGATCGAGTGGCGGGGTATTCTGCAATTGTGCCGCACAATTCCCCCGAGTATCTCCCCTTTATGCCCCACTAGTAATGTAGGAATAATTGAATCTATTGAATTTTTAGCAGCACAGCTAAACAAAAAAATTAACATACAGAGTATACGTGAGATGTTTTGGAAAAATGATATGTTACTGGGCATAGGCCGTATTGGAGAAAAATAGATTTTAAGATTTAATGATATTTGTAATCTTTGATACCGTATGTCTACTACCCATATTTTAAAGACATACATTGTAGTATAAAAATCGCTGACAAAAGGTTTTAAAGAAAAACATTCTGCATCTTTAATTTAAATTGCATCAGTATTTTAAATAATAATGATATTATAATAATTCTAACAAAGCACATTACATCATCAGAAAAATCTCAAAGCATTTTACAAAATTTATATGTTACTTTTTTTGAAATGACGATAAAGTTGAACTCTAAGCAGTTAGCACTGTCATTAGAATGTCCGATTGAAGTGCAACAAACAGTACAGTAAACAGTATAGACCTCTGCCCAGGTCTGTCTCATTTTGCCTGAACGCCTCACAGATTTAACTTCTGTTGTGGGAAGTTCCACCATAGAACCCGTCTAGAGTGTAAGCCTCATTTTTTTACACCAACTCTGCTCGCTTTGTAGATCGTTCAGTGTCCCAGCCACGACCTTCTGGAGTACCAGTCTACACTGGTGTCCGTCCTACAATCCACCCTCCATCTGACCTGTAAGGAAGGTTACGGCTTTGCCTGTACCCTCCTGAAACACACCCTCAAAGCCTGCTGTATGATCTACCCATTGGAATACTGCAGCGTACCCGGTGGACTCGACAGACCGCTCAATGAGTATCTGCCAATCAGGGTGAGGTGGTTTCTCGCTTTTAAATTTTTTATGATTGTTTTATGACCGTCTTATATTCCTGTGATTGATCCAATATTATGTTTTTAGCTGCGATATAGCAGCTCAATAAATCATCCTGTCTCTCAGATAGTCCGTTAGTTAGTAACAAACGTAGACATTGTCTATTGCTCCTACATATTTTGACTGATTTCAACCAAACTTTGTCGAAAGTATCAGTGGCCCAGCCCCAACATGTCACATGAACAAACTGGGGTTAAAGGTCATCATGGGGTCACTGGGGTCAAACCTGATTTCTTTTTTACTCAAAACACTACTCCTTCCAGGAATTACATGTCACAATCACGTGACTCATGCATGAACATGAATTCGTTGTCCCGCACCTTCTGAGATATTTCCGATCAAGCTTGTTAAAGGGAAAATACAACATTTGCAAACATTGAAAAATAAAACTACCAAGTTTTTACGAAATACCTAACTAGGATGTTGGTAAATGACAGTCTAAAGCATTCTGTAAAATTATGGCACCTGATGTGAAGTCATTTTCAAGAAAATGGTATTTTTGTATACATTTCCAACGGTGGTCGGCCGACCACCGTTGGAAAAAACACAATCCAACCACCGTTGGAAAAACCTAACTATTTTTCAACAACTGCTCCATTTTTACCATTTGTTTCAGTCCAAAATTTGGTTGCTATTGGTTACATGTTCATGATCGGGTGCAGATTAGCTAGACTGGTTCCCTTACCTTACAATTTTCCGGCATCTATAAATTGATCCATTTCATTTTTAGTGGAGTCAGGGAACCAGACTACTTGAACATTTTTGTTTTTCTTGGTTTTTCCAGCATTTTCGGACACAAACCTTCAAACATGTCAGTGTAACAATATTTTGTTCTATTATACAAACCCCTCAACTAGTTCATTTCTGAAAATTACAGCGAAAGCCAATGATGTACATTCCCTTTAAATGTACGAGGGGGTTGTAGCGTTAATTTTAATGTACTCTAGGGCCCCAGGGTGAACAGGTCAATAAACAGAAAAAAAAGGAATACATTATAAACAAATAAATACATGTATGGAGATAAATCAGGCATATCACTGACCTCACAATGAAGCTTACCAAAATGTTTAGCAAGGGTAATGTTAATTTAAGGGCTGGGATGATAACTTGCTGAGACAGGGTACCTCCAAGTCAGGTAGGATTGTGCTATCTTTAACATTTGTGGAATCAATTGTGATTCTTGCCAGGGGTTGACTCCAGATTTACACAGCAAGAAAATGATTTAGGATTTTTTTGATGAATATTCTAATGAATTAGGAGGAATCAATGGTGTGCATGCATTGAGATGTTAATTTACTCTCTAAAAACTTGATCATTTTTACATGTACCACAGAAAATAATTGCTTTCAATTGTCTGGAATCAGACCGGGATTTGACACTTTAGTCAGCAGTCAGCAAACTAGATTGGGCACTAAAAAAAGACTATTCCTCAAATTCATGGCATCAAGATTCTAACTCCAAATTAGGAAAAAATTATAATCAATTCCAGTATGGATTCGCCCAAACCTACTTCTAGCGTCCGATTATTTTTATTTTTGTCATATGAGTTTGGATTAGCTACATGTACATACAGGATTCAGTTCACCATGGGTAGAATGTAAGGATCTACCACCAAGTAAACCAGACTTTTTATTTCGGTGTTTAGGATTGGGGTACGTCCACTGACATTGACAACCTGGACATCAAGTGGCATTTACCCACGGAGAAGAGTATCACAGCCATCAAAGACCTGATGAAGATGTTCTTTGATCCAGAGATATCCAAGATCCAGGATTTCATCAAGGGAGGAGAGCTGTCCAGGTAGGATAAGCTTCAGTTTTACTCTACCTGTTCTCTCCGTCTTATTCAATTATTTTTCCAAACAAGTTTTCAATTTTTGTTTTGTTTAAAAAAAAACCCTGGTTTTTTTCTTTTTTAGACATTTTTAACCCTCTGAAAATGGGCTTTTATTTTGGGTTGCTTTTGTAACCATAACGCACAAAAATGTACGTCGGATCCATGTCAGGCTGCAAATCCATGTAGTTCAAAATTTGTCAATTAATATTCCATAACAAAACCTAGCTAGATTTAATAGTTTGTGGATGCTATATGTATTTTACGTCTCATTCAAAAGTATGACAAAAAGTAAGACTGCTGCAAACTGCTTACTGACTAAAATTAATGTGGCCTGACGTTGCGAAACTTAGCAAGTTCTTCTAAAACAGAAAAGTAATTAACTTTGATAACGCTAGAACAAGTAAAGTAAAAGTAAGTCCTGTCCCCCGGGCCAATGGCTCATCAGGCCGGCCGACAGTACCCATTTATACTGCTGGTTGGAGAGGGGCAAGTGGGGGTGAAGTGCCTTGCCCAAGGACACAATATATGACCAGCGGCTGGATTCGAATCCCGGACCCTCTGATCATGAGTCACGAACCCTAACCACTAGGCCACACACTCCCCATAGCACCTTAAAAACACAATTTTCTTTGGGGGTCAAAATTCTGAAAATAGCACGTGCAGAGAAACTTTAACCCATACTTCATTGTATTGCATTGTATTTGTTCACTGAAGAAGCAATTAAACCGTATGTGCTCGGGCAGTTTCCGGCGCAACAGTGAGTAATAGGCAGGGCAGTTTCGGGCACTACAGTGCCAAAGGGTTGAGATACGCGGATCTAGTGTAACGATATACCGGTACATTTAATCGATGAGCAACTATGGTCGAGACATGAGTTTGGGAGCCAACTAAGGAAACTGCTTCCTCCTAACCCTGCTTTCCATTTGGAAAAAAACAAAGAATTACATCCAAGGTGTTGGAGTGAGACTAAAATTGCACTTAAAGGTAGACTAGATTGTTTGCAGCTATCCAAAAAGTAAACCAAATTACTGTTGAAAAGATTATTTGGTTTAAAGACAGTACTGGCAATAAACCATCCTGTGAAATTATTCCTTCTGGCATGCTGTCATGTCGGTTAGTAGCTGGTTGTAATACGGTGAATCTGTGAATTGGTGCATGCAAGCATTGACACAGTGCACATGTGCACGGTTGTTGTTATTTGGTCAGTGCGTGACATCGCGGAGCTGCAATCGGCTGAATGGGAACGTGTCCCGCATGCTGATTTCGGGCACAATTCAATACATGACTCGGCAACTTTTCAATCGAAATTGAGATCCTAGAATATTGTTTTCTCGGAATATGCTGCACTCCCTGAGCTAAAAGTTCATCAGGTTAGTTTGCTAAGCACCCGTCTTTAGATTTTGAGCACTTTTGTTCCTTCAAAAGAAAATAATGCACATATGATTTACCCTACCTTTAACTGAGTTTGTTGAGGCAGTATCAATGCAGAAATTATGAAATTCTAATTGATTTTTTTCAAATGAGTTTAGTGCCAACAAAGTCTGTTAGTTGGTCTTTCCACTTAAACTCTGATGTTTAAGATTGTCCAGAGAGACAAATGAAAGAAAGAATATTGGATCAATAATGACACCATTTGTATATTTTACAGGGAGCGGCTTCTTCAGAGCCTAACAGTCGTCCATGAATTCCTCACTGGTGCTGGCTTTGTTATACCGAGATGGAACAAACCTGTTGTAACCAACTTGTGAGTAGTTGACCGTCTAAATTTGTTTTTTCTTATACCAGGTAGACAATAAAAAAAAACATGTGCATGTTAATGATTCCCTGAGTATCATTTGCAGCTATCCAAAAAGTATCTGACGAAACTATTGTTGAAAAAGTTACTTGGTTTAAAGATAGTAATGGCATTAAACTATGGCATTAAACTAATCATGTCATTCTCTGTCATACTGTCATTTTGAAGAAAACAATAAAAGAAGGCCCTTTTTCAAAGATGCGTCAAGTGACACATTTTTTGGAAATTTCCATTAGGGGTTGGTTTGTAATGTGGCGAATCTGTGAATGGGTGCGTGAAAGCGTTGACACAAAATGCGTGACGTCACGTAGCTGCAATCGGCTGAATGAGAACGTGTTCCGGATGCTGATTTTGGGCTGAATTTCAAAATAGGACTCTGCAACTTTTGAATTGCAACCAAGATCCTAGAATGTTTTTTTTTGGGGGGGGGGGATATACAGCATTCACAGAGCTAAAACTTCACCAAGTTAGTTGTTAAGCACACGTCTTTAGATTTTCAGCACTTTTGTTGCTTCAAATGAAAAAAAAAATCACAAATGAGAAATGATCTACCCTACCTTTAAGAGTGATACACGTAGATCAGTGTATCAATGGACTTGGCCATGGCCTCAATTACACACACCCATTTTGGAAGTGGCTGATTCCACTTCCGATAGGCGTTAATACACTGCTGGCCATAGCCGAGTAATCCGGAGGCGGCCGAAGTCTCTGCTAGTTGTTTATGCATGCTTTCTGCTCAAGCATGCTGTGAAACCATAAGCACCTGTACTACATGTTATTACGTTGTATATGTTCCCTGATGAACTCAACAATTATACGGCGCTGACCACGGGAAGGTGAAGAGCAGCACAGAGAGTAACAGGCAGGGTGGTTTGGGGCAGTACGGGCACTCATGGGTAGCGGGGCAATTCCATGGTAACTCACGTTACATTTAAAGGGGGTCTCCCATCAACTCTCTTCTGTTATTCTACCGGTATGAGGTCAAAGCATTTAGGATGCATATTTCTCACAGAAGATCGCTGGAAGTTAAATGACTAAACTACAAAAACAAGGCCAACAAAATAGATTTGTATTAGTTTGGCAGTAAGTTTTTGACACAAAAATACATTTGACCAAATTCCATCTCCTTGGCACACCATTCGAATGAAAGGTCTTGTTGTCCCGTTTAATTTGATACCACACTTTAGGTTGTGACGCTTATCGTTCTGAAGATTACATCAATTTTCCACTTTTCAGCCATGTCCACTTTTGCGTGGAATTGCCCAACAAGTGTTGCTGGAGTGCCTCAATTTATATATTTCTTGGCCACACAGAATCGAGACGGTCAATCAAGAGAGAGTCCCCCACCCGATGCAAGTGGGCATCTCGGAGTTCAGCTCGGCATTCTCCCGCATACGAGAAGAGATCACGCTGGTCATGCACGACCTGATGAATCACATGCTGGCCACTGGGGAAGACGATACCAAAGCATTACAGCTTGTGTGCAGGGTAAGGATGGGATGCATGTAGGGCGGGGTGTGGTAAATGGAGGGGGATAAGGTTGTGGATTTAAGGGGACAGGTTGCTGAAGAGGGAGAAGGGTTTATTAGGTTGTTGGATGTATGTGGTCGGAAGGTGGGAAAGCAATTGGCGAATAAGTATGGGGTTAAGTTGGTGAAAGTAGAGATGTTGTGAGATGGGGGATGGTAAATAGGGAAGGGGATAAGGTAGTGGATGTAAGGGTGTTGGGTAACAGGAGAGGGGGATGGAGGTGGAGTTAGGGTGGAAGTGGGTTAATGAATAAGGAAGGGCTGTGGGTTTGTGGAGTGAGTGTAGGGTTGGAGCGTGTGAGGGGTTTTTGAATAGGGAATGTCAGATTTCAGTGTGTCGAGGGATGGAATTAAGTTGGTGAAAGTAGAGATGTTGTGAGATGGGTAAGGGGATGGTAAATAGGGAAGGGAATAAGGTAGTGGATGTAAGGGTGTTAAATAACAGGAGATGGGGGTAGAGGTAGGGTGGAAGTGGATAAGTGAATCAGGAAAGGATATAGGTTTGCGGAATTAGTGTAAGGTTGGAGCGTGCGAGGGTTTTTTGAATAGGGAATGTCAGATTTCAGTGTGTTAACCCCCCGCCCCCACCCCCCGAGTGAAATTTGGAAATATCACTCGGTTGGGACTCAAACTCACGACCTCCTGCTTTCTAGTGCAGACGTCTCGACCACCCACTCGACCACCCACTCGACCACCGAGGTTGCGGGATAGGTTGGCAGGTACTAATTTGATGTAGCAGCGGGTACCACAATGAAAATATTCATAAGATGGAATTTGCGTCGGGGTGATGGTAATTCAATATTACGTCAGTGAAGGGCAAAACCTAGTATTGAATTTCCATCGCCCCGACGCAAATTCCATCTTGTGAATAATGTAAGATTTGCGTCGCTTTTGCACTTGTTGTGTAAGATTGTTGGTGCTACTTAAGTCAATCAGGGCTCTGCCAGGTTTCATTGTAACCTCTGATGGAAAACCATGTAACCATTGTTCTGGCAGGACTTGTTGGTTGTAGCTTGTATATTTTGAATAGCCTTGGTTTGCGCCCCATCTACAGATCCAACATGCCTTGCTGTGGTTCACAGGAACCCAGAAGCAACGCTCCGAAACTCGCATGAAGAGTTGGAAGATGATCAAGAAAGCCATCGGAGACAAGGTCAGTAACACCTCCCCCCCTCCCCCTCACAAAACAAAACAAAAATTCTAAAATCAGGCTTGTCTTTATAAAAACATTGCCAATCTGATAGACCCATGTATTCTCCTGATTGCAGAGATACTAGCCTTACCCAAGATAGACTTAGACAGCTATCAGTGGGATTGGAACCCTCGACTTTCTATTTACAGTCCACAAATACAATTAACTAACGCCTGAAAAGTGGTCAGTCTGCCATTGTGGGCGCTACTTTTACTATGACTTAATAATAGCTGATAAGATCACTCAAAGTCGAACACTGACCTTCACCCAACTATAAGTTTGGGTTGCAGATTTGAGATCCTCAGAAATTGAGCTGTTGGAGTGCTAGTCTTGATTCAAGACCCAGATGTTTCTTTTCAAAAACATGCTTTAAACACACTATCGTGGGACTTGAGTTCTCACAGTGAATTGTCGCTTGGTATGCATTATATGCTGGGCCTGTTAGAAGTTGTCAGCATTGGCTCATAATTTAATGGCTTTTTTCGCAGCTAGAAACACATAAAGGCCAAAAAAAAGAAAATTAAACAAAAAAACCCCCAGCTGCTGTTGCAGATGTACATGTAAACTAACAAGGTTGTTCAACATTTTCTCAGTAAGTACAAGACATGTCGATTTCCTGTTACCCTCAAAATGCAAAAGTAAACTAACAAAAACAAATAGCATTCTCTGGACAAAGGTGTACCTTTTAACCATTTTCATTTGTCATTGTGTCTTCAGCTACATGGCAAGAATCGCATGATTAGAGCCCTCCAGATCGATCGGGTTCAGATACAGCACGACCAGCGGCTCATGAACCAACTGAGATACGTCATCTACTCAGAAGTGGACCAGATGGTCCTGCATGACCTGACCATGCTATCAATGAGCAGATACAGTGAGGTATGTGAGGTGCTTTTGATCTATCACTCTCTGCCAAAGGTACGTCTTAAAGTGCTTCAAAAGTATAACCCCTGTTCAACAGATTTAAAGACCACATTTCTGCAGCCAAGATAAGCGCGCAGGTACCTTTTTATACTCCCAAGTGGAGAGAGGCAATTAACCTATCGCGGTAGAATCTCGCCAAACCAGCTTGTGAAATATTGTCATATTACATATACAAATGGACGCAGAAAGCGCAAAATCTGAGACAAACAAAACTTAACGTACACAATTCCATAGGGTTGTCGAAGGTTATGGCTAACTGGCAAACGCTGATAGGTCAATTTTAGTATAGTGTCTTGCCCAAGAACACTATCGCAAGTTTGAGCCCAAATACCATGGCATATTGGTTGAACACCATAGCAATTGGATCATGGCGCTCTACAGGCACAGTAGCATCCAGCAAAGGACTGACGAGAGAACCAAAATGCCCATTTTGTTGTCAAGAACAGGTTGAAGAGTATGGGCATGACAGTGCATTGTAAAGAACAAGTGCTCAAGTACTTACAAGTACTTACAATTTCAAGTACTTATACTATTAAAAGCAATACTTGTCCTCAAGTGAACTTGCATCCTCGACCATCAGCAGACCATCATTGGTAATTGATACAAAAAAATCCACTTTTCTTGAAAATGACAGCACACCAGGTGCCACGATTTCACCGGATGCTTTAGACTATTATTCACTGACATTCAAGTAAGGTATTTCATAATAATGTTGTGGTTTTGTTTTTTGATGTATGCAAATGTTGTATATATACCTTTAATGTTACTTTCTGGAAATAAATATCGGAATTATGTTTTGAAAAGGTATTTTGTTTATTCATTAGCGTCAAGTCCAAGTCATAATGGTTGAGTCCAAGTCTTTGAGTCTTTTGCTGATGTTCCTCAAGTCAAGTCAAGTTAAGAAATTGTGACTCGAGACTGACCTGAGTCCGAGTCCTGGACTTGAGTTCTACAGGTTGGCGTAGCGGTACTTTGCTCGCCTTCCACTGCTGTGACCCGGGTTCGATTCCCGCCTGGGCCAATATGTGGATTAAGTTTTCAGTCCCTGCCTGATTCCGTGGGTTTTCCCCAGAATATTCTTCTGGGCTTTTCCTCCCACCTCTAAAACTGTAACTTCTCATTGTCTTCTCCCCACAGGTTCCTTCATGCTTATGAGCTACAGTGCCTAGGTTGCTTTTGAGGAATCCTTGGTTTCATTACCAGAAATGATTAATAATAATAATAATAATAAAGTATACATATTCCTGAAGGCTTTTCCACATTTGATCCTTGTCTAGGTTCGTAAGGTTGCCCAGAATATCCTGTTCGAGAGCATAGATCACCTGACCTACAGTCGCTACGACATCATCCCAAGAGTTCTGGAAAACCTGCGAGAGGATGAAAGCATCTCGCACCACACCTTCAAGGTTTGTTGTTTCTCTTTATTTTCTGTTGAGGCTGCTCCTGACAACAACAAAAATGACAAAGGATCAAAAGCCACTCACGATAAGAGGCTGTGAGCAGAAGAGCTCAAACAAAATGTAACAAAAATGGTAGTAAATATGTAATGCATTGTCTGAAAGAACACACTAAGCCTGTAACACCTGATAAAATGTCTTCAGCTTGTTTTGGGATTAATTTGAAAATTTATATATTGTTAAGCATCTCAAGAAATTAACAACTGCCTTAGAAATGTGTCATGATAAAACAGAATCTGGCTGAATACGTTGGCTTTTAATCTCAATATTGCAATGAACGATTTGCTGAAATAGCCCAAGTATTTGTGGAAGGACTTGGATGGAGCCTTGAGTCTGAGTCATTTTTGCAAAAAGTTGTACATGTACATCCCTTGCACACCTTTCAGCTGTGTTTTCGATCACTCATACTCCTAATCGTAAGTGCTCAGTCAACATAGCCTTGTTATATGTAGGCTTGATTCCTTTCCATCATGTCCATGGACTAATACTGGAAGCATGACCAATATTTGGTGCTTCGTCAGCTCACAAGTTGGACAGACACATTGTGTGCAGTGCGCTGTTTCATGCACTTCCACTTTTGGCACAATACTATGAATATTAAGCGTTGTCGAGTGAGTGTCAGGTGTCATCAGCAATAGACACTTTCGGCATTCAGAAAAAATGCCGAAAGCATATACATATTCAGTTTCTGTGTAAACGTACTGCTGCTAAGGAAACCAAGTCACAATTTTATGTCCAAAAAAAAATGCCAAATTCACTACACGTCGTGAAAATTTCACTTTTATTATTAGCGCTTTCAATTACAATCCGACATGTCTGGTACATCAAAAAGAATGAGAGGTTGATATAATTATCAAATTGGGCAAAATATTGAGCGAAAGATGGAAATTTCTGATCAGGTACGGATCCCATGTCAATCGGCTTCCACACATAGTTCCTGTGTCACTTTCTCGTATCTCGTATGAGAAGAACGCAATTAGTTATGACGTCACACGTATAATTGATAGAGACCTACGTGATACAGGCACAAATTTCAAACCTGAAGAAAATCTCTAATGTGTTATTTGTCCCCCCCCCTCCCTCTATCTTTCTTTTTGTAATTGTTGAGGTGGTACTTGTACAGGAGTCCATAGTATACAACTATTGAATGCTTCGAGTGGTGTAGTAAAACTAGCCTCCTGAGGTGATCCATGGAGAGGCGAAGCCGAGGGAAATTAGAATGCTCCATGGATCACCAAGGGAGGCTAGTTTTACTTCACCACGAGATAAAGCATTCAATATTTATTTTATAACACTTCACCCACAGATTCTGCTTGATTTTAATATTTTAAATCATTTAAATCTGAACACAGTTGAAATAAACTTCAATTTCAATACAAAGTTGGTGGAAAATGTATTTCTCTCTTCCAAACTACGCCTTCACGAAATGTTTGAACCCAACTCTGCGGCGCGCTCTCTTTGGAACAAAACGCGCACACCATCGTGCATTTGCACACAATTAACGCGCCGTGGATATAGTACTTTGGTTACAACGGGTAAAGTACTTTTGGCCGTGCACAGAAAGATAGCAAATATAGAAAGTATCATGTGACTCGCTCTCGGCCAATCAAGACACAGAATCTGTGGGTGAGGTGTTATAAAACATTTTATTTCAGTTCACTTTAATGGACACGGAAAAAGACTTGACTCAAACGCTTCTATCTTTCTCTCCTCTCCCGTGAACCACCTTAGGGCGCACTGCACATTCTCCAGGCCGGGGGCATGGGCACGCTGGCCTGCGTCCACGACTGGGAACTCATGCAGAAATGCTGGACGGCCCTGGTCAAGGCCGGTCACTCCGAGAAACTGTCCATCATGAAGGTGATTGACGGGATCACGGTCAAGATACACAAGGTGTATGACACACTGGCAATCAAGAACCAGGTAAGCGGGGTACCAGTGGTTGAGAAATCCTGCATAAGGGGATACTGTATTACTGCTTTGAAATGTCTTTTAAAAACATATTGTCCAAGGTAAATCATTTTTTAGCTTTTACACGAAAGAACTTAATCAAAGAAGACTTTGTTTCACGGAAGAAAAGAAACCACTTGTGTGCCATTTGTAAAACCGTTGCCAAATAGTAAAAATAACCGTAATCTGTATTTGTACAAATTATTTTTAAATGTGCTGGGATGTAGTTTATACTAATAGCCCTTAAGAGTATATTTAAATGATTGATTGTTTATACAGAAAACTCCGGCTAAACCGACATCGTACAACTCGTCAAATCGCTCAAGTCGGCTGTCTGACTAAAGTCCTGATTGTCTGTAATGCATTTCCATTCATTTTTTTTTTCTAGGTCGGCTTTTATAAGTGGCCATTTCGCTCAAGTTGTCATGTTACTCTCGGTCCCCTTTCCATTAAAAGCATTTCAAAATCCTTTGTGTAAGTCGGCATTCAACAAATCACACATTGGCATCGACTTCCTGTTCTGCGGTTGGCAAAGTATCGAGTGAAAAGTGGTTCCGCACAACCCGTGATCGCTGCATACCAGGTGTCGAAAAAGGGTGTCCTGCTGCATACATCGCATATGCCTCGTGAGCATTTCAATACCAGTACCCCCTCTAGGTTGTACGCATGCGCTCTGTCCATTTTGGCGGTCGTCTTATTGAATGACTGCTATGCTGCAGTCAATACGTGCGTGGTACGGTATATATGCTGTACCACGCACGCATTTAATTCGTTACTGTGCCCGTACATAATGTATCGTGGTCTCCACTATCAATACCCCAAACGTGATGATACAATTCGAGGATTAGTTTGCTGGATTCAACTCGAGCATTAAGGAGATAATCCAGGGTAAATCGAAGCCAATTAGTGCAATGTGTGCAAAAGACCATTCATGTAAGTCGGCAAACTGACGACTTACAGCAGATGTCAGCATTCGCCTAAGTCGTCACAAATATTCGGGTCCCGAGAGTGCCCATTTAGCCGGAGTTTACTGTATATAATTTTTTTTGGGGGGGGGAGGTAATTAAAAAAAAAAGAATAATGTAAAGTTTAATTTAGTCAGTAAGCTGTTTCCAGCAGCTTTCAATTTTTGTTTGTAACCAACATGTCATCGTTGACACTAATTTTCATCTGTCGCCATCTAGGTGTCTCAGGAATGCGTCGACGTAGCTGGCCAACTGTCACAGTCAGGCAGCCCTTCCACTGTGGTTAAAGCACCCACCCCTGAAGAAATGGAGCAGGCCGTTGTCAGGCTAAAGAATAACAATGAAAAGAACTTAAGGTGTGTACGGAAAAAAAAAAATCAGTTTTCAAAATGTGCTTTGCTTGATTCACTTTCCAAACTTTTGTTGAAAACATTAAATATGTAAGATTGTAATGAATTTGTTTGTTTTTTGTTTTTTGCAGCATCTACACCGGCATGGTCACATCATTAGTTGAGCTGGTCGAACGAGGAAATCTGTAAGAGCTTTTTACATGTGTATTCATTAACCCTCCTATGCAAACATACATTCTGTGCCAAGTAGTCCTTTCAGTCAAAATCAAACGAGTGACTGTTTTCAACAGTTAAGAATTCCCAGCCTACATCGGCAAGATTGAGTGGCTGGGACTGTTTAAGTAACTTAATACAGCTATGCTTTGACTCCTGGTGAGTGATAAAACAGCTGTGACCACAACTTGCCTGCTTTGTCTGTTGACCCAGATTGACTAGTCACAGTGCTTGCTTGACGTATGATCTGTCTCCTGGTGACTAGCCTGCGTTAAAGGTATAGCAGGGAAGTGGATAGACATTTTGACTGTCTGTGACTGTTTAAACAGTAAGATCTCCACCAAGTCACACATGTATATACAAATTTTTCATACCGGTATTTACCTTACCAAATTGTGTCCCAAAGTACTTTGAAAAAATAAAAAAAGGCCATTAATCAAACCTTTCCCAATTTTAGCTTGACATTCCCACCATTTTTCTATTTATTCAAAATTTGTCTCAAAACTTTCAAAGAAAAAGTCCGGCTCCCCCTTTGAATTGAACACATTCCTTTCGAAAAGAAGGTCCTCAAAAATTGAATCTTTGTGTAGATCATTTTTGAGCCACTGGCTTTTTGGGGTTTTTTTTGGTAGACCTTTGAGGCCTGCTGTAAGAAAAGAATGCCTGGTTCATAGGAGAAACTCCCTATTTTATACCTAAAGAGCCGTTTTCTTCATAGAAACATTTCTTGTCATTTCTGTCCCCGACAGACGATGGAAGTTTTCCCAGATGGCGACAGGCATGTTGAAACTTATGGTGAGGCCAGACACCCCACTCCCAACAGCCATGGTCCGGCTTTTTACAAACTTCCTCGTTGATGACACGCTGGCAGTGCGTAAGGTACAAATACAAGAAAGCTTTGTCAACCTACTTTTAATCAATCGCACTTGACATTAATTCGATTTTGAAGTTAAAATGCGTATAAAATTTACAAATTACATATACAGCGAAAAGCCCTTTAAATGAAATACTTCAACATAACAAAACAAAAACAAAAAACTGAAGGCAGACCAAAAAAAAATCCAGGTAAAAAAAACAAAAAAAAACAAAGAGCAAAGAAAGCGCCCCTGTGATATTAATAACAAAAAGGTAAACTTGAATGAGGACCTACATGTAGTTGCTTTCCCAATTCTGTCACACAAAAACAAAAAAATAAACAATCATACGAAAACACCAACATAAAAAAAACAATGCAAAACATTCAATGAACAATTTAAAAAAAAAAAAAAAAAAGAGTTACGCATATGTGCAGTAATCATCAATCGAAATGTTGGGGGTTTTCATTCCCAGTGGCATTTGTCACTTTCAATTATTTCATACTTTAATCCTAAACCTTAGTTCCTTCAAAGTCCACCAGATGATTTAGGAGGGTATTGCACTTTTGTGGAAAGCAACAACATCATTCGCCTGCAGCAAAGATGGCGGCTGCTCTCTGGAACGGTCGTCTTTTTTTGCTGACCATCCAAAAGCCATTTCTTTCATGGCCAGATTGCTTTGAAATCCTTGCTACATTTCGCTTTGACAACAATAACAGTCAGTTTCTTGGGACTGTTTAAGCTAGCCAGGGAAATAAAACTAGAAAAAAATCATCAAAGGAGAAAAACTCTCTGCTTCTTTTTGTTCATGAATGGAAGATCAACGTGATCTGTCTTCATTCTTACATAACACATCGAATACATGGGACCTTATGTCCGAGAAGTTTAAAGTTGATATCCGAGAAGTTTTTTGGGGAGAGTTTGAGATGGTCCCAAGCAAAATGACTTCTGAGGTAGGGTTAATGTGTCATCTCAAAAGTGGGACAAAGGTTGATGTGCAAATTGCCAAGCATGGTGAAATGTTTAAATAAAAGAAAAATACTGTGGTCACTTCTCACCAGGTGGCTATTGCAGTCGTTGGTGCGATTCTGAAAGTCCTGAAGCGCCCTCACAAGGAGACCCCCCTGGACCCCTACGCGGTCTCAGGCACCTCCCCTCCAGCCCGGTTAGCCCCAGGGGTCCGTCCAGACAACCAGTGGCACTTCTACGATTCCTCCAAGATGCCCAGAACCGAGGCGGAGTGGGAGGCCTGCGTCTTCGTGGAGAAGACCCATTGGGGTTACTACACATGGCCAAAGTAAGCGAATTCATCAAGCTCATTAAGCAGAATAAGTTAAGTTCATTCAGTAAGCTCATGAGGTGATTTTGCCTGTTTAAACGCCGTGTTTTTTTTTCATACCAGTATTTTGTTGTAACAGTAACATTATCAGGTTAATCCCTTCAGGCAATTTGCCAAACCACAGGTGGCCAGTCCAGGCCATCCTCCCTGGACACACACACATACAGGCCACACATCTACATGCACCGTCCATTCAGGATTTCCAGTTTTTGTGCACCAGTTTTAACGATCAAAAAAAAAAGATGGTTTCATTTCTGGACAAAGGTTGCACTAGATAATATATATTCAGTAATACTTGTTGAAGATATGTGTGCATTTAGGCCACTTGGGAAGGGTTAAGGTAAACCTAAGAAGTCCATCAGTCCAGTGATACTAATTGCTTCCAATTGAAGCCAATTTGTGCAATGAATCATGTGTGCAAAAGACCATTCATGTAAGTCGGCAAAATGACGACTTATAGCATATATCGGCATTCGCGTAAGACGTCACAAATTCTCGGGTCCCGAGAGTGCCGGTTTAGCCAGAGTTTACTGTATTTCATGTAAACATGTGACATGCTTCTGGTGTTTTTCTTTCTGAAGGAACATGGTGCAATACGCTCCTTACAGTGAACAACCTAAGCTGGACAGATCAAGAGATGAGCTGTCGGAGGTTAGTCCAAGTTATCTTTCGGTTAATCGTTTAGTCACTTGTAGCGCCTGAAACCGCCCTGCCTATTATAACTCACTGTAGCGCCCGTAACTGCCTGAGCAGTCTATGGTGTTATTGATTTTTCAGTAAGTAGATACAATGTAATACAATGAGGTCCAGGTGCTAAGGGGTTAAACAAGTGTGACCAGAAAAAAAGGGAAAATTAAAAAAAAAAGAAAAAAGAAAAAAAGAAAAAAAGAAAAACCCTTTAGGTCAAAAAAAATAAGTCTCGGTTTCTGGTATGCGCTGGTATGCGTCGCCGTAGCCATGCGCGTCGGCAAAATAAAACAGTTTTTTTTTCAATGAAAGATGATGTCTCAAAACCGCCAAACTCACTGGTTTGACTGGAATCCTGCTGCTGCACAATTTTAACGTGTTTTTAGATTGGGTTATGGTCAAGAATAAGCTTTATGTGGCCTCTCTGGACTCCCATATATTTGCACTAAGTTTAGTCGGGCACCATTTGCAGTCATCAGCTAACATTTGAAGCCAAAAAATCAGTAAAAAAAAAAAAAAAAAGCCGTGTCGCCGCACCACTTTTTGGGCAAGCTCCATACCAGAAACCGGAGACTTTTGTTTTTTGGCCTTAAGGTATATTAGTATGACTTTACCTCCAAAATGTTTTCATTAATTGACCATTTTTGCTTCAGATCCTAGTCTGAGTATTATACATTTTAACTCCGCCAGCTCTGTGATGAATGCGGGATATATCCTTGCATGCAAATTGTATGCAACCAAATTGAATAATTCCAACATGGCAGCCTCCATGGAGCAACTGTCCAATACTAAACATTTGCTAAATGGTTCAAATATGGAGGTCAAGAGGCAGTTGTTTTACATACATGTAACTAAGCTCCGAATCTGCACACATATAAGATAGAGGCTTGGTGGCCGAGTGTTTTTTCCATAGGCTGACATGCTCCCTGGGCTCTTCAAGGTAGAGTAGATCATTTGCTGCTTTCCAAAAAGTAGCTGGCCAAAATCATTGTTGAAAAGCTTACTTGGTTGAAAGATAGTAATGCCACTGAACTCCCTGTGAAATTATTCCTTCTGGAATGCTGTCATTTTGAAGCAAATAATAAAAGAAGGCAATTTCCAAAGATGCATCAAGTGACGGATTTTTGAATGTTAGTAGATGGTTTGTAATCCAGCAATCCGTGAAAGGGTACACTCAAGCATTGACACTTCGCACACGCGCGCAGTTGCTATTATTTGTAGATTCAGTGCCTGACATCCTGTAGCTGCAATCGGCTGAATGAGAGCGTTTTCCGGATGCTGATTTTGGGCGCAATTCAAAACACGACTCGGGAACTTTTCAATTGAAATTGAGATCCTAGAATATTGTTTTCTCGGAATATACAGCATTCGCAGAGCTAAAACTTCATCAGGTTAGTTGTTAAGCACCTGTCTTTAGATTTTGAGCACTTTTGTTGCTTCAAACAAAAAAAATGCTCAAATGACAAATGATCTTCCCTACCTTTAAAAAAGTCAAAGTCTCAGCTGAGTGTTGGTACACCAGCCGCGTATAAAGTGTTTACCTGGTGAAATGAAAGGACAAGCCTTCAAGCTCATATGTTGGCTGGACCTGAATTTTGCATTGTTTTAATTCTATTTAAGTCGTCTTATTCCGAAATCGGAGAGTTAAAACATGTCAGAGAATTCGCTGCTTCATTACTGGCAGTCACACAAGTTTTGTAGTATTGTATTCTTTTTTTTTCTCATGCAGAATGAGAAGGTTATCTATGACTGTTTCTCCAATGAAGACTTTGTTGAGAAGCTGGTCCGGTTCCTGTCCTTGGAGGATCGGAAAGGCAAAGACAAATTCAGCGCAAAGAGATTCATCCTGTTCAAGGTAGCCAGACTAATGAACTCACTCCTGATCTCTTAGTGTTTACCAAACGCTGGCTTTGTCTCCAGCCTCGGCTTCATTCCCTGTCTCGGTATAACAAATAGAACCTATTGTGTTCAAACCATGAATGATAATACTTTAAACATTGACGACAAGAGTGTGCCAAACAGAGTGCAACATATAGAAAATAGATCATTAAAAAACTGTTTAATGTTTTTATTCTTCAATGAAATTACATATCACAGTAAAGTCTGACTATTTCTCAATCCACTCCTTTTTACCCCATTCCATTTGGGTTTCTAGATCCAATCAATTAAGTGAAAGGGTGTACATTTTTACTTTTACATTTGTAAAAAAAAAGGTTGATATGTTTTGGCATTGGAATAATTTGCCCTTGAGCATTAAACTGATGTCTTGCCGTGATGACTGATAGCCAGGTAAATGATTCCAATCCCAACCGCAGCCCTTTTTACAACGTGCATGATTTAACACAGCTGACATAACACAGCACTGAAATTGATTAAGGCATGGAACTTGGTAACAGCGTCAACAAATATTGTTGTGATCAATTGACCAGTGTGCAGTGATGCTTGACTGAAATTAAATGAAACGCATCGGGTTTATGCCGAGGATATTAGGAGCATCACAATTCAAACATTTCAAAATTGACTTAATGGTTTTGTGGTTACTTCAAAAACAGTCAGCCAGACATTTTTTTGGGGACATACTTTCGACTTCAATAGGAATCCCATGTGAAAATAGATGGAACTATTGAAACTCCTTTTAGATATGTTCAAATGTTTTCAAAATTGGATTGATATACATTGGTTGTATTATTTACCGTGCTTGGTTGCAGGGTCTGTTCCGTAATTTTGGCGACACCTTTCTCCCAGTCTTCAAGCCCCACCTTAGCCGGCTGGCTCAGAGCAAGCAGGAGAGTGAGCAGCGATGTCTGGCTGAGATAGTAGCTGGGCTGAGCAGGGGTAGCAAGCACTGGGGCTTCACCAAGGTGGGCTAAAGACAGACGAGATAAAAAATAGTTTGAGACCATTCTAAATTTCCATTGGCACTCATAATAAACAACTCACAGGCTTTACCTGTAAGTAAGATTTGAGGCTTTGCATGGTGGAGATACTAAATAATGAAAGGTTTGCGGAAACACTGTGTGCAAATAATTTCTCAACTAAGAGAATGGGTATAAACCAGAGTTTATACTTCTGGTTCTTTTCAGAACCATTCTCTTAGTTGAGAAATTATTCGCACATGGTGTTTCCGCAAATCTTTCATTATTTAGGCTTTACCTGTGCTCAACGGCTTGTTTTGTCGGCCATTGTTTCCATGCAAGGGAGCAGATGATCTCAGATCTAATCAACTGGGGACTCCACTGTACCAACAGAGAAAGAAGACCAATGAACTATTTGGATGCTGTTAGCAGTCACACTCGGCAAGAAGAAGATAACTTAACCTGCATGATGACTGACAGATGCCTGAAAAGACATTGTGAATTCAATCTTGGCTGCAGCCGAAGGATGATGATGATTGAGAATAAAGAAGGTTTTACTAACAATCTTTGAGGCTGGTCCATGCTGAACACGAATGTGAATGCAGATCATATTTGAGGACACATAACGTGAATGTGTTGAACTTTTACAAATTTGCAAGGTGTAAATTTGATGTGATGCACAATTCCGTGCTTACATTTACGTGTATGCCGAGTATGAACCCGCCTTTAGTAATGCTTCTTTCATCTTGTTTTTACCAGACGGCGCAACTCTGGGAGTTCCTGGTGCCCATTTTGAGGACTGCCATCTCTCTAGTGACCATAGAAACCCGCAGCGACTGGACCACCTGCATCTCCACCATGTGTGAGAGTAGAGACCCACGCAAGCTGCAGTGGCTCCTGGAGGCCTTCATGGAATTCCCGACATTCGTGGAAGGCGGGTCTTTCCTTGAAGCAAGGTACTCAATTCACATGTTCATCTTTGAACCAAATCAGTCCCTGTACAACCCCAAACCGCCCTGCCTGTTACAGTCTATACCACTGTTAACTGCCCCATTGTAACTGTACAGAGCTTACCGACTTACAAGGATCGTGAGCCTCTGTGAGGCCTTTGCTACAAATACAGTTAATTCTCAATGTTAGTTTCTGTGTCTTTTGAATCTAAACTTCAAAGTTTAGCTTTCTCAATTTTTAAACTTCATATCGTGGTACCATGCATGAATTAGAAACAAGAAGTTCTTCCAAAATTTTCCATGGGAAAGAAGCTTTTGCAGAAAGATTATAACAAAAATTAATAAATAAATTTGGGGAGTCAGGTTGGCCTAGCGGTACTTTCCTCGCCTTCCACCGCTGTGACCCGGGTTCGAATCCCGCCTGGGCCAATATGTGGATTGGGTTTTCAGTCCCTGCCTGATTCCGTGGGTTTTCCTCGGAATACTCTCCTGAGCTTTTCCTCCCACCTCTAAAACTGTAATTTCTTCACACTGTCTTCTCTTTACTGGGCCCCATGGGAGATCAGTGGATTCCACTGAATTGGCTACCCAGTTAAAATAAGAAATAAATAAATAAACAAATTTAAATTGGTGTAACGGAAAGATTAATTTTACCCAACATAAGGAAATTACAGTGTCTTTTTTTGCGAACAGTACATATAACTTCTTGGTTTTGTAAATTGTATTTGTTTCTGCTCAGTTGGTTGTTGATACTACAAGGCAGTCTGGCCCAGCAGGAATGGCGAATACCTGAGCTCTTGGATCGACTGCTAGACCATCTGGAGAAAAATCTGGCACACAGCTACAAGAATGTCAGAAATCAAATTGGCAGGTAGGCACTGCTGTGGCTGTATCTGTCAAATAGTGACAATCTGTAATCACTCCCCCCCCCTTACAACCACACCTGCTGCTTTACCTTAAAGCTAGAGTCCATCATTTGCAGCCATCCGAAAAGTAACTGGCGTAATTATTGTTGAAAAACAAACTTGGTTGAAAGATAGTAAGGGAATTAAACTCCCTGTGAAATTATTCTTTCTTGGAAGCACTGTTTCAAGGTCTTGGGCCGGACCTTGTGTTGTTTATGCTCATCCGTGCATAAATTTAGTCCTTGATTATACTTGACAACCTCCGTACTGCTCCAGGATGTCACTGCCTCTGCCTCAGCCTATTGACAGACATAGTCGGAGGATTTTGCAGGATTCAGGCAGTGGTCACCCCTCCATGGACCATATTCAAGAAATAACAGAGGAATTTGCAGGATTGAGGCTATATGCTATTTTCCATGGGGCCAATTGGAGGATTTTGCAGGATTGAGGCTACATCCTAGCAAAAAGACCTAGGGAGTTAGGGTTAAACACCTTCACCACACGCTTGCCACTGTCTGTGGCAATCCCTTTGGTTTGGGATATGGAAAGAATTCCATACCATACCACCACTCCTATTCCTTAATATGACCTGTAAAGTACCCAAAGTTGTAAATCTGATGAAGAAACACTAGGAGTGCAAACATTCTTTGATAATACTTCAACTTTTTCTGTCATGGCCCATAGACTTTGTGCAGGAGGTCTGAGTGGTGGCCTTGTATGGAATTCTTTCCTGGGATATATCATCAAATAGAGACACACACAAAATGGACGGGTGGGGATTGCACCAGGCATTGGCAGTTAAACCCTTGGTTGAGAATTCATCACATCCCTCCAGCCCCTCAAAAAAAAGGAGAAACATTGAGAAAAAGAAAACAGTTCTAAGTTAGCCGGGTTGGATAATGAATGGATTGGGAATTTATGGGTGGAGTTGATGTGGAATTTATTGTTTTGTTTTTTAATTAAAGGGAATATACAACATTTGGTTTTTCTGTAATTTTCAGAAATTGATGGATTGTGGGGGTCAGAATTTTATTGCCAATATTGTTACAGTGACTTGTTTGAAGTTTTTGTGTTTGCAGATGCTGGAAAAACTAAGAAAAACAATCATTTTCCTGTAGTCTGGTTCCCTGACCCCACTTAAGGTGAAACAAAGTAATTTATTGATGTCTGGGAATTGTAAGGTCAGGGAACCAGTCCAGCTGGTTTGTACCTGTTCATAGGTGTGTAGTCGATCGCAAACAAAATGCGGTAATTTGGGGTAGTTTTTGAAACAGCCAGTTTTTTCCACCACTGGTTGGCCAGTCAGCATTGAAAATCACTAAAATATAATACCACCTTTCTTGAAAATGATAGCACACCAGGTTCCATGTTTTTACAGGATGCTTTAGACTGTCATTCGCTGACAGTCCATTTAGATATTTCATAATAGTTTGGTAGTTTTGTTTTTTGGATGTTTGCAAATGTTGAATATTCCCTTTATATATACATTTTATTATATTACCAAACAAAAAGGGGGTGACAGAAAAAAATAACGCTTAGGCCAAAAAAAAAACAAACCTCGGTCTCTGGACAGCGCGCACGTCGATTTTAATCATGCGCAAAGCAAAATAGTACCCACCTTGTCTGTACAATTCAAGCTTGAAAAAAAAAAAAAAAAAACCCGTCTCCGCATCAATTCCGGAACTTCGGTCTGACCAGAGACCGATTATTTATTTTTTTTGGCCTTAACTGCAGTATCCTTTTAATTGTTCTGAATGCTACTGGCATGTTGTTCCATTTGTATGCTGGTACCCGCAGCTCCTTGAGCAATGTGTTCTTGTACGACTGTGCTCTGCCGAATGGTGCCCCCTCATCCCCCCGCTCGGAGGCCTTTCTAGACCGCGTCCTTCCACAGCTGGCCCCCCTACAAGATCTGGACCCTTTTCAGTCACTTGAGAGTGCCAACCATGCAGTGAACGACGAAGACACAAGAGAAAAGGAGGAGGCGATCAGAACTTGTAAAACAGGTGTTTATCGTTGTCAGTTTTCTAGATGAATTATAACAAATGCTGCAGCTTCAGTTACAAAATGAGTAATCACACACAGTTAGAAACCTGTTTCAGACACTTAAAGGTATAGTCCATCATTTGTAATTTGTGCATTTTGTTCGTTTGAAGCAACAAAAGTGCTCAAGATTTATAGAAGGGTGCTGAACAACTAACCCGATGAAGTTTCAGCTCAGTTTTAGCTGTATATTTCGAGACAAACAACATTCTAGGATCTTGATCTCAAATCAAAAGTTGCTGAATCATGTTTGGAATTAGGCCTGAATTCAGCATCCAAGAGCTTTTCTCACTGAGCCGATTGCAGCTACACGATGTCGCGCAATGATCGGACGAATTATAGCAACTGCGCGCGCGTGTGCATCGTGCTCATGCTTGCGCGTGCTTCACCAAATAAAACAAGCTACTAATTTGAATTTCTTACGGTGCTTCTTAAGAAGCACCATTGGAAAGGCCTTCTTTTGTTGATTTCTTCAAAATGACAGCTTGCCAGAAAGAATAATTTCACAGGGGGGTTTATTCCCCTATCTTTCAACCAAGTTAAATATTCAACAATAATTACGCCAGTTACTTTTTGAATAGCTGCAAATGATGGACTCTGGCTTTAACATTGTCTGCATCAGTGGGAATGCGTTCACGTATGATTAGATAAAAAAAATTCAAATGAACAATGAGAGGAGATGTAACAGGTTTTTGATTTGATATTTCTCTCATCATCTTGAGCTCCTGTCATTTTTCACAACTGGAAACATGTACATTATTGCTCTGAATAAGGGCCCATCTCAATTGATATCTGGGACAAAATCTCGACAAGTGCCGGACATTGTAGCGGGTATAAGTTGCGGGATTCTGAACAGCTTCCCCGCAGTCTTCCCGCAATGAAGTTATCAGTATTGGTGAGTGAAGCAGTTGCTCATGAAAACTTGTGCGGCACATGTCCGGGACAAATGCAGAGCTCCTTCCAGACAACGTGAATGTTTCTACTCGCAACTTGTCTAGAACTCGTCCTGGAAAGTAATTGAGATGCGCCCTGAAACCTGAGTGAACAAAATCAACACTCTGGCTCGACCTAGCAAAATACCAAAATGATGCCAACTTTCTGCCTCATTTTATACCTCTGAATCAACTTTAGACATAAGAAGGACTTCCTGCAAAATGTCCAATAACAACTCTCGTTCTCCTGACGACGGGCAGAACATACTGTTCGAAATGTTGAATCTCTCCGGTTCTTTTCAGAACCACACATACTCAAAAAAGATATTTATTCACATGGTGCTACCGCAAACTTATCTTGTCTTAGTATCTTTCCACCATGCAAACCTTCAAATCTCAACCCTTGTTCTGCAAGATATTACCCATTCTTATGTCACAGGTAGCTTCTTTGGCTCCTGTTAATGTTTTTGTTTGTTTTTGTTTTTGTTTTTTTTGGTTTTTGCTGGAGTAAGTCTTAAACTGTTTTCCATATATTTTTTTTTTATTCTATGCAGTAATGAAATGTACCCTAAGCCGGCTTTTTGCACCAACAGCACCAGGAGTATACAAGCTTCTTCCGTTGGTATGTGAAAATGATACTATGGTTTGTACTAAAGTAGCAATTTGTTGTGCTTAAAGGTACAGTCCATCATGGTGCTTGTGCTCTTGAGCAAGGCACTTTACCATTATTGCTTCGTCCTTCGGATGGGACGTAAAGCCGTAGGTCCCGTGTGTTGTGTAATGCACGTTAAAGAACCCAGTAACACTTGTCGCTAAGAGGAGGGGGGTTTGCCCCGGTGTTTCTGGCAGTGGCAGCAATTATGCACCGCAGCACCTAACAAAAAGGTGCTACGTAATGGGTCTCATAATGTTCATATACTTCATTTACCTGGCTTTGGTTGCATTCTCCCCGAGCGCTTTGTATCCTCTGGCAAAAAGCGCTATATAAATACAGTTATTATTATTATTATTATTATTATTTGTAATTTGTGAATTTTGTTCGTTTGAAGCAACAAACTTGCTCAAAATCTACAGAAGGGTGCTGAACAACTAACCTGGTGAAGTTTCAGCTCAGCTTTAGCTGTATATTTCGAGATAAACAACATTCTAGGATCTCGATTTCAAATCAAATGTTGCTGAACCATGTTTTGAATTGGGCCTGAATTCAGCATCCGAGACACGTTCTCACTGAGCAGATTGTAGCTATGCGATGTCGCGCACTGATCCGACAAATTATAGCAACCCCCCGTGCGTGTGCATCGTGCCAACACTTGCGCGCGCTTCGTCGAATAACAAAACGAACGACTAATTTGAATTTCCTATGGCGCTTCTTAAGAAGCACCGTTGGAAATGCCTTCTTGTGTTGATTTCTTCAAAATGACAGCTTGCCAGAAAGAATCATTTCACAGGAAGTTTAGTCCCCTTACTATGTTTCAACCAAGTATGTCTTTCAACAATAATTATGCCAGTTACTTTTTGGATAGCTGCAAATGATGGACTCTGGCTTTAGTATAGCTGATTAGCGTAAATGCAGGACATTAAAGAGCCTACAGCACTGCTTCCTTTTGACTTCCTTGTTGCTTGCATCTGGAACTTTATTGCGTATGAACCATTTTTGAAACCACAACCCTTTTTCAATTTCCTCTTTTTATAGGTGGCACCTCTTGAGAGTTATGAAAGCGATGAGGAGTTGAGTCAACTGAGCCGATTCTGGATGGCCGCTATGGCAAAGACCCTGCTCAAACCAGAAGTTGTGCCAATAGTTCTCCACTCACTCCAACAGGTTAGACCTCCTAGTGGTACATGGCATAGAACCTCATGAGGATTGAGGTGGTCAGGTGGTTGAGGTTTTTAAATCTGGACCGGTACAATTTGAAATCCTTGTCAAACAGTGTGTGCCAGTTAAGTCTTCTTTCATTGCAAAAGGTTTGAACTTTGGAGATTTAACCTCGTGATTCTGATGAGGTTTGAAATATTACAGTGGTTGGGTCGGCATGATTTTAAGAGCAGAGTCATAGCCTCAGCCAGCATGTGTAACACTAAAACTTCTTGCATGATTATAGATGAGAATTTGAGGTTGGGGTATAAATCTCCTAAGTGCTACATGTATGAAGCGTTGAAGTGAAGTGTTGAAGTGCTTGAGGCATTGAGTCTAGATATGTAATAAAATTCAAAACCTTACGAGGCGTTTTCGCATTGGTGCTCCACTCATTGCACGAGGTTAGAATTCTGAGGATTTTGAACAATCACCCGAGGGTCATGAGGTCTGAAATCTGTAGGTTCTTGAAATATTGTGGTAATCTTTAGGATAGAACCTTTGCTTAACTAGGAACTGTTCAGTAGTGTTCAATTAAAACAGGTTACCACTGAAGAGGTGTTTCATGGCAGATCCTTATGAGGGTCAGAAAGTCTTAGTGTTGGTTTGACTTAAGTTGTTGAAGTATAAGTCTTTTTTCCATTAACAATTTGTTTCTATCCAGAACCCCCAGAATTGTAACCAATTATGAACAATTATGAATGCAAGCAGTGCCTCTGAGCAACTTTATCTCAGTCTGTTGTCATGTTTCGTTTGTTCAGATTTCCCAGGGAACCTCGTGGAGAGCTAAAGTCAGCCTCCTAGCCTACCTCCAAGTCATGGTCTACTACAACCTGTTCACGGTCAGCAGTCAATCCGAGTCTGTAGCTACTATACATCAGCTGGTGTTGGATCTCCTGAAAGACGACCGACTTGAGGTGTGTACTGGCTTAGATTTAAACAGCAGCTTCTGTTCTGGCAAGTGCGCACTGATGTGAGGGTGTGGGGGATACGTAAAATCTTGGCTCTGTCTCCAACTTTGGCTTTTTAGAAGACTATTATGTTTGAAGGAAATGGGAATACTTTCAACTCGGGTATAACACTGAAGGATTAGGACTCCATAGTTAAGCTGGAGTCTCATCGGTCAGAGGCCTGAAATCTCATGAAGCCGTGGTTTCAAAAACCTCCCAAAGTTAGGCATTCAAGAAAAGTACAGTTGGCACCCCTTTTGGAATACAAGAAGCAGGTAAACATTTTTTTGCCCAAGAAACTATCATTTCAGGCTAAAACCTGTTTATGAACTTGGCTACAGTTGTAACTGATAATTTTGAGTCGGCAGAAACACGTTTTGCCCTACAGCAGCTTTCTGAATACATGCACCAGATTTTCAGCTTGAAAACATGTGAGGCGTTCTGGCAAAATAGAGGAGAAAAATGCCTCCCCCCCCCCCAAAAAAAAATAGGGGCAATTTTTGTTTTCAATTTTTACATTTACTGATGTTTGTAATCTTCGATATATCTACTACACAAAGTTGAAAGAAAAAGTATAAAAATGGTTGAATAAAAGTGTTATTAAGGAAAAACAATGGGCATCTTTCATTTTCATGAGTACAACAGGTGAAACTCTTAAGGCCAAAAAAAAAAGTCTCCGGTTTCTGGCATGGAGCTTGCCCAAAAGGTGGTGCGGCGACGCAGCTTTTTTTTTTTTTTTTACCTGTCTTTTTTGCTTCAAATGTCGGCTGATGACTGCAAATGGTGCCCGACTAAACTTAGTGCAAATATATGGGAGTCCGGGGAGGCCACATAAAGGTTATTCTCGATAAAAACCCCATCTAAAAACACGTTAAAATTGTGCAGCAGCAGGATTCCAGTCAAACCAGTGAGTCATCATCTTTTATTGAAAAAAACCTTTTTCATTTTGCCGACGCGCATGGCTACGACGACGCGCGCGCATACCAGAAACCGGAGACTTTTTTTTTGTGGCCTAAACTTTTTCTCGGTATTTTACTTGGTTGACACATTGATAAATGCAAACAGCCATAAAAAAAACCCTTTAAACAGCCATACAGGTCCATGGAATGTCAGATTGAAGTGCAATAAACAGTATTGTAAATAGAATTTTATTCTCTTTCAAAACAACCACAAACCCTCATTTCGACCTCTGCCCAGTTTTGTCATCTTACGCCAGAACCCCCACATATTTATTTCAAGCTAAACCAAAGAATCATACATGATTCATTTACTTATTAGTTGAATTTTAACACATTCGGTGGTGAATTTTAAGGAGCTTCTAAGTGGAGATTATTGCTAAGAAAATTGATGAATCACGTGAGAGCCAGTGACAAGGGATGCACATTGCATGACAGTTGGCTGGTAACATATGTTAAGCAAATAATATCTGTGCTTAGCCACAGGCTTTTGAAAGCTTTGGAATGGTCTTGATCCCCGTGCCATATGCCATTCTTGTGATTGTTCCCCTGTGTCTCTTTAATAGGTGAGAGAGATGGCAGGTACCACCCTGAGTGGTCTGCTACACTGTGGCGTCTTCTCCATTGAGCCAAAGCTGCAGAGCCACTTCGAGATCCTGTGTAAGACCAGACTGCCCACCAAGAAAGTCCGACTGCAAAGTGACTTCAACAATGATGGTAAGTTGAACAGCATTTATCAATAAAACTGTGTATTTCCCAAAGCATGATAGCAAGAGCACTTTTTCGGAATACAGTTGATAGGCAGGTAGGAAAATTTGCAATTATCCGGAAACGTACATTACAGGGTTTCAGTAAATTTGATTCTTTTTGCAATCTCCAGAGTTTTCAGCCTCGGTTGTGCAGCGTCATGCCGGCATTATTGGCCTGAGTGCCTGTGTCCAGGCCTACCCCTACGATGTGCCAGAGTGGATGCCAGGGGTTCTCATGGATCTCACGGATCACCTACATGACCCTCAACCTATAGAGGTCAGTCACCACCCAAATCAATAGAAGTAGCACCCTGTAAGACTGGCAGTCCAGAGTCATGATGAGCCCAATTATTCCCACGATATAACTGAAGTGTGGCATATGAATAGTTTTGAGCACCTGCACTGGAAAGTCATCGACAGTAGCAGCCATTTTCAGAGATGCCACTTTTCAGGTTTTAACCTGAATTCAGGGTTTTTTTTTCTCAAAAATGTGACAAATTAAAAGAGCTAGATTTGGTGTGAAACATCCAGAAAACACATTTTTGAAAGGGGGTAAGGGTAGTTTCAGGGTTTTTTTTTAGTAGTGTTTCAGGCTTTTTATTGATAGATTTGTGGCATCTCTGCATTTTAAAAGAACTCAAAACGTCTAGTCAAGTTGAAATTTATACTCACAGTTGCAATTCCAACTGTAACCCATTAGCACTGAACGTGCTCGCAACGGCCCGGCCATTTTACTCCTCAAACTGCCCCAGCACTCTATGGTCTTATTGGTTTATGGAGGAGTAAATACAATCTAATACAATTTCATGTTAGTGCTAAATGGTGAAAGAGACTCCATGTTCAAAAGGAAATCCATCTTGTGGTGGGATCTTCACGGCACACATTTTAATAAAAAATCCCTCTCATGGCTCTATATTTATAAGTTGGAATTATAAACAACTTCGGTGGCAGCCACTTTCTGCGGTGGCACCAAGCTGACGGAGTGGTTGCTCTAGTAGTACACACGCACTCCGGGTCCCTACGACCAATAAGAATACCAAAATGTACATGTGCCTCGCCTTTAAGAACATGTGCAGTGTGTGCGTGAGCGTGACACCACCGCAGCAAAAGCTTCTAGTTCTGGTCGCCGGAGTCCACTATACAAGTGTGAACATGTTTTTGTCTACTACTTTTCCCCATTTTTCAGATGACTGTGCGCAAGACCCTGTCTGACTTCAGGAGGACCCACCACGACAACTGGCATGAGCATAAACAGCAGTTTACAGATGACCAGCTGGTTGTGCTAACCAATCTACTAGTGTCGCCCTGTTACTATGCTTAGAGCTTAAACCCGGTTGAGAGATAGATTATGATACATTAAATGGGGTAAACCAATCTAGGATTCTTAACGACCCTGTTTCTATGCAGATTAAGAGCCATGATGCTTGAAAGTAATTTATTTAAAAGATGTTGTAACAACAGAATTAAGGCAAAAAAAAAATACATCTGGTTCTGGTTTAACCTACCCTATTTTTATGGTCCTGACCCTAAAATTTGTATCCATGCTTTCAACTGGAGGGGGGAAATTGAAAAAAAAAATGAAAAAAATTGATACAAAGTTGTCTCAGTACTTTGAGGTCCTTATTGGAAAGTTCGGTGAAAAAAGGCAATTATTTTCAATAAAGCAACCATAACAGTAAATTGCTAGGCAAAATTACAAGTACAAAATCAGTTAGACTGGCAGGTGTATTAACAATAGGTTTAAGCTTAAAATCAGAGCCAAGATTGCTTGCAAGAAATTGTCAACAACTCTAAGAACCTTATAAGCAATGATCCAAGAAAACTACCAAATCGTCTCAGTTTTTTGGTGATGGGTGGAATTTACTTGTTGATTTCTGTTCAAATATTTTTCAATCACTCGATTTATAACAAGTACAAGTGCTGATGTCCAGGTTCATTTCAAGTTTTTTTTTTCTTCAGTACAAAACAAAATGGAAGTCTAAAACTGACCCTGGTGGATGTATACTCTATACTACATTGATTGTTCTTTGCTATTGAGTGTGGTCTATTTTGTTTCCAAATTGCAGGGTTTGATTTCACAGGGTTAGTCAGTGTTAAAGTTATTATGTTCACAGCTGTGCTAAATCAACCTTTATAATGTTTAGAATGTGTCCTGGACTATCGTGGAGAATATTTTACAGCTGTGTGTTTGCACACTTTGAATGAAATGCTTATATCCTGTCAATTCCAAATAGCTGGTGATCAAATGGGTTGGAAATTGGTTGTGTATTCTGAACTACATGCCTTATTGCGTTAAAATGAAGTGTCCTGGTGATGGAACTCTATTGGGTAATCACAATGTCATTCACTGCTCATGCAGAAATCCCATAGCCTTATTTACCTGTATAACATCGTTATGGAGAGATTCTCCTAGCCATGGGCAGGGTCACTGATGAGTCTGGTTCTCCCATGTGCTGTTTAAGGTTATTGCACATACAGGTGTTCATGTCAGTGAGACTGGGTTCTAATTGTACGAAGAAAAATTATAAATAGGAAATACTTGTGCCCAACCAAAATTGTCTTGTAAATATTGCCAAAATGGAGAATATCTTCAAAACGAATTAGGTGCTGTTATAAAGAATTACATAAGAGATGGGTTTATTTATTTTTTTGAGAAATTGATTGAGTTCAATTGTCATTAAATCACCATTCTTTCCAGGTACATTTTTGTTGATTAATCCTAGGAATCATCCTGCAATGTTGCCCAAATCGTAGTGCAGTTAAACCGCCAGGTCGCCTCGACTGTAGCTCTGAATCCATTGAAATCATTCAAACCCTAGAAGTGGATTTTAACCGATTTGGGGACTTTGATTTGTCAGAAAATTCTAAAATTTCTTTATTGAACATTGGCTTTTTTCCCATTTTAAAATTCTCACTTTTAAAAGAGTTTTAATTCGTTCAGCACGGTTTACCTGTTATCTGTAGGGTTTTCTGTAGTCTTTCTTGTAAAATATATTTAAAAAAATCTATTCACGGTTTATCACTATAAGAAGGGATAGTTTTATTTTGTTTGAGCATAATAAAGTTTCTGTAGCCAGAAATTACGGAACTAGTTAATTTTGTCAAAATGGAGGAAGCACGCAGAGAGCCCCATGCCACTAATTACCCCTGCTGAATGACCCCATACCTAGCATCACGGAGAGGCTTGTATTGTGAGCTTTCTTCAGTACTTGCTAAGTGTCTTTAAAAATACATTGTTAATTCCGGCACCATTTACGAAGTGCGTACTGTTACTCGGAGAATACAAAAAAAATAATAAGCTTGAATCTTCGACTGGGTGGATTGGATTTTTTTCCTTTAATAATAAATAAACCATTGTTTATGTCTCACAAATTTAATACCTTGTGTGATGGACTTATTTATTTCCGACATGCGCATGGATTATTTTTCTGGGGGGTTGGGGTTGGGATGTCACCCCCCCCCCAGCTCTGTCAAAAACAACAAACCAATTTTCCATAGAAATTCATGAAAAAAATGCTACCCCCCCCCTTCCCTGCTCCGACACCCCATATAATTTGTTTGGAAATAACAATGTCCGCCTTGCACCAAATACGTACAAAACCAGCTTGTTTTGGTAGTATAATTATGTACATTATTCTGAGATATAGTGTTAATAATCGTCGGATTTGAACAGCGCCCCATTGAAAATGTGGTACAATTCTGAATCTGCACGATTCTGAATTGGGGACCCTATTATCCCCTATTGTTCAACGTCCCCTATTAAATGCAGAAACAAACTGATACGCACACACTTTCAAAACGGTTCTACTGAAATGGAATGCACAACTTTCTGATAGAATGAACAAGTTGCGAAATTTTACAGTGAAACCTATATTTGTTGTATCCCTGCGGGACAAGAATACAAAAATTAAACTTTCGCGTTTGGGGGCATATGATGTGAGCACTAGTATAAATGTATTTTAAAATAAAGTCTTCAACATTGACAAAATGGGGAGCCGCCAACAAAGAGCAAGATAACTTAGTTGGTGGAGTAGGCTTACCAGAACTGCAATCCGGATGACGCAGGTTCAAACCCCACTCCAGTTAATTTCTTAAATAATACAAACAATGCATAATTTAATAATTAAATAATACAACTATATAAACCTCACGTCTGCAGATGTCTGTCAGACACACAGTACAGTTTCCAAACCACTCTTAGATAATTGGAAACGTCAACCATCAGAAGGCACGGACATGACAATTTAAATACGTACTTAAAAGTGGAAGGGTGAAGGGTTTAATAAGGTCTGTTAACATAATGCCCAATGTTGCCGGAACTTAGTGTTCTTTCTACTATGACTTGAGAACCCGACTGTATACGTATACACGCCGCTGGTTCCCTCTTCTATAATAGCTAAGAATCTGTCGAAAGTGCAGTTGCCAGTGACGCTGTCAATGTATGGACTGAACTGCTCCCCGTGGACATCAATCGTTCGCTGGCACCAGAGCGTGCGGTCTTGCGTACTGATGTCTGTAATAGTAGGCTGTTCGGGGAAGAAATAACGTGCAAAATTAGAAACGAAAACTTTGTTTATAACTGAACTTGTGTTTAAAGTTGTGTGATACAGAACTTTCTTTTATAAACGAAAGTAAGATTCTAAAAATGAAATCTCGTAAGCAAAAAGGACAATTATTTGTGAGGCCTATCATTATTTTAATTGGCGGCCGCCATTTTGTATGGCCGCCATTTTTGTCTTGCCACTTGTTTGCTCAAACTGAGATGTCAGCTTTGAAGAGGAAGACATCTTTATTTGGGTTTGGTAGTGGCTCAGTGGCTGTTTACATATTCGTTGATGTCAATAGTAGTATCTATTTCAAACTCTGTGAACTAATAAGTTTAGGTACCAACGACCCCACTCGGCCTTTGTTTGCGCTGAATAATGACGAATCAATGTCGGCCTCTATAGACTATAAGGTATACGCTATACTGGTTTAAAAAAAAACAGATTTCTTTTGATGTTGACATTTGCAACTAATGGAATACATTTTTTTTAAGGAATGGAACATTGATAGGTCTACTTGAGGATCTGGAGGGAAGTTTCATGGTACATTAAATTCTCCATGACCCATACGCGCGGAACCTCAGTGCGCATACGCGCGCCGTGTTAATCACTTGTCTTGTTTGCAAGAGCAGTTCGCACACAGCGTCCTATAATACGGTTCATGCACATAAGCCTTGGCGTTTCAAGTGACCCTGATGAGAAAAAAAGGTTCCTATTTTTAATTTTTTTTATTTATTAATTTTTTTTTTGGTAGGGGTGGGGATTCGACACTCACTGTATCGGAGAAACTTGACGGATTTCCAGTCTCATCAGTTGCCAAATATAGACTGGCACCGAAACGTAAACGGACGACTGCCCTCTCCACGCTTATCACATGAACAGCAGTTAATATGACCTCCCCTGCAAAAAGAACAGTCAAATATACATTTTATGCAAATTTGAATATGCAGTTTCCATTTACATTGTTACATGAGCAAATTATTTGCATAAAGAGTACGGGAAAGTCGTTATGGAGTTAGTTCAGCCAACTCGCCCATTTGTTTTTTTTAAGGTTAATTTATTCATTACGGGTTTGACCGCTGCTGTTGAGAAACGTTTGCAGCACCACCCAATTCAATGAGTAAAAGTTTATCAAAACGCAAAGTTTGCCATTCCATTTATATAATTTTTTTTCTTTCTGTTTCGATACTAAAGTTGTACAATGAGTTGTTTTATGAGCAGCTTCTTACATTTTTTGAACTGTTTAGAGATGGTTTACCAGAATAGGCCATATTTTTTTACCGAATGAGGCGTTTAACGACTCTATTTTAGGAGGTGAACAGATATCAATCCCATATTATTGCAATTATTATCCTTGTTCATCAGGAGTGAGACCCTGCATCAGCACAAGTTCCGCGCATTATGGTCTCCCATTCACAGGTACCCATTCATTGCCATTAATACTCCTGGCCTGGGTGGAGAGAGCTAGAGGCAATCGTAGTAAAGTGCCTTGCCGAAGCGCACAAGCATGCATGTTCCCTGTCAGGATTCGAACCCACCTACCACGGCACACGAGTTGAACATCGTAACCAATGGACCCGGCACAGCACCCCCCCCCCCACCACCATCGTTACTTTTTGTTTTAAATCAAAGCTTAGAAATTACAGGGCTCCAATAAACGTGATATTCCTACAATAACATTGATAACAGCGCCCCCATTGGCTTAAGAATATGGCATATTAAAATGCGGAGGGGCTACTTCTGTCTAGACGAATTGCTGGTCTCTCCATTATCCTTCGGACTAGGGACAGGTAGCTAGCAATGGATCCCGAATGAATAGGAGATTTCCCTCCTACTGTATGCACGTTATATGCAGAACGTGCATATGTCATTATTGTCATATTTATATTTATTTATTTGTTTCTATAGGCCTATGTATTTATCCTCTTTCTTTTTGTAACAGTCATGTAGCATTACATGAAGTGTTTGCATAATTTATTGCATTATTCTTGTATCTTTATCACCGTTGAAGTTGGAAATAAATGTTCTGTTGAATTATTCTGTTGAATTTCTGATTCCCAACCCCCGAATTCAAAATGACACCAATAATGTTTGCGTGCAGCCTATTGCTAAATAGCGACAGGAATGAGAAAGTGCAATTTCTGTGGTGGTGAGCTTCGGATTTTCGCTACATTCGAAAGTGCCTCTGACAACTACATGTATGGGGAGCAGTACTTTTCAGTATTTGAAACTTAAGCAGTTGAAATGTTTGAAAGTTGCCTTCGTTTAGACACTGGCGATTTTGCCAACTGGTTGCGGTAAGAATAAGAGTGAGTTTTTTGTGTGATAACCGTGTGTTCAATTGTCATCTACGTACAAAGTGAATATCGTTTATAAACTAAGCAATCATGCTGCGCACGCGCAGAGGTGATCCAATCAATGGCTTAAAATGGGAGCTAGCTCATAGGCGTAGCCGGGGGGGGGGTTGAACAAATAAAATACCCCCCCCCCCATGAAAAAAATGACCGTGCTACGCCACTGTAGCTACCGGTCCCCATAATTTTATGAGGGTCGGGGGGGGGGGGGGGACCAGTCTAACTTCTGTCAACCTCGGACTTAAAAGTGGTTTCATAATTCTTGTACTCACCATCTTGAGTGTTGTAGGGCACGGTCGTGACAGACGTTGGCGACAGAGCCAGCTGCTTGTGGTATCTACTGTCGACGAGTGGACAGCCAGCAGCCTGTCTGCGCTGGCGCGTTGGCAAAGACGAGTTGCCGCGCGCGCGTGGGCGTGCGCGGACTGAATAAGACGGCAAGATGTCCGAGTCCCTCGGTGATATAAGATGAAGACTTAGTTTAGTGGTGTCGCTTTGCATGGTCTGGGTGGCGAAAGCGGCCTCCTCCGAAGCAAACTGCAAAGATGGGTAACACAGGCCGCCGCTGGATAGTAATGTCACTGCCACGAAGACAGTCCAAATAACTTTCTTGATGGAAATTGCCATTTGGACTAATGAGTCGAAAGCCAAATGATTATGGTATAGGTAAGAATTAGCGTTGCTGTAATAGGGTGAAAGTTGTCTATAGTGCCACAGAGGTTCGCAAGATGCGTACTGGAGGCCTTCTTCTCTATAAATGTCCGATCCTAAAAAAATGGTAGATTTTTATACTCTTTGAAAATGTACGTAGGCATAGCCGTCGAAATTTCAAATATTTGTGTGTGTGTCTATATAACGTACCTGTGTATTGTCTTCCGTAAATCAACCACAATTTTAGTGCAGGAATATAGGTCATTTGTTCTCGTACAATAATTCCAGCCTATAAAACAGATATGAAATGTGTAGTTGCGCAACTTTGAAAACTTGGAAAAAAGAGCAAACTTTTTTTTGACTTTTGTCCACCGGATGTGAGGGATAGAGATTATGTTTACTTTTCTATCTGTTGCATTGAACCACTTTGTCAAAAGAAACTTTTTTATTCCCAAAAGGTCAGGTATGCGCTTTCTGTTTGAAAGTCCAACTCTTTTTTTTCTTTCTTTCTACATCTGGGATACCCGGGGACCCAAAATGACAATGGGTCATACAAATACCAAAGGGTCGATGAATGCAGGATACACAACGGGCTTTTAAGGAGATATTGTAAGCGGCACGTGCGTGGGCCAACACGTCGAAAAATGACATTATGTTTATTCGTTTTATGAGCACTGTTGTGTGGCATTCTTTTACAGGTGGGTGGGAACACCGAAAACTCGTGTGCAAATGAATAGATGTTTTCAGCGGCTTGCGTAATTAGTACAGGCATTCTACCATAAAATAAGGCTCAACAATGAACATATTGCAACGTAGATAAACTCAATGGCTTTGAATCTCTTGAGATGTGGTTTGTTCTATGTTGATTGAGTCATATGCATACACGTTTTCGTATACCATGCCTATTTTTGGTGGATTTGCTCATTATAGTAACATGCCAGGAATACCAAAGGAATGAGAAGTAATTAGTTCTGATGTGCAGAGATTGTATATTTTGAATCTTTTCACCAGGTTCACAGAGGAATCATTGCTTAAAATGTGACATAGGTCCTTATTAAAAATAAAAGTCTTTTAATGGCAATTCCACACAAAAGTGGACACGGCTGGAAAATAAAATATTAAAATCTTCAGAACTATAAGCATAACAACAAATGTGGCATCAAATTAACGGGAACAATAACCTTTCATTTATGTGGTGCTGCCGACGATATAGAAATATAGAAGTGTATTTTGTCTCCCAAATTGTGTTGGATTTTTCTTTTTAACTCAAATTATAGATTGCAGGTAGTCATTCTTACAAACTGTATTTACATGCAAAATTAAGTGTTATTATTTGCCGAGCAATTTGCCGAAATTGACGGGGAAAATCTATTGACTCTGATTCACATAGACAAGAATACACACGCATAAACACGCATATTTATTTTACATACCTAGTGTGGACATTCCTTTGTTTTCGTGTGGTTATGAAAAACCAGTGAAAAAAAATGGTTCCTGTCCGCGATTCAATGATGATGTTGCACGTGTGTGTCCTCGATTTACACCATAAACAAACGCAACACACCCGGCCGGGCGCATATACTACTCGAAATATTGTATACAATGCCCATGTATAGACAACTGCAAGATTGTACTCCCGCAACTATTGGACTTTCGCAAAATTATTGTAATCCCGCAAGAGTGTACTCCCGCGCAAGGGAGTAAGACACGGTTTTCATAAGAAAGCAAGCCACTACGTTTGTGCGATCAGTACCACCCCTGGTCAACGCAGCGAGTCCCGTTTCCTGGAATACAAGCTTTTTCTATTCCAGCAATGCTACGAAAGCCCATTAGCGCCACTGCAAGTATATATATTGCGGATTATTTAATTCGTTATTACGGATTATTAATTCGTTATTACGGATTATTAATTCGTTATAACGGATTATTAATTCGTTATTACGGATTATTTAATTCGTTATTACGGATTACTAATTCGTTATAACGGATTATTTAATTCGTTATTACGGATTATTAATTCGTTATTACGGATTATTAATTCGTTATTACGGATTAATTAATTCGTTATTACGGATTATTAATTCGTTATTACGGATTATTAATTCGTTATTACGGATTATTTAATTCGTTATTACGGATTACTAATTCGTTATTACGGATTATTAATTCGTTATTACGGATTATTAATTCGTTATTACGGATTATTAATTCGTTATTACGGATTATTTAATTCGTTATTACGGATTACTAATTCGTTATTACGGATTATTAATTCGTTATTACGAATTACTCATACGTTCTGAGTCATTACTCGGCAAGTATGGCACAGGAGTGCAAACGTTGTATGCAAAGATAGCGCCGCCTAGCGGCGCTATATACATAGGCCCCTGGTCACGTGCTCTCTACGTGTGAGAACATCAGACTTAATTCGTAATAACGAATTAATAATCCGTAATAACGAATTAAATAATCCGTAATAACGAATTAATAATCCGTAATAACGAATTAAATAATCCGTAATAACGAATTAGTAATCCGTAATAACGAATTAGTAATCCGTAATAACGAATTAAATAATCCGTAATAACGAATTAGTAATCCGTAATAACGAATTAGTAATCCGTAATAACGAATTAATAATCCGTAATAACGAATTAGTAATCCGTAATAACGAATTAGTAATCCGTAATAACGAATTAATAATCCGTAATAACGAATTAATAATCCGTAATAACGAATTAAGTAATCCGTAATAACGAATTAAGTAATCCGTAATAACGAATTAATAATCCGTAATAACGAATTACATAATCTGTAACATATATACTTGCAGTGGCGCTAATGGGCTTTCGTACAATGCTGTTGCGGTTGTGCAGAAGTTCTTGGGAGAGAGCTTCCATTTGTATCCTACCTTTTGACAGTGTGCAAACGTTCCAGGTTACGACACGGATACACCTACAATCCTGGCCAAATCTCGCTGGGCCCCAACCCCCGGCCCCCGTTCAATGTTGTCTCTCATTGCGCTGTGTGTGCTCCATCAGCTGAAGAGAACAACATTGACCGGGAGGGCGGGGGATGGAGTGGGTTACCGTGGCAGGCTCAGTGTCCCAACCATTTTGGCCTGGATTGTCTGAATGTACAATATAGCCTTGATGTTAGGATTTGGACATTGCGCGTATTACGCGCTCAAATAACAATACACACGCTCGCGCGCTGGTTTCATATACAACATGATTAACGCATATACCCGATTCACCATGACGGTTCACCATGTCATTTTGGCCGATATTTTTACAAATTATCTTCAAGCAAACTTGAATCCTCGATCCTGATTGGTCGATCCATGGCAACAAGCCGTGCTACATTTCCAAATACAGATCGTGTTCAATGTAAAGATGTATTACGATGCACAAACAACGTGTTATCTTGTTCAATTTGTTTTTATACCCGTCATTCCGTTATTTGGACGAAAAACCCATCCAAACCATTGTGTAACAACGATTCACCGCTGTAAATTATATAAGAAGGAGAGTCACTTACTTCCTTTAAATATTAGTTTGGATGGATCACCGATGGATTTTTTTTCGGCAAAATAACGGAATTAGTGAATACAAAAAAATTAAAAAGGATTGTATTTTGTTTGCTTTTTCATTAAGAGCCTTTCAAGTTAAACACAAACTGTAGTTTGTACAGTTATTGGCCAAAATGGCATGGTGAACCGTCATGGTGAACCGTTATGATGCACGCTACAATAAAGTTGGGCTTTCAAAGTATTGTAACATGGCCTCTTAATTATTGTCGGTGGTCTATTGGTTAATACATGTGCTCAATTCAACAAAGCGGGAATCGGGATGGGCTCGAATCTCACCGGAGATAAATAAAACCTACCGCCCCTACTGTACGTGTTAGGGAAAACACGATAAAATATATATGTATTTGTTATTTCGATTTTACTATCAATAATTATTAGTTGTACCATAACTTGTTTATGAGCAGCTACTTACAATTTTTTGAACTGTTTAGAGATGGTTTACCAGAATAGGCCATATTTTTTTTACCGAATGGGGCGTTTATCGACTCTATTTTAGGAGGTGAACAGATATCAATCCCATATTATTGCAATATTGAGAAAGGTTTACGTTTGTACCTTAAAAACACACACATTTAAATATAATATAAACAATAATAATTTACACATTTATATATTGCGCAAACTCCGTAAGAATCTGATCAAATTCGCATCTCAATTATTATCCCTTTTCATCAGGAGTGAAACCCTGAATCAGCACGAGTTCCGCGCATTATGGTCTCCCATTCACAGGTACCCATTCATTGCCATTAATACTCCTGGCCTGGGTGGAGAGAGCTAGAGGCAATCGTAGTAAAGTGCCTTGCCGAAGCGCACAAGCATGCATGTTCCCTGTCAGGATTCGAACCCACCTACCACGGCACACGAGTTGAACATCGTAACCAATGGACCCGGCACAGCCCCCCCCCCCCACCATCATCGTTACTTTTTGTTTTAAATCAAAGCTTAGAAATTACAGGGCTCCAATAAATGTGATATTCCTACAACAACATTGATAACAGCGCCCTCATTGGATTAAGAAAATGGCATATTAAAATGCGGAGGGGCTACTTCTGTCTAGACGAATTGCTGGTCTCTCCATTATCCTTCGGACTAGGGACAGGTAGCTAGCAATGAATCCCGAATGAATAGGAGATTTCCCTCCTACTGTATGCAAATTATATGCAGAACTTGCATATGTCGTTATTGTCATATTTATATTTATTTATTGTTTCTATAGGCCTATGTATTTATCCTCTTTCTTTTTGTAACAGTCATTTAGCATTACATGAAGTGTTTGCATAATTTATTGCATTATTCTTGTATCTTTATCACCGTTGAAGTTGGAAATAAATGTTCTGTTGAATTATTCTGTTGAATGTCTGATTCCCAACCCCCGAATTCAAAATGACACCAATAATGTTTGCGTGGAACCAGCCTATTGCAAAATAGCGACAGGACTGAGAAAGTGCAATTTCTGTGGTGGTGAGCTTCGGATTTTCGCTGCATTCGAAAGTGCCTCTAACAACTACATGCATATTGAGGGGAGCAGTACTTTTCAGTATTTGAAACTTAAGCAGTTGAAATGTTTGAAAGTTGCCTTCGTTGAGACACTGGCGATTTTGCCAACTGGTTGCGGTAAGACTTTTTTGATAACCGTGTGTTCAATTGTCATCTAACTACGTTCAAAGTGAATATCGTTTATAAACTAAGTAATCATGCTGCGCTCGCGCAGAGGTGATCCAATCAATTGCTTAAAATGGGAGCTAGCTCATAGGCGTAGCCGAGGGGGGGGGGGGGGGGGGGGGTAAGGGGGGTATTTAACCCTCCCCCAATATTTTGAAAACTGTTCTTTTCATACAAATGCCCTTTTTCAACAGCGTTTATCCCCCCCCCCCGATATTTTGTAAAGAGTGCCCATTTTTGTAACATTTTTTGGTGGCTTTGTTGGTGC
The DNA here is from genome assembly GCA_029964075.1 of Patiria pectinifera. Taxonomy (NCBI): domain Eukaryota; kingdom Metazoa; phylum Echinodermata; class Asteroidea; order Valvatida; family Asterinidae; genus Patiria; species Patiria pectinifera. The sequence goes on along the minus strand of CM057142.1, from coordinate 21,172,230 downwards.
CATCGGCCGTTGCGGGTGTCTTTCTGTTCATTTTGCGCATGTATCGCCGTTAAAAGCACGTTATATTATCCGTTAGTGTGCATAAATCGTCGATTTTGAACTGCGCCCCCATCGACAGATGGTACCGCCCCCCCCCCCCCCAATCCCCCTTTGATTTTACGGAGGCCAAGTTTCAAAATGACCGTGCTACGCCACTGTAGCTACCGGTCCCCATTATTTTATGAGGGGTGGGGGGACCAGTCTAACTTCTGTCAACCTCGGACTCAAAGGTGTTTTTCAAAATTCTTTTACTCACCATATAACGTACCTGTGTATTGTCTTCCGTAAATCAACCACAATTTAAGTGCAGTGATATAGCAGAGATGGCAGAAAGTCATTTTTTGCAAGTCCAAGTCAAGTCACAAGTCATTGTTTGCAAGTCCAAGTCAAGTCACAAGTCATTAGGTCCAGTCACAAGTCAAGTCACAAGTCATTAGGTCCAGTCACAAGTCAAGTCACAAGTCATCGGGGTGGGGGGGGGGGGACGTGTCTACATTTCAGCACGGATGTGCAAGTGCCCTTTTAAAAGAAAAAATATCCCCCCCCCCCATGAAAATGACCGTGCTACGCCACTGTAGCTACCGGTCCCCATAATTTTATGAGGGGTGGGGGGACCAGTCTAACTTCTGTCAACCTCGGACTTAAAAGTTTTTTCATAATTCTTTTACTCACCATCTTGAGAGTCGTAGGGCACGGTCGTGACAGACGTTGGCGACAGAGCCAGCTGCATTTGGTATCTTCTGTCGACGAGTGGACAGCCAGCAGCATGTATGCGCTGGCAAGGACGAGTTGCCGTGCGCGCGTGGGCGTGCGTGGACTAAATAAGACGGCAAGATGTCCGCGTCTCTCGGTGATATAAGATGAAGACTTAGTTTAGTGGTGTCGCTTTGCATGGTCTGGGTGGCGAAAGCGGCCTCCTCCGAAGGAAACTGCAAAGATGGGAAACACAGGCCGCCGCTGGATAGTAATGTCACTGCCACGAAGACAGTCCAAATAACTTTCTTGCTGGAAATTGCCATTTGGACTAATGAGTCGAAAGCCAAATGATTATGGTATAGGTAAGAATTAGCGTTGCTGTAATATGGTGAAAGTTGTCTATAGTGCCACAGAGGTTCGCAAGATGCGTACTGGAGGCCTTCTTCTCTATAAATGTCCGATCCTAGAGAAATAGTAGATTTTTATACACTTTGAAAATGAACGTAGGCATATAGCCGTCGAAATTTCAAATCTTTTGTGTGTGTGCGTATATAACGTACCTGTGTATTGTCTTCCGTAAATCAACCACAATTTAAGTGCAGTGATATACTTATAGGTCATTAGTTATAGTACAATATAAGACAGATTTGAAATGTGTAGTTGCGGAACTTTGAAAACTTAGAAAAAGAGCAAACTCTTTTTTTGACTTTTGTCCACCGGATGTGAGTGGAAGGAGATTGTGTGTACTTATCTATCTGTTGCATTGAGCCACTTTGTCAAAAGAAACTTTTTTATTCCCAAAAGGTCAGATATGCTCTTTCTGTTTCAAATTCCAACTCTTTTTTTTTTCTTACTAAATTTGGGATACCCGGGAACCCCAAATGACAATGGGTCATAAAAATACCAAAGGGTCGATGAATGTCGGCAACACACAATGGCGCCACGTGCGTGGGCCAACACGTCGAAAAATGACATTATGTTTATCAAATTTATAAGCGCTGTTGTGTGGCATTCTTTTACAGGTGGGTGGGAACGCCGATAAAAACTCGTGTGCAAATGAATAGATGTTTTCAGCGGCTGGCGTAATTAGTACAGGCATTTTACCATAACTTAAGGCTCAACAATGAACAAATTGCAACGAGTAAATAAACTCAATGGCTTTGAATCTCTAGGGATGTGGTTTGTTCTATGTTGATTGAGTCATATGCATACACGTTTTCGTATACCATGCCTATTTTTGGTGGATTTGCTCATTATAAGTAACATGCCAGGAATACCAAAGGAACGTATGAGAAGTAATTAGTTCTGATGTGCAGAGATTGTTTATTTTGAATCTTTCCACCAGGTTCACAGAGGAATCATTGCTTAAAATGTGACCTAGGTCCGTATTTAAAATAAAAGTCTTTTAATGGCAATTCCACACAAAAGTGGACACGGCTGGAAAATGAAATATTGAAATCTTCAGAACTATAAGCATAACAACAAATGTGGCATCAAATTAACGGGAACAATAACCTTTCATTAATTTGGTGCGTGCCATTGACATATCCCACACATACGTACTGCTAAAGCTAAAAAAGTTCATTCATTATCCGGGCCCCAAATTCTGGAACTCATTAAATCAAATTCTTAGAATTATCAGCAGTAGGCTTTTATTTTAAGAAAAAGCTAAAGTCTCTGATTATGGAAAGTTACAATAATGCTTAATTTATTTTTACGTAGTATTTGCTGTGAACATCTTCTTCTTATGATTTCCCATGTAGGTTCTGATTGTACTTGATTTGTTTTTTTCTTGTCCTGTTTGTGTTGGTCCCCGTGTCTCTGTATGTGCAACTTAAAGTGTATTTCATTGTGTAGTTAAGTTAAAGGAACAAATGTAATTAATATATATTTTTCTACACATAATGGACTTCTCCACTTGACAAACTTGCTTTTTGGAGAAGCCCACCGCTTAATCTTATCCGTTTATCTAAATTATTGTCTAAACCCTTTCCCTTTTTAAAATGATTAAGTGGAAATAAATATGAATGAATGAATAAAATATGGAAGTGAATTTTGTCTCCCAAATAATAACTAAATTATGGATTGTAGGTAGTCAGTTTGCAAATTGTATTTACATGCAAAATTCAAGTGTTATTATTTGCCGATCAATTTGCCGAAATTGACGGGGAAACCTATAGACACTAATTCACACAGAAAATAATACACACTCATAAACACGCATATGGTGTAAATCGAGGATTTTCTTTTGTTCCTCTTCTCTTTTCCTTTGTACTTCTAACTTTTTCGCAACAGCTCCCATTGGTTTTGTACACGTTTTCTAATCAAGGTCGTCCTAGATTTGGTTCCTGCTCTCGATTCACCGATGATGTTGCACGTGTGTGTCCTCGATTTACACCATAAACAAACGCAACACACCCGGGGCCAATTTCATAGAGCTGCTTAAACACAAAATTTGCTTAAGCACAAAAACGTCTTGCTTAATAAAATCATGTTACCGGTAAAAACTCCATGCGATTGTTATGCTAAGTAAATAACAGCTAAATACCAGCCACAAGCAATGTACATCACATGGAGTTTTGGCCAGTAACATGATTTTATTAAGCAAGACGTTTTTGTGCTTAAAGCAAATTTTGTGCTTTTAAAAGCAGCTCTATGAAATTGGCCCCCGGGCGCATATACTACTCGCAATATTGTATACAATGCGCATGCAAAGACAACTGCAAGATAGTACTCCCGCAAGCATTGGACTCCCGCAAAATTATTGTAATCCCGCAAGAGTGTACTCCTGCGCAAGGGAGTTAGACACGGTTTTCATAAGAAAGCAAGCCACTACGTTTGTGCGATCAGTACCACCCCAATGATACATGTACATACTGGTCAACGCGGAGAGTCCCGTTTCCCGGATACAAGCCTTTTCTATTCCAGCAATGCTGATGCGGTTGTGCAGAAGTTCTTGGGAGAGAGCTTCCAGGTATCCCACCTTTTGACACTGTGCAAACGCTCCAGGTTACGACACGGATGTATGACCTAGGGTCAAGAGTTCGGTTTGAGTTCGGTCCCGGCTTGGAAGTAGTATGAAGATCAGACATTTACGTGGGCAGAGCAGCAGTTGAACGTCTGTTATAGCATGATGCGACCCCACGCGCTAGGCAATCGGAGTGGTCTTTAGAGACTGTGACGTCATTTCGATCAGAAATATGGACTAAGCTGTGGAGTGGTCAATTGATCAATTGGCTGACATGTATTTATAATTCAACAACGGATAACGGAAGACCTAATGGAAGGCGCCCGCTGAGTGGTCAGAATCTCAGAATCCTATTGGTCGACGAGAGCTCGTCATGTACGTGGGTGTTTTGAACTCGTAACACATTTTCCCTTTGCCACATGAGTTGTCTCATATACAAAATCTGGACCCGACATATAGGTCATATAATTTAATAGTACAATAATTTCAACTTAACATACGACAGATTTGAAGTACGCAGTTGCGCAACTTTGAAAACTTAGAAAAAAACCCCCTGTTTTGACATTTAGGAGGTGAGCTTGTCCACCGGATGTGAGTGGTGGAAATTTTGTTTATTTTTATGAGCCACTTTGTCAAAGGAAGTTTTTATTCCCAAAACGTCAGTTATGCTGTTTCCGTTTCAAATTCCAGCCTTATCCTTTCTTTCAATATTTGGGATATCCGGGAACCTAGATTGACAATAGGTCAAACAAATACCGGTGTCACATGAATTGGATTCCTATAAGAAATCTGGTCCATTTTACCATTTTATTGGTTGAACCCTCACACGTGACCAGTCACTCTTCTAATTATATTCACTTAGTCATGGGCAATATTACCAAAGAGTCAGTATTTTCATAGCCCTAAATTCACACTACACCGGCACCGCTGCGTTCGGCGCAACATCGCGCACTTCGCGCCACGCGCGCCAATCTCCATATCAGGAGATTTTTAGTACTACTCGCGAGAGGTATATACATAAAGTAAAACTGTTGAACAAAATCGTTGTAAATTTGTAATTTTTGACTGTTGACACAAACAAATGTGCCCCCCTCGGTCTTTAGAAGACCCGAAATACCTCGGTCCCATAAGGGGCTGAAACATGGAAAATATTCCCGGTTTTCAGGACATTCCCCTTTATAGATAATTCCTTGCGACCTTTTATGTGTCACAAAGTATGCCTTCATGATATCAAAGCTAGTGAAAGGGTTTCTGTTGCAAATTTTTCAAGGTTATGGCACATAATGCCTGTACTAAATCCCGCCCGCAGCTATACGACATGCATGACCGAATAAAAGATACCCGGATTGACACACTGACACAAGTTCAACGAAACGTTTTTCTACAAACCACGGCCTCGCCTGGAGCTGCGGCTTCGGAAGATTATAGAGAGCTTACACAGAGCGCTCCGAAGTGGGGAATTGTTTTTGTAATTTAAACTCAGTGACAAGTATAGAGTAGAAGGGCGTCAACTCGTTATTGTGTATCATAGAGGAACGAAGACCTGTTCGCATTGAGCGCGTTCTGTGCAAACTATCTATAAATATCGATGATAGATGAGCTGGGGATAAAGTCATGGTTTGGAAATCTAAAAACAAATCAACGAATCATTATTTAATTACATTATTGGAACCCCCCCCCTTCGTAAACCTTTATGATTTAGGCAGCTATATGGGCCTAGAGATCTTTCCACTTGTCGAGAAAATGGGAGAACTGAATGGCACCTGAAACTTAAAGATCGGTAACTTTAAATATTTGCTTCATCCGACAAGACAAACAATCTTAGATAATGCATTGTAATTATTATCAACGGAGGTTTGTGTTTCGACAGCTCAGGATATTTTGCAATAAATCAGCTTTACAATGAAATCAAAACTCATATTCTCCACGTGCGATGCGTTGGCGAGCAGGAATTTGGTGACATTTATGAAGAATGTATTTCATCAATCTTATTCATTCATTAATAGGCCTATATTTGTGATTTTCATTAGAAGAATTCTTTCCTAAAATTGAATGCACCCACACGAACTGATAATGAGTCACGAGCCCTAACATCTACAACCCGGCAGGTTATGAACAAAGGAAGACAATGAGAGAGTTACACTTGAATTTTTGTGGTTTATTCTTGTTGAGGACGGTTGCTCTCTAGGCACTATACTTGGTTCATACATGTAGGATAAATGCACACTCAATGTGCGGTTGTGCAGTTCGTCGACAGAGTCAGGTTCGTGGATGGGAACATACATGTACATGCACATTTACTAGCACACGGGCATTCAGCTACAATCCTGGCCGAATCTCACTGGGCCCCCACCCTCCCCGGCCCGCGTTGTCTCTCAGGAATGAGATCCCTTACCGCCCGGTTCCCAGACGGTCTGGGCTAAGCCTCGCCCACTCCGAGAAAGGGATTGGGACTCCTCTCCAAAGTGGGCGAGCTCGGATTAAGAGAACGAAGTACAAGTCTGACTGGTGGGCCCTCTCCTGAACCTAACAAAAGAAGCAATTTGCAAGGCGATAATCCTCACTGCCAGGTAACAAAGACCCGGCAAATATAAGGGCGCGCCGCCGGTAATCCCTCCCGTGGACTGCTATTGTTGGTGACCCATTGCCCTTGCGCAGGCCTATTGAAAAGCTTGAGCGATCAGTTAACAAGAGTTTCAATTAGTCACGGGGTACGTTTTTCTCCCCTTAAATGTATACAAATGTATACGGACATGCACCGATGAATCCCTGAATCTGACTTTTAAAGCAAACGGGGTTGGTATTTTGTTCAGTATTAAGATCAGAATTCCCCAGTTTGTTCTATTCACGTGCATTAAAGTTAATGTGCTCGCTGCGACATTAGAGTTCCGTTTATCACAAAGTATAGTGAAAGGGTATCAGACTATTATGTTTACAGCGTGTATCACACTTTCTGTCTGACACCCAGTCCCGGCGTTGCAACAAAGCAGTACAAAGCAGTACAAATTGCGCGTTGTGTTCTCCATCAGCTGGAGAGAACAACATTGACCAGGGGAGCGGGGGAGTGGGTGACTGTTGCTAGGCTCAGGAAGTGTCCCAACCATTTTGGCCGGGATTGTAGACTGTTTCCCGGCCCCACCTAAAGATATTTTTCAAGTCCCAAGTACAATGGGGTCAGGGAACCAGACTAGCATGCACCCTTTAAACAGCTACAGCAGCTTTAATTATGTCTTTATATATAAATATTTGCAGGGCGGGGTACGTACGAAGCGCTATCATAAAGGAGGCACATCGGTATCGTGGACACGTTTTCGCGCGGAATCGGTTGCCCAAATTAGTATGGAAAGCAACCCGTTTTCTTGCTATATCCGTCCGTCTCCGGCGATCAATTACATATCCAATTACCGTTAGTTTACAGGTTAAGGGATTGCACCCATCGCTCCCTCGATTTACGCACCTATGAAAGCTAAAAACGAAAATCCGTGTACAGTTTCCAAAGTTAGTTGTGCTTTTGTAAAGCATGGAAACGTGCTCAAGGACATTCGTTAATTAAGTAGTGTATTCAGCCATAATGATGAAAAAAAAATATGTGAAATATACCAGTTTAACAAAGGCTTCCCAATAATACATATCTTTCTGATTAATTGAAATATTCCATCCTTTAGTCACCTGGTTCCCCGGCAATAATCCTCCCCTCCAACATACCCCCCCAACCCCCACAACACACACACACACGCTTACATAGGCATAGAAGTGGGGTACTTCCTTTGTTCTCGTGTACTAAAATTTTGCAACGTCACACACTTATGTCAAAATGCTCTTATTTTAATCATAGTTAATTTTCTGAGCTGAAATTCGCACTTAATATGCCTTTTCTAAAACTCTTCCATTTGCGACAAATCAACCCACCTTGGAAATTCCTAGTTTTTGAGTAAAATCCATATATATGTAGGGAGACCAAGTGCGCCCTCAGTTGTTCGTCCAAAAGTTTAGCAAGGTGATTTGCATAGTGTGACCTTTGTGCTTCCTGCGCAAAGGCAACTTGTAACAAGTTTTCTTCTGTGGGACTTAACTAGCGGTTGAGAACACCGGACTCATGCCTTGGTGTTTCAAAGGCAACAGTGGCGTGGGTTCGAGCCCGGGCCCGGACACTCTTGTGCCCTTAAGCAAGGCACTTAACCATTATTGCTTCGTCCTTCGGATGGGACGTTAAGCCGGAGGTCCTGTTTGTTGTATTTAAGGCCTAATGTACGTAAAGGAACCCAGTAACACTCATCACTAAGAGAAGGGGTTTGCCCCGGTGTTTCTGGCCTTCTTGTTATACTCCCTTGTGGACGTTTTTAGGAGAAGAACCAACCAAGTACCAAGTACTTAAACAGGGAAGACCACCACAAATTTGGGGCATATATTCTCTCTATTTTGTAGGGAGCATGGGTCCGGCCATGCTCCAAATTTATACCATTTTGGAAGGTTAGTATTATAGATTCGTCCCTGTGAGTACTTTAGTGTAATGTGATCTTTTTGTGAGAATATTGTGTTCATTTTGAGGCCGGATGATTCACGTCTGTAATTTGTAACATATGTAGCCAGCCATGTGTTGACATTTGACCTTTATCGCTGTTCTATTTTATTGTGCCTTACATTTATCATGGATTATTGCTTTGTGTAAAAAATATTATCATCTTGACTCTTGTGTGGAAATAATGTAAATACAAGTTCGGTAAGCTCATCTCATTGTCGTCGTCATGACATAGGTTCATAGTTTTACTGGCATATATTTTTAGTGGAACACTCGTCCTCTTTAAATAGAGGGCCGGCCTCCTTTTGCCGTCCCGCTACATATATATTTCGTGAAAAACTTGTGGGGTGTCAAAACGGTACCCTCCAAGTCGGTGGGTGTTAGGGTCAGAATGCTTCGTTTTTGTGATATGCTAAATTAGGTCAACTTGTTGTGTATCTGTATTCTTTGTCAAGAGAGGGCGCTATTGCACACCACTGTAAGGGTGCACGCCACCACAAACCCTAAAACTAATGCGCGCGAGCTCATTAATATTTTGTAACCCCCCCACATTTTATTTTGAATGAGGGGACCTTGCGGCTTATAATTGAAATAGATTGTAGAACTATTTATGTCAATCAAGTATTTGTGCATTGTGGCTTCCAACTCGGGCGAGTTTATTCGGAAAAAGCCGGACTTGTGGGTCTATTTCGCATAGAGGCGGGGCTCTTAGACCTGGGCCCAGGGATTTACAACCTTTTTATGGGTGGTTTTGGGGGAGGGGAATATAAAAAAAAAATGGACCCGGTTACCACTTGAAAACAAAAATGAAAACAAAAATGTTCAGGGGGTCGCAATCTTTAATTTCAAGTGAAAAAAACCTCAGGCCACCTTGCTCCTGAGCGTCACCAGGTGGCGCTGTCTCTGTCTGATTTGTGTGTTTTTTATGAACGCGTATTTGGTGCAATGGAACAATAGCGTGTTGGGCTGGACTATCGTTCGTGTGCAAAAGTAAGGCAAATGTTCTGTTTGGACTGCCACTGCAGCCCTTCGCCAAGTTTATCTCCGTGTCGGTACACAAGACACTGTTTATAGGGAGAGAAAAACAATATTTCCTTTAAATCTTCTGTCTAGTTTGTCGTCTTTTCATTACAAACAATCTGGCCACAATTCAATTCAATGCTCCAATTAATTTTTGAGATACCGTGTCGTCGTGGACTATCGTTCCTGTGCAAAAGTAAGGCAAATGTTCTGTTTGGACTGCCACTCCAGCCCATCGCCAAGTTTTTCTCCGTGTCGGGACACAAGACACTGTTTAAGGAGAGAAAAACAATATTTCGTTTAAATCTTCTGTCTAGTTTGTCTTCTTTTCATGACCAATCATCTGACCACAATTGAAATCAATGCTCCAATTAATTTTTGAGATACCGTGTCGACGTGGACTATCGTTCCTGTGCAAAAGTGAGGCAAATGTTCTGTTTGGACTGCCACTGCAGCCGGCCCATCGCCAAGTTTTGCTACGTGTTGCGACACAAGATACTGTTTAGGGAGAGAAAAACAATATTTCGTTTAAATCTTCTGTCTAGTTTGTCTTCTATTCATGACAAACAATCTGGCCACAATTCAATTCAGTGCTCCAATTAATGTTTGAGATATCGTGTCGACGTGGACTATCGTTCCTGTGCAAAAGTGAGGCAAATGTTCTGTTTGGATTGCCACTGCAGCCCATCGCCAAGTTTATCTCCGTGTCGCGACACAAGACACTGTTTAGGGAGAGAAAAACAATATTTCGTTTACTGTCTTCTTTTCATGACAAACAATCTGGCCACAATTCAATTCAGTGCTCCAATTAATTTTTGAGGTAGCGTGTCGACGTGGACTATCGTTCCTGTGCAAAAGTGAGGCAAATGTTCTGTTTGGACTGCCACTGCAGACCTTCGCCAAGTTTATCTCCGTGTCGGGACACAAGACACTGTTTAGGGAGAGAAAAACAATATTTCCTTTAAATCTTCCGTCTAGTTTGTCTTCTTTTCATGACAAACAATCTGGCCACAATTCAATTCAGTGCTCCAATTAATGTTTGAGATAGCGTGTCGACGTGGACTATCGTTCCTTTGCAAAAGTGAGGCAAATGTTCTGTTTGAATTGCCACTGCAGCCCATCGCCAAGTTTTGCTACGTGTTGCGACACAAGACACTGTTTAGGGAGAGGAAAACAATATTTCGTTTAAATCTTTTGCCTAGTTTGTCTTCTTTTCATGCCCAATCATCTGACCACAATTCAATTCAATGCTCCAATTAATTTTTGAGATAACGTGTCGACGTGGACTATCGTTCCTGAGCAAAAGTGAGGCAAATTTTCTGTTTGGACTGCCTCTCCAGCCCATCGCCAAGTTTTTCTCCGTGTCGGGACACAAGACACTGTTTAAGGAGAGAAAAACAATATTTTGTTTAAATCTTCTGTCTACTTTGTCTTCTTTTCATGACCAATCATCTGACCACAATTCAATTCAATGCTCCAAGTAATTTTTGAGGTAGCGTGTCGACGTGGACTATCGTTCCTGTGCGCAAAAGTGAGGCAAATGTTCTTTTTGGACTGCCACTGCAGCCCATCGCCAAGTTTTTCTCCGTGTCGGGACACAAGACACTGTTTAGGGAGAGGAAAACAATATTTCCTTTAAATCTTCTGTCTAGTTTGTCTTCTTTTCATTCCCAATCATCTGACCACAATTCAATTGAATGCTCAAATTAATTTTTGAGATACCGTGCCGTCGTGGACTATCGTTCCTGTGCGAAAGTGAGGCAAAGGTTCTGTTTGGACTGCCACTGCAGCCCATCGCCAAGTTTTTCTCCGTGTCGGGACACAAGACACTGTTTAGGGAGAGAAAAACAATATTTCGTTTAAATCTTCTGTCTAGTTTGTCTTCTTTTCATTCCCAATCATCTGACCACAATTCAATTGAATGCTCAAATTAATTTTTGAGATACCGTGCCGTCGTGGACTATCGTTCCTGTGCGAAAGTGAGGCAAAGGTTCTGTTTGGACTGCCACTGCAGCCCATCGCCAAGTTTTTCTCCGTGTCGGGACACAAGACACTGTTTAGGGAGAGGAAAACAATATTTCCTTTAAATCTTCTGTCTAGTTTGTCTTCTTTTCATTCCCAATCATCTGACCACAATTCAATTGAATGCTCAAATTAATTTTTGAGATACCGTGCCGTCGTGGACTATCGTTCCTGTGCGAAAGTGAGGCAAAGGTTCTGTTTGGACTGCCACTGCAGCCCATCGCCAAGTTTTTCTCCGTGTCGGGACACAAGACACTGTTTAGGGAGAGGAAAACAATATTTCCTTTAAATCTTCTGTCTAGTTTGTCTTCTTTTCATTCCCAATCATCTGACCACAATTCAATTGAATGCTCAAATTAATTTTTGAGATACCGTGCCGTCGTGGACTATCGTTCCTGTGCGAAAGTGAGGCAAAGGTTCTGTTTGGACTGCCACTGCAGCCCATCGCCAAGTTTTTCTCCGTGTCGGGACACAAGACACTGTTTAGGGAGAGAAAAACAATATTTCGTTTAAATCTTCTGTCTAGTTTGTCTTCTTTTCATTCCCAATCATCTGACCACAATTCAATTGAATGCTCAAATTAATTTTTGAGATACCGTGCCGTTGTGGACTATCGTTCCTGTGCGAAAGTGAGGCAAAGGTTCTGTTTGGACTGCCACTGCAGCCCATCGCCAAGTTTTTCTCCGTGTCGGGACACAAGACACTGTTTAGGGAGAGAAAAATAGTTTTTTCCTTTAAATCTTCTGTCTAGTTTGTTTTCTTTTCATGACAATTAACCTGGCTACAATTCAATTGAGTGCTCCAATTAATTTTTGAGATACCGTGTCGACGTGGACTATCGTTCCTGCGCAAAAGTGAGGCAAATGTTCTGTTTGGACTGCCACTGCAGCCCATCGCCGTGTTTTTCTCCTTGTCGTGACACAACACACTGTTTAGGGAGAGGAAAACAATATTTCCTTTAAATCTTCTGTCTAGTTTGTCTTCTTTTGATGCCCAATCATCTGACCACAATTCAATTGAATGCTCCAATAAATTTTTGAGATACCGTGTCGTCGTGGACTATCGTTCCTGTGCGAAAGTGAGGCAAATGTTCTGTTTGGACTGCCACTCCAGCCCATCGCCAAGTTTTTCTCCGTGTCGGGACACAAGACACTGTTTAAGGAGAGAAAAACAATATTTCGTTTTTTATCTCTGTCTACTTTGTATTCTTTTGATCCCCAATCATCTGACCACAATTCAATTCAATGCTCCAATTAATTTTTGAGATACCGTGTGGTCGTGGACTATCTTTTCAGAGCAAAAGGGAGGCAAATGTTGTGTTTGGACTGCCACTCCAGCCCATCGCCAACTTTTTCTCCGTGTCGGAACACAAGACACTGTTTAGGGAGAGAAAAACAATATTTCGTTTCAATCTTCTGTCTAGTTTGTCTTCTTTTCATGACCAATCATCTTACCACAATTCAATTTAATGCTCCAATTAATTTTTGAGATAACGTGTCGACGTGGACTATCGTTCCTGTGCAAAAGTGAGGCAAATGTTCTGTTTGGATTGCCACTGCAGCCCATCGCCAAGTTTTTCTCCGTGTCGGGACACAAGACACTGTTTAGGGAGAGAAAAACAATATTTCCTTTAAATCTTCTGACTAGTTTGTTTTCTTTTCATGACAATTAACCTGGCTACATTCAATTCACTGCTCCAATTAATTTTTGAGATACCGTGTCGACGTGGACTATAGTTCCTGCGCAAAAGTGGGGCAAATGTTCTGTTTGGACTGCCACTCCAGCCCATCGCTGTGTTTTTCTCCTTGTCGGGAAACAAGACACTGTTTAGGGAGAGGAAAACAATATTTCGTTTAAATCTTCTGTCTAGTTTGTCTTCTTTTCATGCCCAATCATCTGACCACAATTCAATTCAATGCTCCAATTAATTTTTGAGATACCGTGTCGTCGTGGACTATCGTTCCTGTGCAAAAGTGAGGCAAATGTTCTGTTTGGACTGCCACTCCAGCCCATCGCCAAGTTTTTCTCCGTGTCGGGACACAAGACACTGTTTAAGGAGAGAAAAACAATATTTCCTTTAAATCTTCTGTCTACTTTGTCTTCTTTTCATGCCCAATCATCTGACCACAATTCAATTCAATGCTCCAAGTAATTTTTTGAGATACTGTGTCGTCGTGGACTATCGTTCCTGTGCAAAAGTGAGGCAAATGTTCTGTTTGGATTGCCACTGCAGCCCATCGCCAAGTTTATCTCCGTGTCGCGACACAAGACACTGTTTAGGGAGAGAAAAACAATATTTCGTTTAAATCCTCTGTCTAGTTTGTCTTCTTTTCATGACCAATCATCTGCCCACAATTCAATTCAATTCCCCAATTAATTTTTGAGATAGGGGTGTACGCCACCATAAACCCTAAAATTAATGCTCTTGAGCTCCTTAATATTTTGTGACCCCACATTTTCTTTTGAATAAGAGGACCTTGCGGCTTATAATTGGAATAGATTGTAGAACTATTTATGTCAATCAAGTATTTGTGACTTGTGGCTTCCAACTCGGGCGAGTTTATTTGAAAAAAGCCGGACTTGTGGATCTATTTCGCATAGAGGCGAGGGAGTTACTCTTAGACCTGGCCCCAGGGATTAATAACCTGTTAGGGGTGGTTTTGGGGGAGGGTAATAAAAAAAAAATGACCCATTTACCACTTATAAAATTGAAAAGAAAAATGTTCAGGGGGTCGCAATCTTTAATTTCTAGCGAAAAAACCTCGCCACCTTGCTCCTGAGCATCACCAGGTGGCGCTGTCTCTGTCCGATTTTGTTTTGTTTTCTATGAACGCGTATTTGGTGCAATGGAACCGTAAAATAAGTCAGTTGGGTCAAAACGTTTTGATAACGTCAAACTTTTCATGTCAGCGTCACTTTTCGTTGTTTTGGACAGCCCAAAGTCGTAAGTTTAATAATTTCTAAATCCTTTAATATGATTGTAAGACATATAAAGAACATGGTCATCTAGATATTTGTGGGATAATTATATAGTAATATTTCTGGATTAATTTATTGGGGAAAATTTGTGTAAAAGTGTCATGTAAACTCGCACAGGGGCTACAGCTAATTTACCACTAACTGGACATTGTAATATTGTTTTATATATCAATCCAGATTTGTATTTGTTGTTCTTTGTTTTATTTTATGATTCGTGAGATACGTGATTAAAGATGCGAGTCACTGTTGCCGATACATGATTGGAATAGTCATTCGTCATTACAAAGTCAAGTTCACTGGAACTTTTAAGTGCCACCCTTTACAGTGGGCATTCCTTGTGGGGTACCTGCCATTGTTCGAGTACCCCATAAGGCTGTCGACCCTCAATTTGATGACACAATTTAAGAACAACTCACCAAAAACGTTCTGAAGGTGCGTATTAAATATTTTATTCTGGATCACTTTTTTAACAATATTACAACTAGGTTAAGATCATTAAGGTCTTTGAACATTGAAACCCACTCCTGTTCATTAGTATAAAAAAAAATAGTAAAACGCCCTACATAATTATTCATTTACAGAAACACACACATGGATGGATATTAGGTGTATGATTTCACATTCTTCTGTTTGGAACGATTCGTTTGATTACCATCTTGAAGAAAAGATAAAGTTCATTTCTGTTTTAGTTAGCGACAAAATTTTTCTTTTTAAACGATCATCCAAAAGCTATATTGTTAAACAATACATGTTTGTTTTTACAAAACTACATGTATTATGACTACGTGCATAGCTTGCACCGCCCACTCCAAGGCCTGAGAATCCACGTCATTGATAAAATACCAGTTATCTCCCGCCAAAGTTTAGGCACTGTGTGGGTCGTGTTTTTGATTGACCTCGAGCAACCGTCTGGGATTTATGACCGAGTCATAATTATGTGAGTTGTCAGGACAAGGCCACTATACATGGGTTAAAACCGGTGTGGAAGAAGCCTCCTCACTCATTTGCATTTTCATTGCATAAAGAACCCTTTCAGAAAAATGTAAGCCACAAAATTCAGTTACCGTATAGACGTGTTATTCACCATGTTTTCACATCGTACTGCAGACTCCTTTTGATAAAATACGAATGCATATACATGTAATTAAGAACAAAATTATGAGCTTGCATGTGAATAGTGCGGAACTCTTATTTTCCTCCAGCTTTTTGTCTTTTATCAATTCCAAAATTAGTAGAGGATTTTAAAGAAAATCGAAAAGTTATGTGCTAGTCAAGCATTCAGGGATCGGTCTGAGCCATAACAATGCCCCAGCCAATCCCTTAGGACTCTTCCGGGATCTCGGCGTTCCCGACCAATACACACTTCCTTCCCTATCCATCCATATAACCCCGGAGGGCCAGGCGCCATGTAAAAGCAAAGAGCTAAGGGAGGAACAGGGCGGCACCCTAAGCCCTGATCCCCCGAGTGGACCACATGCCCTGAACCTGTACGAAGACGCCAACCTGGAACTCACGGACAGTACCAGCAGCAGTGCTTACCGATTAAGCTAAGGTACTGTTGGTATTTTACGACGGGAAATAAAACATCTTATAAAGACAGAATGCGTGGTTTGGATTCGAACCTGGGCTCCGCGATTCGTGGACAACGAATCTAACCACTAGGCCATTCGGCTTGCTTAGAATTCTTGTCAAAAACTATTTGTCTTAATAGGCAGAGAAACGTGGAACACTGCTGTGTGCATCTGTTTTGGCTCCATGGACGAAAATAAGTCGACAGTTTCGGGCAATGATGAGCAAACTGTTGCCATTTGTTTGGAAAATTACATATGGCTACCTTGTTAATCGTAGGCGTATACGTATGCTAAACATATTCATCGTTACGCAACAATCGGAACACCATTAGGCCGACCCAAAACATCATCAGCGGTCCGCCAGCTAGTGGCGCTCCAAAACCGCCGGCGGACCACCAGCGGCAATCAGCGGCATACCACCGGCGGTCTACCGCTCCAAAATCGCCAGCGGACCGTCAGCGGCCGGCAGTCAGCGGTATACCACCGGCGGTCTGCCGCTCCAAAACCGCCAGTGGACCACCAGCGGCAATCAACGTTCGTCGCTGTCCCCAACAGTCCATCCTCTACCTATATTTTCATGAGAAATTAATGTCAACAGTACGTTCTCATCCTTAATTAAACAAAAACCATAAAAACGTAGACGAAACCAAAAATAACCAGGACAGCCCAATACACTAGGGGCGCTTTTTATGATGCGTGGCCATCTTTATTTTATGTACAGCGCTTCGCTCGTACCCGGTACCCCCTCCCCGGCCCCCCTACCCCTCCTTGCAACCAGGCCCAAGGGCGCTGGGCAGGGATGCGCTGATGAGCTTCACGGAATCTTGTGAAGGAAGTGTGGATGGTATAAGTGGCTAACTTATGATGACCTTGTCATAAAGCTGCAGCTGTTTAAAGGGTGCAGACCAGTAAAGCGGTCGGAAATTGCATACGCCGGCCAAAATCACGATTTGCATGCCCTCAAATTCCTCAGTACTTGAGCCTATTGTGGGCCATGCACTTGAGGGTTCGTAAACGATAAGGGTGGCAGCCGTGCACAGGAACGTGAGCTTGTATTTCTGTGCAATTTGGACTGAAATTGGGACCTCGAAGCGCTCTATTTTTGAATGGAGTGTAGGCACCGTTTTTCGAAATGGCGATGGGCTTCAGGACTATTTTTAAAGGGTGATCATAATTTGGATGGAAATTTCTCCTAAATCATTTACTTGTATACCCCCGAAAACTGAAAAGAAAAGGAAAGATGATCAAATGAGCTTTAATTTTGATGGTGTCTCGAACACCTTGGAGAGTAACTTGTGAGTGTTTTTCCTGACTTCCTGAAGTTGGGGCACTCATCATGGGTGAGTTTACTGCACTCATAGGGTCACATTTAAAAGCGGACACTCATGGACACTCTCGGACAGTAGATGGCGCTCTTCATCCCTGCTGACTGACGTGACACGCTTTTTCCGACAGGCCGATGTCGCCGGTGTGGACGGTAATTCTGTCCCCCGTTAAAAGTGTCCGGGGGACAGAATTACCTAGGTAAAAGTGTCCTCCCCGCATTTGGGGCAACATATGGGACCCAAAAAATTGGACTGGTATGTGTGTAGCTACATACACTCTACACAAAAAAACTAGAATAAAGCGCCCTCATCAGACAAAAAAATACAAAAAATGCTGCACAAAATTCCCATGTATACGTACCCGTTGCATAGGGTGATGATAGCCTTTAATTACAGAAAAAATACTT
This sequence comes from Patiria pectinifera, assembly GCA_029964075.1. Taxonomy (NCBI): domain Eukaryota; kingdom Metazoa; phylum Echinodermata; class Asteroidea; order Valvatida; family Asterinidae; genus Patiria; species Patiria pectinifera. The sequence continues at coordinate 21,154,684 of CM057142.1, read as the reverse complement.
TCTACAGAATTATGTCGTGCGCCAAACAGTTAAAAAAGTCTACAGGCATCTACCCTGTACAGAAAAAGCCTACACGCATCTACCCTGTACAGAAAAAGTCTACACGCATCTACTCTGTACAAAAAAGGTCTACACGCATCTACCCGTAGAAACAAAGTATAGATGCATCTGACCTGCACCAAAAAAGTCTACACGCATCTACCCTGCACAATAAAAGTCTACACGCATCTACACTGTACAAAAAGGGTCTACACGCATCTACCCTGCACAAAAAATGTCTACACACATCTACCCTGCACAATAAAAGTCTACACGCATCTACACTGTACAAAAAGGGTCTACACGCATCTACCCTGCACAAAAAAGTCTACACACATCTACCCTGCACAAAAAAAGTCTACACGCATCTACCCTGCACAAAAAAATCTACACGCATCTACCCTGCACAAAAAAAGTCTACACGCATCTACCCTGCACAAAAAAGTCTACACGCATCTACACTGTACAAACAAAAGTCTACACGCATCTACCCTGCACAAAAAAATGTCTACACGCATCTACACTGTAGAAAAAAAAGTCTACGCGCATCTTCACTGTAGAAAAAAAAGTCTACGCACATCTACCCTGCACAAAAAAGGTCTACACGCATCTACCCTGCACAAAAAAGGTCTACACGCATCTACCCATGCTTGTTGTATCTACAGGGTATGTAGACATTTTTTGTACAGGGTAATTGCGTGTAGACTTTTTTGGTGCGCAGGTCGGATGCATCTAGATTTTGTTTCTACAGGGTATATGTGTAGAACTTTTTTGATCAGTGTAGATTAATGATGTGCAAATTCGACCCGAAACCGAAACCGACCTCGGGGCGGTTTAGCCATGCATCTTTTGAAAAAACCCGAAATAAACCGAAATAAACCGAAACAGTTAAGAAATTTAGGTGATGCAACATTGTTGATAGTCACTGTGACCGCAGCCCTAGTGGGGTGTGGCCATCTAGCGCACTATCAAGTTCCCACGGTATTAATTTCTCAGTGAAATACATTGTAACAGTTTTCATGATACCGCGTGATGATACCATGCGTTTGTTCAATGAGCGGAGTTACTCTCGATCAACCCACTGAGTATGACAGAGAGAGAGACGATGGTTTTGCAAAAGAATTCATGCCACGTGGGTAAGGGCAGGCACCAAAAAAGTGATCACTTTGTCCAAGCAAGGTATTCGGGGTTTTTTTTGTTTGTTTTTTGGGGTCGGGTCGGTTCGGGTCGGTTTTACCTTCCTTTTTGTCGAGTCGGGTCGGTTTGAGGGAGTTAAGATCGGTTTCGGTTCGGATTCGGTTTATATCTCTAATGTTTCGGGTCGGTTTGGCCTGGTCAACCCGACCCGATGCACATCATTAGTGTAGATGCCTGTAGACTTTTTTTTGTACAGTGTAGTGTGTGTAGACTTTTTTTTGTACAGTGTAGATGCATGTAGACTTTTTCTGTACAGGGTAGATGCCTGTAGACTTTTTCTGTACAGTGTAGATGCGTGTAGACTTTTTCTGTACAGTGTAGATGCATGTAGACTTTTTCTGTACAGTGTAGATGCCTGTAGACTTTTTCTGTACAGTATAGATGCCTGTAGACTTTTTGAATGGGGCACTACATAATTATGTAGATGTACCGGTACATGTAGTCTTTTTTCTGGAATTGTAGGCAACGGGTACTAAACTACTACGTAGACATGGGTATTTTGTGCAGCATATTTTTTTTTGTCTGATGAGAGCGCTTTATTCTAGTTTTTATGTAGAGTGTATGTATCTACACGTACCAGTCCAATTTTGTTGGTCCCATATGTTGCATGGTATACCTCCCAGGCCCGTTAATTCTGTCCCCCTTCAGGTAACTCTGTTTTTTTTTTTCCCCCCTAGTTTTGCAACGCAGAAGGCCAGTTCTCTATATTGTTTTCATGAATTCACTCTACAAGGAATACATGTTTACTCTTTAGTCTGCCCATCATGAAGATGAAAAAAATTATTTTTTTGGTTTTTTTTTTAAGATGTGAAATGTGAACACAATGTTTCGATCGATTCGGTGTACGGTGTAGCCCTATTCTACGGTGGACGCCTCATTGATATAACGCCTACTTGGATTGGTCTGCGTTCCCATCATAGCGCGTAACGAAATTTCCTATTGGATGAATTTCCTTTGTGTAGCGGGATACACATTATGTACACATGCGATAAACGCTGCCACAATCTTGCAGCATGTACCTGCGGCGATGCGCGCTCACGAACACGACTCGTATCATCGCATGGGTGATACTTGCACGGGGACACATTTACCGGGGGGACACTTTCAACTTTTGGCAGGGGGACATATTTACCAGGGAGGGGGACAGATCTACCTAGGTAAATGTGTCCCTCCGGACAGATTTACCGGGTCACAAACCGGTAAATTTGTCCGGGGGGGGGGGGAGAACCACATTTACCGGGGAGGGGGGAACAGAATTACCTGCCACACCGATAAGACATACATCCGCACGCCGTAGAATATTTTAAGTTTTGTTCAATGAGTGAGAAACCGTGGAGCTATCAATACAATATGATCGTAACAATTGAGTGTTTTAAACGTTAAAAATCCATGTTGACTTACATTAGGATTGTATTTGTTGCAATTAAAATCCTGTATTGTTACGGTCATAATAACTTGATAATTTGACGTTTTTATTATGAAATGAAATCTTTTGATGTCAAACATCGTGACAAATAAGTGTACGAAAATTCATTTTAATGTAACGTGTATTCAGTGGCGAAGCCAGGAATTTTTAAGTGTGGGGGCGCTGGGGGAGGGGCTCGAACATTTCATGGGGGGAGGGCTTCATGTAGCTCAATGATAATTATTTTAGAAAATCAAAATCTCACGGGGGGGGGTCGACTGGGGGGGGGCGACAAGATTTCATGAGGGGGGGGGGGGCTATCGCCCCCACGCCCCCCGTGGCTGTATTTCTTGAGTTGTTGGCCCAAAATCGGGTTTGGTGGTGGAGATCGAGACCACTATAATAGAGGGCGCGCCACATAAAAAGTGGTCTCAACAATGCATCAATACGGATGCTGCACAAGTGAAGAAAAAGAACAACCTCGTTTCCGATGAACTACTCAAGAAATACAAAATGGATTCAATTGAAATTTCGTGCAATTAGTTTTCACGATGTGTAGCATCAGTAGTTTGAATGGCATGAGAAACCGTGGAGCTATTCATCCAATAGGAAATGACGTTACGCGCTATGATGGCAACACAGACCAATCCAAGTGAATGTAAGGTGTATTCAGTGGCGTAGCCAGGAATTTTAAAGTGTGTGGGGGGACGCTGGGGGACTGGAACATTTCATGGGGAGGGCGTCATGTAGATCAATGATAATTATTTTAGAAAATCAAAATCTCACGGGGGCGACAAGATTTCATGAGGGGGCTATCGCCCCCACGCCCCCCGTGGCTGTATTTCTTGAGTTGTTGGCCCCAAATCGAGTTTGGTGGTGGAGATCGAGACCACTATAATATAGAGGGCGCGCCACATAAATAGTGGTCTCGGCAACGCATCAACACGGATGCTGCACAATTGAAGAAAAAGAACAACCTCGTTTCCGATGAACTTCTCAAGAAATACAAAATGGATTCAATTGAAATTTCGTGCAATTAGTTTTCACGATGTGTAGCATGAGTAGTTTGAATGGCGTGAGAAACCGTGGAGCTATAAATATAATATGATCGTAACAATCTAGTGTTTTAAACGTTAAAAATCCATGTTGACTTCCATTAGGATTGTATTTGTTGCAAATAAAATCCTGTATTGTTACGGTCATAATAGCTTGATTAATTGACTTTTTTTATGAAATGAAATCTTTTGATGCCAAACATCATGACAAATGAGTGTACGAAAATTCATTTTAATGTAACGTGTATTTCTTGAGTTGTTGGCCCAAAATCGGGTTTGGTGGTGGAGATCGAGACCACTATAATAGAGGGCGCGCCACATAAAAAGTGGTCTCAACAATGCATCAATACGGATGCTGCACAAGTGAAGAAAAAGAACAACCTCGTTTCCGATGAACTACTCAAGAAATACAAAATGGATTCAATTGAAATTTCGTGCAATTAGTTTTCACGATGTGTAGCATGAGTAGTTTGAATGGCGTGAGAAACCGTGGAGCTATGAATATAATATGATCGTAACAATCTAGTGTTTTAAACGTTAAAAATCCATGTTGACTTCCATTAGGATTGTATTTGTTGCAAATAAAATCCTGTATTGTTACGGTCATGATAGCTTGATTAATTGACGTTGTTTTATGAAATGAAATCTTTTGATGCCAAACAGTCGTGAAAATGTATTTCTTGAGTTGTTGGCCCCAAATCGGGTTTGGTGGTGGAGATCGAGACCACTATAATAGAGGGCGCGCCACATAAATAGTGGTCTCAACAACGCATCAATACGGATGCTGCACAAGTGAACAAAAAGAACAACCTCGTTTCCGATGAACTACTCAAGAAATACAAAATGGATTAAATTGAAATTTCGTGCAATTAGTTTTCACGATGTGTAGCATAACTAGTTTGAATGGCGTGAGAAACCGTGGAGCTAATATGATCGTAACAATCTAGTGTTTTAAACGTTAAAAATCCATGTTGACTTACATTAGGATTGTATTTGTTGCAATTAAAATCCTGTATTGTTACGGTCATAATAGCTTGATAATTTGACGTTTTTCTTATGAAATGGAATCTTTTGATTTCAAACATCGTGACAAATGAGTGTACGAAAATTCATTTCAATATAACGTTTATTTAGTGGCGTAGCCAGGAATTTTTTATTGGGGGGGGGGGGGCGTAACGACATTTCCTATTGGATGAATTTCCATTGTAGATGGAGCGGCATATGTACACGTGTGATAATCACTGCCACACATCTTGCAGCATGTACTGGCGCGCGCGACACGCTGCTGCTCTCAGTATATACTGCATAGGGACACATTTACCAGGGGGACACTTTCACCGTTGGGCAGGGGGACAATTATACCTGGAGGGGGACAAATCTACCTAGGTTAAAGTGTCCCCCCGGACACATTTTACCGGGTCACGAGCCGGTAAATGTGTCCGGGGGGACACATTTACCAGGGGGACAGAATTACCTGTCACATCAAAGGTGTGGAAGGTAATTCTGTCCCCCGGTAAAACTGTCCGGGGGGACAGAATTACCTAGGTAAAAGTGTCCTCTCTGGCCCGTTAATTCTGTCCCCCTCCAGGTAATTCTGTCCCCCAGGGTTTTTTGTCCCCCTCTTTTGAAACCCGGAAGCCAGTTCTCTTTATTGTTTTTATGAATTCACTCTACAAGGTATACATTTTGGACTTTTAGTCTGCCCTTCATGAATATAAAAATATTTATTTTGGTCTAATAGATGATATGTGAACACAACGTTTCGATTTGGAGTACGGTGAAATCTATCGCGATTCTTCCGCGATAGGTCAATACAGCGGCGATGCATGGCGATGGCCCTCGTCTCATTGATACAATGCCTACTTGGATTGGTCTGTGTTGCCATCATAGCGCGTAACGACATTTCCTATTGGATGAATTTCCATTGTAGAGGGAGACACACATTATGTACACATGCGATAATCACTGCCACATATTTTGCAGCATGTACTGGCGCGCGCTACACCCTGCTGCTCTCAGTATATACTGCATAGGGACACATTTACCAGGGGGACACTTTCACAGTTGGGCAGGGGGACAATTTTACCTGGAGGGGGACAAATCTACCTGGGTAAAAGTGTCCCCCCGGACACATTTTACCGGGTCACGAGCCGGCAAATGTGTCCGGGGGGGACACATTTACCAGGGGGACAGAATTACCTGTTACACTGGCACGATTTTGCTCAGTCACGCGTCAATGCCTGGCTCGCTTTTAAAACACCCAACACACCCAACACCCGCCCCCTCCCCCAGCAGCTGTTCTGGAGCGGTAATCGAAATACTGCATCGTCACCACGCACTCATTTCATAAAGTATGACTTTTTTTAAAAAAATTGGTGAGTAGGGCCTTTTTACCTGTTTTTTTTTCTTCAAAAATTGAGATTATCTTTTCCGTGTTATCTTTCTATGTTGGTAACTGGCAGTTTAAAGCATCCTGGAAAATTATGGCACCTGGTGTGAAGTCATTAAAAAAAAAATAGTACTTTTGTATACCTTTCCAACGGTGGTCGGCCGACCACCGTTGGAAAAACCGAACTTTTTTTCAACTACTGCTCCAAATTTACCATTTGGGTTTTTTTTCCGGCCAAATTTTGTTTGCTTTTGGTTCCATGTTCGTAAACGGGTGCAGGCCTGCAAGACTGCATGGTTCCCTTACCTTACAATTTTCCGGCATTTTTTATCTATTTCATCTTTGTGGAGTCAAGGAACCAGACTACTTGAACATTTGTGGTTTTTGTGTGTTTTTTTTCAGCATTTTAGAACACCTACTTCAAACATGTCAGTGTAACAATATTTGGATCTATTATACTAACCCCCCCAAATACTTCATTCAGCAAAAGCCAACGATGTACAAGTACTTTCCCTTTAACATCCTGTATAAAGCCATTCAAAATTCTCAAACATTTGCTTCAAATAAAATGCGACAATTTTATAATAAAATGTGGACTGCAGGAAAAACGAAAATTATAATCCCTTGATCATCATAATATTTATTGTCTTACATACATAATTCATGGATTAAATTGACAGTATTGCACTTCTCATTCAACCAGTAACATTGGATGATAAAAAAGACATTTCTGTACATACATTATAAACACGGTTTTGTACAAGGAACAATTTCACGAGTATACGTTTGCACTTATGTGTTTTAATGTAATTAACATGCCTGGACGCTGATTTAAATATATTATTTAAAAAAGAATAAATTTGATCAGCCACGAGAAATAAAATATAGGGTACATTTATCGCGCAATTAACGGAGTTTACGGGTTTTTCAAAACAAAGGAACACCTAAAATGAATCTGTACATATTTCTGCATTGACAATAATTTGTAATATAACCGACAAATATACCATAAGCGAGACAAACCAGAAGGCTTGTGCACAATTTGTTTTCCAAATTTAAGGAACCCTAACCCCAATTTCACCTTATCCTACCCTTACGAGTTTTAGTGTTTTTGCTAATTGGACCACGAGCGATCGATCTAGCCTATAAGCGACAACAACATTTTGCCTCTTGAGCTGAGGCATTAGGGAGACATTGAAAAGTCTCCCTAATTCCACATTTCTCCCAAAGGCAACCTTCCCATGCTAAAGGCATCCCAATTGGTATAATTTACGATAGTTGGCTGCTTGTTGTGGAATGCGAATCTCAGTGAAATGGCTTTGCTTACGTAAAAAAAATTGAAAAGCTATCTTACAAAAACCTTGCTATTTACATGTAAAACATATTAAGTGATTAACTTTATTGATTACACTTGCTGTCAGGAAAAATGTCATTTAGCAGTATACAGCTAGGCAACGCAACAATTTTCGTGAAAATTATGTGTGTTTTTTTGTTTTGTTTTTACCCAGATATAATTTTCACGAAAATTGTCTTTTCCCCCACATTGACTTGTAATGTTAGAAACCCCAAAAAGTTCGAGTGTCATGGTATGTCAATGCCCGATCACACTTAAACTCAATGAATTAACTCTACAGGTAGAACGGTACTTATGATTGATTTTACCCGAAGGATGCTTTGATATAGCCTGAAACGCCGGATATAGAGCCTACAGTGCTTATTTACCAAGTTTGATTAAAGGTCGCGGACAGAAGGTACCGTAACCTCAGTCATCGGTCAGTGGTGGCCATGCCATTGACCCTGAAAAAAACCCTCCATCTGTCACCAAGCACACCGCTCAGGGCAACGGTCATTCTTCTAACCGTAAAGGGTTGATTACCCAGCAACCCGAGCGAAACTAATTATCAAACATTGACTGAGATCAAAATGCCGATCAAAATTAAATATTTTGGGCATCACTCAAAATTGCTCTTGTGGATGCCGCAACGGAAGACGCCACTTTTGCCTAAAGCAAAATTTCAAATATCCAGAAATAGTTGCCGTAGGTAGCATATTATTCAACAATTAAGGCTAAACTCCAAGGAAAACCTAACTACGGTTAACTCAACGAAAATGTCTGTGAGATGTCGAAACCAAAGGACTTTTTGCAAGTTACTTTATAATTGCAAACTATGCCGGTGTCATATGAAATTTGGACTCCCATGAAATCTGGTGACTTTTACCTCATACAGGGTGAGTCAAAAAGAAGTGACTGCAGTGGATAAAATATAAAACAAATTTGTGGCTTGCTCCATTTCCTACAAAAAAAAACCCCACAGGCATAAAGTACATGTTATTGACTAGTAACTGGAAAATTTCACGTAATTTGCATACTCTATTTCCAAGTTATACGTCTATTTTAAATATGAAGATCACAAAACTGAGCTGTCCACCACTGATAATTTAACGTTCTACGAACTGATGAATACCCATTAAATACAATGAAACATGGACAATTTTCCACCTCGATGAATGGGGGAAAACTTGCGAAGGAAAACATACCAAAATCACCATCAATATTGCAGGAAAGAAAATAGATGACTTGTTCCTCATATTCAAAACAGAAAATGTGACAGTAAAAATAATGTTTCAGTCTTCATTCAAATTATTACAGTCTCATTTGTAATTGAATGCTTGTGTGTAATCTGTAATTCTCACTCAGCTTAATAGCTTCCAATGTCATTCCATGGACAACTATATAAAAATGGGTTCTTTTAGTAAAACGTGCATAACTTCTGATAGCGTGGATCAGTTTCAGTGCTTTTTTTTTTTAGATAAGTGGAAAACATGCTCTTTTAAGAAATTATTCATTGGTGTTTCAAATTTGATTGCTTTTTAAGAAAACAATTCATTAATTCGAGTCACTTTCTTTGACTCACCCTGTATAGCGATATTAAACCCTCACACAAGACGTGTCACTGATCCAAAATTATGTTCACTAACGCATCCACCATTCGATCATTGAGTCCGCATTTCATAAAGTCCAAAATTTCATACTATACACCGTTCATTACGTGAATTAACAAACTGAATAACGTAATGATTACCTTGTAAAATGGTATTAGTTTGATACGGGGTAATACAAAAATACGTTTGCATATTATTTCAATCGTCCACTTCTGAGTTTAAAGTATATACATTGGTAAATGCAATAGAGTTTTACAATGAAGGACCTGGACCGATTGTATGCCGTCCATAACCCAGCGCATGTAATTATTCTACACACTACATAATGATCCAAATGAAATGGTGGCAAAGCGGCGTTTAAATATTGATTTAAAAAAAACCCTGAGTTACAAGAGGGCCTAAATTAAAGTTCTTACAACAGTCGCTGCTCTCATCATCTTGAATTAACGTATGAGTCACAGCCGCGTCATGGCAACGGTGACCGGAGAATGAGTCTACATGAATCGATTTCCACAGCAAATGACAAGCCGGTGAGGCGTGGATCGAATAGGCAAAGCCGCATGAAGGATCGAGGTACTTAACTGCGGCAAATCGCGCCTTGCATATACATTTTGTACGCCAGACAGTTCTGTATGAACCTAAAGTGGAACAAGAAAATACTCTAGTTAACGAGCAAGTCAAACAGCGTGGCTTTAGAGGACGGTACGTGACATTTATAGTCAACGAGTCATCATCAGTGGGCGACTTGCTCCAGCGCAGTCTCTGACAACATCCTGTAGCATATGCATTAATAATGTATGCATGCGTCGGTTCCTTTTTCTTAAACAAAATACCCCGTTTTTGTTGCGTTTAACTTTGATAATTTATACCCGAAACCGAAAGGTACTAAACGCGCTAGTACAGTTTTAGAAGTTGCGGAAATCTGACTTGACAAACAATGGAGATTGGACTAATTCCTTTTAGATGCTTGTCAAGGAATTAATCAAAGACAATAAGAGAGACATTCTACACACATTCAAGTACAGGCCCGACATATTACGAATTCCCTGCACTGCCAGTTTGACAATAAATGGATCGTTTGGCCATAATTAAACTGTTGCTTCAGTCCCCTAAGAACGCACGCATCTTAAGCAAAAACGTCTCCTGATCCGTTTGAATACTTAATACATACTCTCTTGAATCTTTATGATACTTGAAATATCAGTTGTAGACTATGTATCCCTTTGATTTCACTGAGTCTAAATTTCGGTGTGTATAATAACGAGCGTTGACAGACTTACGGTTTCGCGCCCTCTGATATATTCCTCCCGACCCGACCCCACCATCAGACTTACATACCTATTTGACAAACCTACCAATAACAATTAACACTTTCAAGCTGGTAATTTTGATAACGAGCAAAAAAAGTTGAAACATGGATCCAATATGTATAGGCTACTAGTACGGCAGATAGGTGACGGGATTGTGCCTTCGATGATACAATCATGGAATTTGGCACATAATCAGAGTAGGTCATGAGAAAGATATTTGGCTATACATATAGGGCCATCGCAGATTTGTCCTTTGAAAAAAATATAGGTAGAATAACAAGCAATGGCAGCCATTTTGAAAATCTTCAAAATCGCTTGTTATTCTACCTATATTTTTATCAAAGGACAAATCTGCCAAATGTCCTTCTTGAGACATACTCTGACTGTGTGCCAAAGGCCATGCTTGTATCAAAAAAGGCACAATTCCCCCACATAGTTTCTTCTATCTTCCCCACGATAAAGCTATAGAAAAAGACATTGAAAAATAAGCCTGTATATGCTACTTGTCTGATGGTCAAAAATGCATGCGGGTCCTGTCAAATATCCGATTATTTTCAATCCTTAAAAAGATGCTGTAAACGTCTCCAATCGTTTCCAATCAATTTTGTGCCAAGGCAATGGCAAATACATACGTAATTATTAACTTTTCCCTACTCAGTAACATTCAAGGCTCCAGTGAATAACCATATAAAATATTAACCGCGTATTTTAACAGCTTTACGGACGTGTCTGGGTAATCGGTTTTTGTCGTGCATGGGTGCACCAGCCAACAATGATATATGTCTTCACACATGTATAATTGATGCCTCATACAGAATGTTAATGTTGTTTTCACCAAGCTTTGACCGGACGCTGTATATTAAATTGTGAGGCACAAGATTGAACAGGGATAAAAGCCGTCAGATTGACACAAAACTACACAGCAATACATTACATTGGTACTGAAGTCTCCCTTTTCGACTTAAAAAAAAATCATCTGGAAGCAACTTTGGAAACATTTGGTGATTTGGAATACGATAAATGCTCATCGTTGCATAACCTTATATTATAATGCCTTATTACAATATAGTTATAATTCATAGTCCGAAATAATCAACACACCGCCACCGCTGCATTATGCGCGATATCGCGCAGTACACGCGACGCGCGCGCCAATATCCATTGAACTTGAGGAGATGTTTACGACTTACTTGCGAGCTAGAAACTCCAATATATAGCTAGAGGGGTGTTTCGAAAAACATCAGGTGAAATTGTTGAACAAAATCGTTGAAAATTTTTAACTTGCTTTGGCTTTTGGACCGAAAAGTTTTGATTTTTTTTAGCTATCGGCTCGGGTAATTTTCAGCATCCAAACTCCAACCGGTCTTAAACAGAGTGTTTAAAACCTCCCAAGCACACATTAGTTTTATTCCCTATTGAAGCAGATGGTTTGAAAAGCACGTTGGCAGAAAAGCACAATGATATTTTGTTGACATTTGAACATTGACGCACGATGATAGTTGTCATTAATTTCCCCTACAAGTGCTAACAACAACAAGTATTGAATTGGTGGAATGCATATGTACATTTATAACTTGTTGACAGACAATTGTATAATGCAATCAGAAAGAGAAACTACGTTTTGGTAAGGGTTAAACTGTCTTTAAGCCACTTCTTGTAAAGGCTTACGTCTCTTTGATAACCATTCTTTTCCACACGAAAATGTTTGATTGATATACATTCTTCCTTGGGCCTATTGGCTAGTGCAAAGTTACCATTCTTGGCAGCTTTTTTCCGTTGTCAACGGTCGGATTCTGACAGAAACATTTGGCGCGGAACAATTCCCTTGATGACGGTCCATTCCCTTGATCTATCTACGACACATGGCCCGTCCCAACGAGCTTAGCTCAAAAAGGTTGATGTTTATAGGCTTGTTTGGTGTCAGTCAGCAAGCCCACACGACATCAAGTTGTTGTTTCCAGCAAGATTAACGTGACGTGAACTTCACACAAACTTTTTCGTAGTCCGGGAATTTGCGAAATCTATTCGACCTAGCAAACTTTTCCAATATTAAACCCAGTCGGCTGCATTCTTGACTTTCCCCGCGTTACCACCGGCTTCGTTACTCGATATCTCCGTGACTGTTTGAGTCCGTGACCCATCCCCAGAGGTGCGTACAGACACGGGCTTGGGTGTAACGGTCACCTCCTCGACTTGCGTAGTGTCACCGTTGGCGTCGCTCTGTGGGGTCAACGACACTTGAATCTGGACTTGAGGGGGCGGGACAGCAGGAAGCTTCTTGGCCTTAGTGCCCGGGGTGGTTTTACCCCGGGGTGAGGATGTGGGTGGCTCACTGCTATCGATGTGCCGCTTGTAAGGAATGTTTGAGTCCATGATACAATCCTCGGTACTTTCGCCAGCAGATGGGTCACCACCGTCGGGGTCGTCCGTTTTATGGATGTGAACCACCCCTCCCTCGTGGCGGTATTCCAGTCCTGCACGGGTCCAGCGTCTCTCCATGGCTTGTGGGGGAGGCGCGAAGGCAGAGGGCCGCCGCTGTTCCAGGGCGAGTCCTGGGGTACTGAGAGAGCGCGAGGTCCTGTTGGGTGGTTCCTCGATGTTCGGTGGTGGCACGGGCGCCGTCTGCTCGCTGATGGCTAGCAGCTGCTGCTCTCGTCTCTGTGCCTGTTTCTCGGCGATGCGTTTATGGTCCCTGCGATGGATGAGAGAGAAAGACAGAAGGAATGGATGAGTCATTGCAAACGCACCGACTGATGCACACATGCAACATGATGGAACCTGCCCGTGAGGAGACAATCGAGCGAATGAATCATTGACATCACTTCTCCCTTTGTTTCCAGACAAGCGCGTGCAGTCATCATCTCACACCTGCTCACATGCACGCACAGCATAAAGATGTCAGTAGTTTCCTAGGCATTATTTCAGCGCTATGCATATGCGCTGTAGGCACGGGTAACACGCCATATGGACACTGGCGACTGTGCGCTCTATATCCCCCGTCCCTACAGTCAACTGCAATAATACATTACTCATAAACTCGATGCTGTTCTAACTCACCATGAATATTTATAAGCAAACCAAATATTGTCTGAATTTGCCTCCTAAAACAAAATAGCCAAAGGTTATTGACGGGCCTACATTAAATTGCTGTCTGAGCTCTCTAGTCTCCACTCGAGACGTCTGTCTGGTTATTCATCGCATCTCAATCAGTTCTGGGGAATTATTTTGTACTCTTTCGATTGCCAATTTCTGGCACACTTGTCGTTCATACGTATCTTAGTTACCTCTGCTTTCTTCACTGCCAAGATATAAAGGCTGGCAGTCAGTAACTATGTTTGGGCTATTACATTTATTCTAGAAATTAAATCGACATACGCCCTTATGGGAGTAACATGCCATAATTACTATAAGTAATGACTATTTTTTACACACTGTTTCCCGAGTGAATTAACACTGATGATACTCCAAGCGCACCACTGCTTTAATTACGGTAAATGGAAAATGGAAACTGACACCGGGGAAGCGAGATTCCCGCGTGAACTCACGAGACTATATGGAAATTAAAATGTCAGGAACCTTTGAAGTGTTTCAGATTTTGAATGTGCGTATGCGCAGTTGCTAAATTATTTCTGAGTCTCTATTTAAACAGGGAAATTAGATTACCTTATAGATATACAATGATTTATATAAAATGCCACATCACTTTAAAATATTGCACGGAACAAACTACTGTAAACTATTCAATTTACAACAAGAAATATTGCCAAAATGTCTGACATTTATGGACGTAGGATATGCTAATAAAGGTCGTCACACGATCGCCATTTTGATTTGTGTCCGGTGTTTTGCCCGGGGCGCACGTGCATATTTCAACACCTTGTGATTCCCCACGTGGACTGATCTACGTTGCTGATTAAATGCAACATGATCTGATCGAACACGCTACAGAGCTTGATATTTCAAAAATCCTCATCGAGAAAATGTATCCAGTCCCATCCCAAAATGTATAGCACAAACAGAGCCGGATAAAGACTGCGGGAGGCCCTCGGCTCAAGTTATATGGAAGGCACTAAACGTAAAACAAAACAAAAACGTTTTTCTCCAAGTTTACTAAATTTGACCTTCACGTTACTTAGCTTAACTTTCTATTGATGAGTTTCAAACTCATTTAGTTAGATACATATATAACCGTAACAAAACTTGCTAATTTTTAAAACCTTGTGAATAAGGGTATTGCTGTGAAAGGTGCAGTGTCCGGTAAATCGGGCAGAGGGTTGCCTATGTGGCGCACAAATTCCCCCAAATGTCCAAGAGACGAATGTAAGAACATCTTCAAAATGTGACATATTATGAATGATAAACAGGCGTCATTGTTTCCACATAAATGTACATATCCAGCAAAAACAAAATTCTCTCTTTCGTGTAACGGTTGACTAAACTCAACATTTATGAACACAAAATATTTCAAACTTGCCGAAATGTCACTTCCTGATAACTTGTGGGTAAAACGTCGCAAATGCAACTTGCAAGAGGAGAAGTGCTCCGCGTTAGGACAACGAGTAGACTTGCTGTGTAAGTGACGTGAAAACAATGGTAAATGTCAGCGACACGATTTGGTAATAAAATTGGAATTGTAATTAACTGATATAGGTATCTGAACATCATATCTTGGCCGAGTTCACCTAAGTCCGCAGACGGTAGTTTTTTTCCACTTACCACGGTGTAGGATGAGTTGTTGTAAGCGTTTTGTGGACTCAGCCTCTAAATTGTTGGAGGCCTATAGGCCAGGGCCCGGTAGGTCCATGCATTAGGCGCATCTTTCCATTTTAATACATTTTTTTTGAAATGCATTTTTTTTATTAATGTTTAATTTGCACAATAGGATAGAGGGAATGCTTGGGAACCGATATTTCAAGGACACCGGTATAATGTTGAAATAGTAGTGCAACTATGCGAGCGATATCAAACGTAATTTAAAGATGTGCTATCTGTGCAGTTCTCGAAAATATATTTATTTTTAATAGAATTGCTTTTGTGCTTTGGCAATACAAAATTCGAACGAAGAAATCTGCCACAAGTTTTATTTATGGAACGATACTTTAAAGATTTCGAATTCAGCTCTTGCAGTGTAATCGTGTGGAGCGAATGTGCGTGCATTGACAAAAGCGGTAACCTACGTTTCCTTCACATTTTCATCTAGGCTAAAGCATATTGTTACAAACATTAAGTCAAGTTTACCAATCAGTTTTTAAAGGTTGCAAAACGTATTCATTAACGGCCGAACGTCTACGGCCCACGTGTTCAAAACAAACTGCACATGGTGTCTCTGTACAGAAAAGGACATCAGAACGCAGGAGATATTAGGCCTACGACGCAGAGTTGTTTATACTCCCTCGATCAGGAGCGTGAGGGTTCCGCCTTATTGAACGTCAGGGCATGAACATAGCCTAAATGTCACGTCGATGCATGGAGACATGACCCATTAGGCCCATTGTGTGTCAAAATAAAACGGGCAGAAAAGGTCAAAGAGCGTCGGCTTTGTGAGACAACCTCACGAATTAATTGCACGTCCATTCAGACTTCTTGTTATGCATATTCGATACCCTCGAAATACACCGTACGAATCTACAAATGACTTTTCGTCGGTCCTTTTGTTTTTGGTGTTACAATTTCAATATATAGTTTCAGTACTGAGGAAATTCACTCCTGTTCCTGTTCCCGATACATTTACATTTATACAATTGGCATGCACGACGGTGAGAACAAATTATTGCAGAATAGTTTCTACGCACGCCAATATGCAAATGCCGTTGCATCTTTTTGTAATAATCCTCTGAGACACTGCGATGAAATGCCAGCCTCGTCTGTCGGATGTACAAGCAGTCTTTTAATTGAAGCCGTATGTGAACAGCTACCGGTACCGTCGGTACGTCTTTTAAAAGATAAGCCTTGGAGAAATGCCCATTTCCAGCCACATTACCTTGAACGGCATAAAAGACCTCTAAACATGACGAGCGTGTCTCCAAGAGACAAAGGAGCAGATGTTTTGCAACAATGATGGGATAATGATTAGACAGACATTTTTCCCCCCCTTTTTTAGTGAGATGTGTGAAAAGCGTTCCCCCATCTTCCGGCGAGCGCATTGAAAATTAATCAATACTGGCGGCGGTGCTATATTAGGAAGCACATTTGTGCCGCTTTCAATTCCATAGCTAATCCTTAAAGGGCCATCCAATGTAATTGTATTTAACACATTTCTTGAAAATATACCTTCGTGTCCCATTTAGCTTTATTTTTAATTTTGTTTTGCCATTTTAAAGGGTACTTTGGTGCCTTTTAAAGGGTATTTTGGTGCTAATGAAAATTTTCCATATTCGTGAGCAATATAAGTGTGATGTCATTTCAGGCAGAAACCTCAATGTTACTGTCATTTCAGCACCAAAGATCGCCAGAATTTGGGTGTCGTAACACCTTTATCTCGAGTTTCATGGGTCGTGATATAATTGTTTATGGATGGGATTCGTCATAAATTATTTTGAATTTTGTGATTTTTGTCGCCATTCTTCTGTTTGGATGAGACTTAAAGGTTTGCATGGCGGACATGGGAACAATGAATGGGGGGGGGGGGCAGTAACACCATGTGAATGATATCTATTTTGAGTTGTGTGGTTCCGGAGAAGAACCAGTTGTTTTAACTCGCCTTTGCGAACAGTATCTGATCGTCATCAGGAGACTGGCGGACTACTAACACCAGCAAGAGTCCAGTAGTCTCTGGATGACGAGCAGAGCATACTGTTAGAAACGTCGAGTTAAAACAACTGTTTCTTCTCAGAATTAAAACCACACAATTCAAAAGAGATATCATTAACCCCAAAAGGGCCGGGGCGGAGTCCGCCACTCCCCATCAACTTTTTCCGCGATACGCTGTTTTAACCTCTAGTCTTGCGCATCTTTTGATACCAGAAACATAAAATTCTAATCATGGGTTACCGCGACGCGAAAATCTTTCGGTGCTGCGCGCCGTGAAAACTGAATTTGTCCCATTATGTAGTGTACACAAAGCAGAATCCCATTGGTGCATATGAATAATTAATTCAAAAACCGATAATTTAAAAACCCTATAGTCATGAAATTTCATGGGAATGTTCATATTAAATTATTCAATGCATGCACCGAGTTGCATAATTTTTCGTCACTCATAGGCCGAGATCTGGGGAGGGGGGGGGGGGGGCGGAATCCGCTCCCGGCTGTGAGGTGGTCAAAATAACCCGGCTCTTTTAGGGTAAACATGGTGTTACCGTAAACCTCCCATTAAGGGGACCATGAAGTGAATATTTCTTAGGAACATATTTTGTGCTACTTTCCAATCCTCTTTAGTGAATGAAAACTAATTGATATTCCTTTTTGGTTAATTTTGTTGAGAAGTGTGCTTCTTTAAACATTTTAAATTGTCCATGCTTTTCCGGACAACAGTTACTGAGGGGGCTGTTGTTGTGATGTCATTTCAGGGAGACACTTGTTCATATTTTTTAATTGAAACAGTCAACCAAAAAAATGCTCATTGGAAACATTTGTGAGAGTTTGCTCATTGGCTTACTCATAAGTTTGCTCATTGGCTTACTGCCATGAACTGGCACAACAACCACTCACTATTAAAAATTTTGGCACCTTTTTGTGAATAAACTAATTGCAACATTGAGGTTTCTGCCTGATATGACATCACCCTTTTGCTCATGAATATGGAAATTCGCATTAGCATAAAACCAAAAAGGCACGCACCAAAATACAATTGAAAATGGCAACATGAATATTGAAAATAAGGTTAAAGGGACACAAAGGTGCAGTTTCAAGGATTGCATTTTAAAAATTACATTGGCGGATCCAGAACAAAATTTCCAGAGGGCAAGCAGATGGAGTTATGGAGTTATTTTTTTTCTAGAAAGTGGTTATGTTACTTTGTTATATACCTACAAATATTGAATGGGCACGAAGCAAAATGGGACGAGAATAGAATAAGGCATCGATTTTAAGACAGTCGTCTTCTCTGATTTGATTCTTAAAAATAAATCGGTTTTTTTTAGGGGGGAGTGGTTGGGATATATGGTCCACGTTGCCTCCCCTTGAACTGCAGGAGGTTCTGTACAATTTTAGTCTTCTGACAGGTAATTAGATTTGACTAATGAAGGCATTTTACGAACATTAATTTTGTCCCTTTCGCGAAGCTCGTTGCTTCATAATTATGTTCTAGGCCTACATCCTGTCCACTCACAAGTTCTCATTTTCAAGAACATACAATCCCCCATATCAGGATCAGTGGCAATTACCCGAAAACAGACTTACTCATGTGAACTATGTTGTGTCGTCATTTGGAGGGATACTTGAATTTTACGACCAAAAGGATTGACATTGTCTGAAGAGACGCCGTGATTATACTTTGACGTGCGCCAGACAGGCGCTGCCATATTCCAACTAAATAGGGCCCCTTCTCAAAAGGAACGATGCATGGAATTTCAATACTCACTTGAAAATTATCACGACTGAGCTGAATCCTCCACACGAGAAGTTCATCAACATCTAGATTTTTTTATCATCCTTGTTATTTTTGGTAAATCCCAAAGTTGTCCAAAGTGTTGCGGTAATATGAGACAGAATGCCATACGTTAATACTCCTCCCAACCCCAAAACAAGGGAAAGAGGTGCGGTAACCAACAAAAATACTTATAACACATGTCATTGTTGGCATTGTTGAATGAATGTACTTAGTCGTCGTTGGACTAAACTGTTATTTCGTCTTTTGCGGTGTACTGTTAAAATAACCATTGTCAGCATATAAAATTCACTAGTATACTCGTAAATTAAATCGAGTTGTTTAAGAATGGCGACGTCAACACTTTTTACCCGCCACTGTCTTCTCCTCTACTCTCGTATTATATGTCACGATCTTTCAAGTTGCTGTACCCGGCCGTGTTATTCCACATAATCGATTTTTTTTCTCCGAACAATTATTTATTTAATTTTAACTTAAACAGTAACTTCTCTTTCTACTTTGGACTGATGCTTTCATCACCTCTGAAAGCAGGATTTTTTTCGGGGGTGGGGGGGTGGGGTGGGGTGGGGGTTGTTAGTATATCGTTGCAATGAATGCAGACATCCAAAGAAGCATAAACCTACGCTTGGTGGCGCTATTTCGTTTTCGTAGAA
Source organism: Patiria pectinifera (assembly GCA_029964075.1). NCBI lineage: Eukaryota > Metazoa > Echinodermata > Asteroidea > Valvatida > Asterinidae > Patiria > Patiria pectinifera. The sequence continues at coordinate 21,135,145 of CM057142.1, read as the reverse complement.
AGTAAAGTTGCAGCTTGGCAACGCTACGTACGGATACATAAAGGCTTCCAAATCGGGCTCCACTGCGTGTGTAAACGGTTTTGAGCCCATCTATTCTGTTGACGTCTATCCGCTCTTTGCCTGGTCGAAATAGTGGCGCAAAACCGTGGTTGCAATTGCAAAGCAAGCAGTCTTTCTTGTCTTTTTCCTAACAACGGATTCAATATAAACCCTCTCTATATAAACCTAACCTAATGGAATTCTGAAGGAGTTTGAATGTACTATACATTGCTGCTATGAAAAAAAGAGGATCATTTAGGTGGAATATGTTTACTGGTCTACTTTTGGTAATAAGCGGAAGAAACGACAATTAGTGTCTCTCTGTACTTTTATTTTTAATTTGGCCTATCAGTTTACTCAAACAGACCATATTAAATTGATTTCACTATACATCCAGAAGAATAATGACCCAGATTACAGGAAAACGTATTAATTAGCTACCATAACGTCCCTCCTCCACCATATTCCTTCTCGCAATATATAGCTGGGAATGTGGTTTATTAATTTGGCGTCGTCGCGGTTCAAAAACTGGGTTAGACTCCCGCACATTATTTACATGATTATAATGTCCGGTCGATAAATAGGTTCGAACAGGAGATTGATGGATTATATATAACCACACAGTATGGTATAGAATGAATTAATTTCGTTTTGTGCCACTTGGTACGTTGCACATTCTTTCAAGCCAAACTGAAGGAAAGCGAGACAAATCGAACCAACTCTTGTAGGAACATTTCCAATCTATTCTGTAACATTAATTGGTCTCCTGTGACATTTATTTGCATTTTGCCTTCACTTCGTCGAGGTAAATGCAAAGGAAGATGCAAATTACACCATTAGCAATAGCCTAGCTAGGATGTACTTGGTGACCTAGATTTTACCTTTGAATTAGCTATCTTCTTCAATTTGGATATTACTCTCGCAACTTTGTAGTTTTCGTTTTTTTACATTTAGTTTTAGAACCTTTGGGTACTATACACTTAATGTCTATAGTACACCACTGTAATCCGTTTAGCCTAGCTTTGTTCCAGTAGCAAGAAATGCGTGATGGAAGGTAATAGCATTGTTATTATTTTTTGGTAGGCCAATTTACCAATTTGCGTATTTTATTTAGTGCGGTGTAAATTTAAGTCTACTGCAAAAACAACAAGCGTTTTTATAATAGCATGAATCTACTCGCAAAATTAACACTAATTTCCCGAGACTTGGGCGTCGCACATTTCGTACCAGCTATACTCGGAAGTTCGGACTGATCCGTCTCTTAATTTGTAAGAAGACAGAGCTATATCACTCTTAAAGACCGCAGAGCTCCCGGGGCCGCAGTGGGATCAGTGTGTAAGATCCCCTAATTGCTTTGGCGTCATCAAATATGAATGTTCGTTTGAAATGTCAAAAAGTGTCGTATTTTTTTCTTCATATCTTGGCTATATGGATATGTTGTTGACGTTATTCATCCACATGCACAAGCTTGCATTTCGACGTGCAGTTCATTGTCATAAGCCTGCGGTGTGTTGGATAATCGTACGCGATTGCCAATGGAACCTGTACTTAAAAGCTCTGATGCAATGTTGCAGATGACTACGACGATGTTTTTTTTATAAACTTGTGCATTTCACGTCTTTTCCCCTAGGCTCGTATACGCATTCAAGCCTGGCGTATTTTCACAGGGACGTGCTGGTCTGTTAAAGTAATGTGCCGTCTTGAAATTTGAGAAATCAAGTTGCGCGAAGAGTGAGCGACAATGTTCTATAAATAGAGACACTTCATGTTTTCCCCCATATTCAGGGTGTGTAGAGACCCCGTTCGCCTTTCAGGGATGCATGAAGTCCCACGGCTAGGTAAAGGGAGAATGTAAAGGTAATTTTTTAGCGTCTTGGACGCCCGGAATTGAGGCTCTGCCCATCAGCCCATTGGTGTACGCTGGGCATAGTCTGCAATCATTATGCATCAGCTGGACTCGTTCGAGCACGCTTCAAGTAGTTTATGGATTGCGACTGGGCCCTACATTTTGCCACTAGCGATGTTTTTTTTCGGTTTTCGCTGTTTCTCTTGCCTAACCGTGGCCCTCACATTTTGACCTTTAAGGAAGCCGAGAGAGGACGTATAACAACAACTGAACACATGATAGGGCTGAATGTCTACGCTGTATATTTTATAGTGACACTAGGCCTATTTTGTTGAAATCTCAACCCATTGGTCAATGTTTGTTATTGTAATGGTCCATTAGACCATTAGACCCACTGTCTTTGTCTGCGCATTCTTGCTTCGCAATTAAATTCCAAAGCCACTTGGGAATGAATGGATGCGCATAATGAGGACCATAGTTGCATTTTAATTCAAACAAAACACCTTTTTTAGATAATATTGTTTCATTTAAGGAAAAGATTGGTAAGCAAAGTCATATGATACGCATTACTCATGGTTAAAGTAAATATGTATTGGCCTATTGAGAGCGAAATTGGTGACATTTAACGGCATGCAGGCATGACAAGGAAGAGACAAATGGGAATCTTGTAAAGCAAACATTTACTGCAGCAATAATCAGATGAAGAGGGACTATACGGTGTAATGACTGTACTCGACATCTCAGAGCCATAACAGTGCCTCCGTAAGTTTACATTTGCCCGTACCAAAGGGGTGTGGTTGTACGACTAATGTTTAATCTCTACTTAGTAAAAGCATAATTTCAGAGATTGAAAACGTCCAAAAAAGAAGTAGAAATGGTGCAACTTTAAATTTGCTCTAAACATGCTTCTTGGCAATCATCCTCTTTTTTCAATTAGGCCTATATATTAATATTTATATTTAGTGGTATAGGCCTATTTGTAGTGTTTTTCACGAAGCACACAATACCTTTTTAAGATATTCCTCTCTTTTTTAAATGTAAATCACGTGCAATTCAGCTCTATTCGTGATTTGTTAACCATGTTGAATTTATTTTAATTGACTTGAAATTGTATGTTGAAAAAAATATTTATTTTGGTTTATTTTTTAATTTTTCAACCATCTGGAAATACGCTTTTATTTTTGTTTGCTTTTACGCCCATAACGCACAAAAAGACACGCCTGAATTAATACCGGTCCGCAAATAATTCCAACATAGTGGAGTACACATTCCTTACTAAACATGGGTGAATTTTTATATTAGATGTTTCATTCAAAAGCGAATAACTTTTGTATTGCCATGACAATAGCAAATTGAAAACAAAATGTAATTTTTTCGGGGTGTAGGCCTAACTCGAAAATACAGGATGTCCTCGAAAAAGTTGTACATGCAATTATCGTTTAATTTCCAAAACGCTACTTAACATGAGTATTTCATCTAGATGGAGCATATTACTTATACTTCTGTGTATAATCAGTGAAAACGACAAGGAGATCTTTTCATGCAAACCAGAGATCTAACACTAACAGATTGTAAATGTTTTCTATTACCCATTCTAATGGAATTTACACAGTTTGTGATATCAGTGCATCACATTGTCATGGGCCTTTTCTAATGTAAATTAAGGTAACTGAGTAAATCCCATCCCATTGGAATTGGTAAAAAAAACATATCCTTTCTATAATCTGTTAAATCTCTGGTTTGCAAGAACGCATTTCCTTGGCATTTTTACTAAATGTACACAAGAGTATAACTAATATGCTCCGCCAAGATGACATTCTAATGTTAAGTAGCTTTTGAGATATCTAAGGATATATCGGCTTGCATTACGTTGCTGCGGTTGAGAGAAATTTTATACAATCTAAATTGGTTGTACATTTTGCACACTGAGGACATATTCCCGTGGGGGAAACATTAAAAGTTAATCAGGATTACACTGGGGGCAACGTGAACACGCGAGGTAACAGATGTGCATTGACTGTACCGGTTGTTGCATAAATGTCTCGTGATTGAAACAATATATATCTTTCCGATATCATTACCCCGTCCTTATTGCATTGTATTGTTTGCTAATGACGTATTTTGGAATCGATTCTTTTCCAGAGATGGATATGACTATCAGCTCTTCCTATATGACTCATCCTGAGTGAGGCGATTTTACTGATAACATCCCAGCAACAACCAGCGTGGCAAAACAAGACTATAATAAAAGTCAAAAGATGATTTTTATCATTCATCGAGTCAACTATCATTGGTTTTTTTTTATGCGAATTATTCGTTCCCAAAGACATCTGAGGAAGCGTGTAATTTATTAAATCCCACAGTGGGCAAAACATGTATGATATTCAGCGCATCGACCCTTTAATCCTAAGTGAAGGGATCATCCTTCTACACACGAAATCACAGCCTTAACGTTGCAATTCAGGCCCCGATCATTCACAGCTGAAATACGCCCATGGCAACATGAATTGAATTCGCCGACATACAATATCTGTTGTTCCTGATTTCGTCGCGAGTTTCTTACTGAGAAGCTTGATTTAAACGTCAACCGGCGCAGTTTTTTGATAAAGCGAACCTCCTTTCTATTTCATCAAGCCCTGCACGTTGAGTATATGGTACGGACGTCATACATACACATAATGCATTATGAGGCGCACATCGCCTCGTGCCGTTTATTAGTTCCAATGACCCACGTGAAATGCCGACGCCAGACAGAAATGTGATCAAATCAAAAGTCTAAGAAACTGTGTATTTGTACATGCCCCCAAAATATCATTGTGGTTATGGCCGAACTTATATTTTACAACTGTCAAAAAAATATCATCATCTGTATTCAAACGTCCGAATTTTGCCATCTGCAGTGTTCCTATTCTTGGCTATTGTGTGAATTGTCAGTTTCACCTCAAATTAAACTCCATGATCGTGGCGACGAGGTTTCAAGAAAAATGCCGTCATTTGAACACTGCTCACTTGACTTGAAAGCGAAAACACTGACCAACGAATCAATTCAATTAAATACCGTCGAATCTGGATTATGTTTGAGTAGCAGCAGCCAACCTATGTTTTACTTGTCTTATTCACTCCTCGAGAAATGTAATTAATTGAGCCGGGTCCCTATGCTGATGAACGCCAATGTTTAATATGCACTTCTTCGTCACACGCATTCACAATAGGACCCCAGTCTTATCACTGTCTGTACTTTGGGATCAAATCCTGAATGAAAATGGCATGTTTTTATGATCGACCCTTTTAATAGCAAAGAACTTTAGGACAATTTTGCTTTCTACGAGCAGGACTCAGGTTTATCTTTAAAGCCCATTACTAATTTGAACAACACATAAGTAGTGTTAAAATTAGTAATGGGCTTAGAACGAAAACGAGTGGAACAATTAACGATAAATCAAATGGAAAAAAAGTTTGCCTGATTATCTTGGATAGTATATTAAACTTTATAGTAGAGTGGTTTTTGGATGGATAATGTGGTCAAATTTCCGATATTCCTCCGAAGTGTCCATATACAGAATCACTTCAAAGAAAATGCCCAAAAAAAAATGAATGCCGGGAATATCATTAACAGATTCTGCTTGCATTGTTCGAAATAATGTCATGATTCAGTTTCTCAATAAGCTGAACTTATACTCGCGCTTCTCTTAACATAAGCTGAATGTTAACTTCGTAGGGTTGACAACAGACAAATAGCCAGACTATAATTGTAACGTTTACTGAGGGCAGGACAGAATAAGAAATTAGAAATTTGTTTGTCACGTGGACAAAACACATTTTTTTCCGGCTGTTTGAAATGACTCTGTAATGTGGTGACGTCATCATGACGTCACTTCAAATTACATCCATAACAGAATCCCGGTTTAGGTACATACCAAGTTACAACCGGATAGGACCTATTGTTCTCTAGAGATACAGGCCTCAGAAAAATGCACCTTCAATGTAACGCCGTGTGACTACGTCATCATGACGTTTTCAATAACACATCCTGGTCTAGGTACCTACCAAGTTACAACCAAGTTGGAAATACAGTTCTGTAGGTATAGACATTTGAAAAAGCACCTTTAATGTGACGTCACATCGTTTGTGATGACATCATCATGACCTCACTTCAATGTTTAACTGAATCGGACCTAAATTTGTATAGATATAGGCTTTAGGAAAATCCCCCTTAAATATGACGTAGCATGACATGTGATGACGTCATTATGTCGTCAGTTAAATTTGCATCTAAAGCACGTCCTTGTCCATCTACAGACAAACTTTCAACCCAATCGGACTTGTACTTCTGAAGTCATAGGAATTCAAAAACAAATACACATTAAACGTGACGTCACGTCACACCCGGTGACATAATGGTGACGAAAGTCTTCGGGGACCATCTTCGGACGGTGGTCTAAGTGTCTGTCAAGTTTTAAGTCGATCAGATTAACGATAACAAGAGCTTTTTCGACTGACTTGCCGAAACGACTAATGAAATATTATCAAATGATGCTTGCTTTATGTGTGTGGGTTTTTCTCACCAAATTTGAATTGCATATTTTTGTAACATTCTCGTGGGCTTGATTTCAAGGCGCATTTTCTCATCGCTTCCTCCAAGGTATGGTAATTGGGGATATGTAGATTGGCTAGATAGTGCGTCGTGTAAATAATATTAACTAACAAGGTTATCCGATTAACCGTTTGGATGATGCCCAAGGTTTCATTCACTTTGCCGCACTTTCATTTCATTATCGCTGTAATGAGATGAATAATTTGAGGTTCTTGCTCCACGAATGCATAATTATGACTCCTTTGGCACTATGACAAGCAAGGGTGCTTTCAGTGACATACAAGTGTATTATTCTATATTCAAAATACAAAGTATTGGTGTCACATTCGTTATTGTTCTATTTTCAGATATTGCGTCAATATACTAGAAGGCCCAATCCCATAACATAAGATGCCCGAGTATTTAACTATCTATACTGATTAGCTGATATTATGGGACAAACTGCTCTAACCAATTTGAGCCAAGAAACCAGGAAACAAAATCGTCAGCACATAGCCATCCAGCATGCCAGCTAGCTCGCGTAACATAAGCCAGCCAGCCAGTCAGTCAGATATCCAGCTAAAGCCGGGGAGACAGAAAGCCAGCAGGTAAGCTAGCTATAGCCAGCTATAGCCATCCACGCAGCTAGCAAGCATGAAGCGAACTAGCCAGTCAGTTAACCTTCCATCTAACCAGCAAACAAGCTTGGCAGCCAGCTAGCCAACCGACCGACCATCAATCCATCCATTCATCCCTCCATCCCTCCATCCATCCATCCAGACAGCCAGGGCAGCCGGGGAGGCAGCCAGCCAGCCAACCAGCCAACCAACCAGCCCAGCCGAGCAGCTAGCCAACCAGCCAGTCAGTAAAATACATGAATGCACTCTCGCAGACATTCATAAATTAAGACTACATTAAATCTACATGCCGTATTCCATAACACTTGCATGGCGTTCCTACAAGAAAGATGTTGCATCAGTTAATCATCCGCATATTTATGTATAACTTGCGTCAAAGGAAGTAAATGATAAGGGTGAATAGTAAATCAAATATTTGTATTAATTTATTGTGAAGAGCGTCAGGAGCTTCGATCCCGAATTATGTCACAGTCGCCAAACAAAGCTTGATCATGTTATTTTAGCTGATGGATAACCATGAACTCTTAGAAAAGATTTATATAATAATACTTCATATACATGTAGGGCGCTTTCAAGGAACAAAACTTCATTCTCAAGGATTTTCCCTTAACTTTTCTATGTCTGGGTTGACAGAGAAGCTGCCCGGCAAGTTTCGATCATTTAATGCATTATTATGTAATAACTCAGCAACCTACACTTGTTTCGCAAGTACGTTCTCATTTAGGTTACAATATCGCAATCTCTTGAAAAAGAAGTAAGGAATGACTGTTCCTTTTGCTTTCATGCAGCGAACCATAAAAAGGAATATGATGTATACAAATATTTTCCCTTATAAATGTGAACTATCAATTAGGTCCTACTCCAAGGCAGGATCCAGAACACAGTGGTGTTTTTTTTTTGGGAGGGGGGGGGACAAACAATTTTGTCGGGGTGTTTTTTTCCGCCCCAAATTTAATATGAAAAGCAAGGGGGATGGGCACTATAAGGACTCTTCATGGCATTGGTGCATGGTGGCGCATTTTAATGCTGTACGCAGTGGCTGCCTTTTTTGCGACGTCACTTAAAAAAAAAATCCTACTCGTCCATATAATATGGCCAAAGGAATTGATTAACCTACGGCACGTATCTTTGGGTTGTGCGTATAGGAAAATGGCCTGCCGACAAGATTTATAATTAAGAATCTTCAAAATTATAAGATATAAATTGTCGTCTTGACGTCATAGTGCACATTATCCTAATGAGATTGCCAATCTTTAAGATTATAGGGAAGTACTTCCAGACCTCAAGGAAATGTTATAGTCTTGCGAATCTGACAAGTATATAAGTTGATATTCTGAAAAACAGAGACAGTGTTGAACGGAGACATTGCCAGCACTTTGCGAGCCTTCTACACACTCGGCACACTGTGGTTTATTATGTTGATAATAAACATGGGATGATTCATAAAGATGTCTTTTTTTTAAAATCAATTCAACCCTCATTTTGTAGCATGATTTTGTACAACTGGCACTTCCGACACCCCCAGGCCTTTCATCTTTCAAAGCCACGTATGAAACCAAATACCATATCAATAATATTTAATATTTTACCTTGACCTTCGTAACACTATTATATGCGATGAATTGCATTTTATGTTTAATGTAATGCAACGGCACTCTATAAACTGTTTCTTATGCAGGATGTAGAATTACCGTGCGTGATATTTCGGATTTTAATTTTAGATAGTGTATAGAAAATGGTTTTACTAACCTGATAGCCTTGTAGGCTGAGTATAAGCAGGCAGCTACGAAACCAAAAGCAGCAGCAGAGCCGATCACCACGCCTGCAATGAAGCCAGCGTCACCCATATCTGTTGGCTCAGGGTGAGGCGGGTTTTATAGGGACTCCCCCCGGACCGGGCGCCGCCACTGTAAGACCCACGGAGTTAATCCACGAGACGATGATGAAAATGACAAGGAGGAATAACAACAAAATCCAGAGGGGGAGGTTAAACCTGGGTGTAAACAGACGGGGTGATGGCAGTTGACGCAAAGAATGAAATACTGGATGATGGGATGGACTACTGTGGACCAGTCACGCGTCCCTTGAGCGTGGTTAGGGACAAAGATACTGAGATTACTTGGTGACTTGCATGACACCGTGGAGACACCTCTATATCCTCCATACCAAAGTGTGAATAGTGACGAGCACGACTGACGCTGAGGGGACGAACTCAGGTAATTAACTGGGATAACACGTAAGATGCACTGCCACGTGAGCCGACGGCTATAGTTTGTTTATTCCTTGTGTTCAAATACCACGCCAAGACAAGATAACAACTAGAAACGAGTCTTCCACGATACATGGAGTGCCACGCAGGTCTCCTGTAGAAAATTGAATTTTTGTTTGAGTAGCCGAAATGTGCCTGTGCCCAAATGCAAAATGAGGCCGCCGGTAAATCCCAGAGAAATCAAGTGTAGACAATCAGCCTTGCCCTGTGTTATGAAGAGCTTCACTGTCCATCAAACAGGTATTACGCGCATAACGAATTGTCATAACATTATAAGACTAGCCGTGAGATGCGGGATCTGTAAGAAGGCTTACTCAGTTAATGCACGAATACACTGAGCAACGTCATCACACGATGTGAAACTGCACGCACACGCGGAGCTTGGGAGTGCGGATGATGGTATATCAAAAGCTTGCTATCGCACCCTGATAGCAGTGAAAATAACAGCAGTGCATTAATTCCACATTACCAATCATGTGTGTGGGCACCTTTCGCTGTATGCTGCTCCGAGCGAGCCGCGTTTTCTGCTCAAATTCCCCTCTGGGTTAGGTGGCATATACGGAACCCGCTGCATAATCGAGCTTGAGTGACTGTATTCCGCCGAGTGTATGCCGCATGCCTTCGGGCAATGAAATTTAAAATGACTGGGTGTAGCGCGCGGCACGCTAATTCACAATGCGAACCTTAAGGGTATGGGTGGCACCGCGTATATAAAGAGGTACAACATCTTAATGCACTCTGCAGCAGACAGCGGGGAAACAGGAGGCAGGAGGACGGCATGATCGAAAGAAATGAGTACTTCATTTACTATTCCCGGATCGCACTGCCTGTAGACCCTTGATATTTGAAATCGTCTCAAATTCAACAGGTCTCTTCGCGTAGGCACTGTAAGCCGCTTGCGTTAGGAACGTCAAACTATTGATCGGATCGGTCAACTCAAGAACAAATGGCTGAGTGTTGATAGCATAAAGTAAGATATATTGCTGGGTTACAAATTTATGTTTGTTTTCTTTGGATCCTCAAAGAATTCCACACATTTCGTATATCCTTGGATAAATTATTTACTGTCGTTTTGTAGTCAGCTTGCCCCCGCAATTCTCGAAGCCAAAAGCTTCTTCGCTTACGTAAGAGTTAAACTTCAAACACTCAATATACCAAAATAAAGTCGAGTTAATTGTAAAAACACTTCTCACTGCATCGAGCTGCATGCACGTTGCGACGTCTTCGGTTACACCAATGGCACCGTTTGAAACCCGGTGCTTGTACATGACGACAATCGACAATTTGGTGAAACAGTGTTTGAAGGGTAAGCTACTAGAGTTTACGCAAAGCTGATTTTACACCTACGCACAAAGGGCAACACCAAGGCAATTTACAAAGACAGATGGCATTATTCTTCGCCACGAATTCACCCAAAAGGCCTATACGTCGCACAATTACATATCGCAAATGTAAAACGTATCAAGAAAATCACACCAACACATAAATGTTTGTGTTACATACACTACACGTGGATATTCCTCCCCGTGTAGTTAAAAAGTAACACGTTGAAAAACGTTGGCAATTGCACTACACGTTTTATTAAAGTGAAAAAAAGTGAATTTTTGACCTTGATTTCCTTCAATATTCTACTTCATTTTGCCGCTACGGATAACCCTAACCCCAAAATGCCCTCTAACACTGTTTTCCAGATATTGGAAAACACTGTGTGGACCTGCATCGTGTTGACCTCTTTCGTTCACATGAGTCCACATAGTGACGCAATGCCTGTACGTACTTTTTCTAAAAAATCGTTGCGCAATTCTTACTTTTGTGAGTACTTTTATAGGATATCAACAACAGCTCACCCTAATAAGTGACCAATTAATCGTAGAGTTAAAAAATGTTGTTTTAAACGGGACATTACGGCATGAAATCCCCGATTATATTTTTTAGATTGTTTACTTAGGCCTATCCCATTTCGAAGGTCTGGTTGAAAGGAAACTAACCTAATGTCGCACTGTTCCTGAGAAAAGACGAAACATCCCGGTTGTTTACTCAAGTTCTGACGCCGGCGAACATTTTTTTTCCAGCCGTGTCCATTCAATGTACGGTGAACGTTGTGTCCGTGACACATAATACACACAGCACCAATACGCAAATGTTGTTTCTCGCACGTCCGCAGAATGTTCTGGTGGAGCATGTGCGGCAGGATTTACGACTGGCACCCAACAGCTCGATGTTTGAGAGTCAAAATGTTGACCCCCGATGTCCGTTTCGCATTAATGACACAAAAACGCCCAGTTTTTAAAGGATGGTTGTGTGAACGTTTATATCCTACCTTTAAATGATCTTCCAATTGACATCACGCGTTTTGTAGCCCAAATGGGCGGTTATGTCCCTTTGAACTACGAGAGAGCAATTGATTTTACGTTTTATGAAGTTACTGTGGCTTAAAATTGGTAAGTGGGTGTTCAGTGAAACTATTGAATTTGTCACTGACTATTCATGTGAGGTGTATATTTGTTCATGTTTTTTTCACTCTTTGCCAACAGAAACTACTGCCCTATTTATTGCGGAAGCAGGCCTGCATTTGTTGCCATGCTAAGCATCGAGCACGTACCGTCTTCATCTCCAGTCCTCACCACCCTGTCTCGTTTGACGATGGTGAGTCACTCAGAACACAGCTCGTGTGTGTACCGACGGAAAACGTGACCCGTGGCCAGAGAGACTTGGATATATAGCCCTAATAATAATAATAATAATAATAATAGAAAACAGACATCAAGACTGAAGTTGCACTGTCGCGTTGCCCATCAACACGACATAAATACGTTGTCACGTAATGTTGATTAAAAGTGTACATGTCTTGAGCACCTACGATAACTAGCGAGGAACTACATTGGCCATGGAAGTGACGCAAACGCGTTGTTTGACGATCTTAACTACAGATACCAAAAGTGCACAAGCCTTGCATGAATAACTCATTTCTCTTTGCCTTCACTCACGCGTAAAAGACATTGAATCGCACACGTTTATTTCATCTATGTCACAATTCATGAATAAAATCTTGTCGGAAAGGAATACACGGATGGGCAAATACTGACTGCTCTTACAAAATTACCATTTGAAACCGGAGGCTAGTTTTGCGTATAAGTATGTCACCTATTTTATGTTTACCAAGTCATGAGTTAAGTTCTGCGAGTCCATCCCATCCTTTTCATACAACCCTTCTGATTGTTGACTGAACCACATAGAAGTGACATCACATGTATCCTCTCTCTGCCTTAGCTTGCTAATTCACGCTGAATCTCACGTCATGCTCTCGGGACGAGATAAGGACCTGCTCTGGCCAATCTTTGATAGATCTGACTGTCGTGCCGTCAGGAGGTCGATGTAATCGGTCTAATTGCCGTGTCTACGCGCTGCTCACGTAACACCGCTGCTGCTCCAGTCAGATCATGTCAACAGCATAACTAGCATCAAAACAAGCCTATGTGAACATACAAAAATCACTGTTAGGCCTACGTCAGATTTGACTGGAAAACAGTTAAACTTGGATGTAGGCTCTTGGGGTCAGCTACACGAACATTACTATATGCATTTAGGCATATAAAGATAATTATGTGCAGTAGTGATATCTGTTGGAGAATCTATTGTCTAATCGAAAGCTAAAGAGATCGCCGTTTTTCGGGGGTAATTCCCATGAACCGGCGAAAGCAGCAAATGTTTCGACTGTTATTTCAAATCATGACCGCCGTTAGATGAAATCAAACACAAGGTAATTTCCGTGAAAACTAAAAGAGCAAGCCTAATGCGACTGAGTCTGATTTGCACACATTGTTACTGCAGATAGCAATCGAATAAAGAAAAAAAGAGTTAACGAAACCTTCATGATGAATCTCTATAACATCGAGCAGTCGGTGTCTATGAAAATTCCGAGGAAAAACTCCACATATTTTAGCTGTCGATTAACAAACGAGGCAGCATTTCAGTCTTTTTTAACTTAATATTCTAACAATTTATTATTCAAATGACTTCACTATTTTTTGCAATATTTTTGATACGTGCAGACAAACCAGTACCTGCCCGTTGATTATAATTGCGATCACCATGTGTGTTTTATACAATTCATATTTCGGAGTTAAATCATGTAATGTCACCAAAGTGTTTATCATACGAAAACTAGAAAATACCTTTTTGGACTATACTTTATAGAACAAACACACTAATTTGCTGTGTGCTTTCCGAAGTTTATAACGGGACACCGTTTGCTGCAGCTATTGCTGCTAAAATCTCATCACACATCACCTAGAATCCATTTTTCCCCGGGGCCAAATAAGCGAGCCCCGAACCCCACACCGTTAGACTTCGCACTCACAGTTGTTCTGATCAAGATGTAGGCCTATCACGCCCCACTTTTGAGAAGCGATTGACGCCCTTGGTGCCAACAGGCTTCTAGAGCTATAGGACCTATACCAGTTTATCCTGGTATAGTGCTTTGTTGGTGCCGGTGCCTAGGGCGCAGTATAGGGCCTACGGAACACTGGTGCCCATAGGGCCTACGAAACACGTCATACCTTTAATGTGTGCGTGCTTATGGTACATATACCAGTACCAAACATGCACAGAATACAGAGGAATGTCATAAGATAATAAGTACTCTGTTCTTGCTTGGAAATTGTGTACAAATCAAAAGAGAGTTGTTGAGAACAAGTATAAACAAATTAAGAAGTCATCATAACAACAATAGGTTGATACATTAAGCCCCGCCCAATGGCGTTTTGATCAATGATCACAGCTATGATTAATGTTCATAATGCATGCACAAAATGAATGTGTGTATGTGCGGGCAGCTGGAGCATGCAGTGTGGCATTGAAGAGGCGCGCGCACGTGTTAGTTTCTCACGTACGCAGTGGGCGGGGCCTAATAGATCGGTCTATCGGTGTGGGATGTTTTAGGACCCACAACGGTTTCTATACTTGTAAAGCTTTTGTAATCCACAACCGCTCACCATATTTGAAATGGGCCCCATTTGAATAAAAAAAAAAAAACATACAAGGGGAAAACAAATATGGTTTTATATGCGTTTGGTTCGTACCGCGGCGATCCTCCACTACTCAAGTCTCCCCCCCCCATCTAACATTTCAATGTGTACATTTCAATGGTTAATGTGAGCCAATATAAACAACTTAGGCATGTTAAAAACAATCAAACCAACGAAAGCACGATGCCTGCTTTTAAAAATCTGAGCACGAATCGCACCGTGATGCTGGCAACCATGCGTGCTCGAACCATGCGATATTGTTTACACTGACCAGGGCAGATTGCTTCACATAATTTAGATGTCTGTCTCTATAGCGAGTGCATATCCCGCCTCAACACAACGACGAAACGATCAGTCGATGGGGCAGAGATCATGGATCATCCTAACAAGATATCAAACATATCATTCTTCACCTGCAAACGGTCTGTCTGTGTTAAACTAATAGGCCTAATGGATGATAAGCAAAATAACCAAAGGTGAATTTATCGAATGTTACGTCGAGCGTCGTTGTTTATAACATGATGTATCTTCGATAGCAATTTGATTGCTTCCAAATACATTCATTAGGATCCGACTAATCCTTTACGTGTGGAAAAACTGCAGAGTGTTCGGACACTAGACGAGAGACAAATGTCAGTGACAGTCCCGCAAATATTTCCGATGTGGCAATTATCATGTGTCCTTTAAAACCCAAAACTACACATGGCTTTTTGACGAAAAAAACTAATGCGCGGAGCGACAGACAAATCAGTGCAAGGGGGTTACATTTTACTTAATGCTAGCATCGGAAACCAGACTACTCTTCAGAAGATTACCTGTTAATTCTCTCTTGGTGGCGCTTGAGCACCTTTCAAAGTTTTGACAATGTTCCCTCGCGGTTACGTGCATGGTAACGTATATGGTGGGCTATCGATTTCGCACTGCGTTTTAATTGTCAATGGAAAATATGTAGCAGGCATTTCTTCATGAGCTGTAGCTCTTGCTTTGGTAAAAAATGTAAAGTTACAGATAATGTGGTTTGAGTATTACATTCATTATATATATTACATTATATATTCATTATAGTATCATCATCCGGAATTTGTTCTGAAGCGGGGTTAAACTGTACAAATGGATGCAAACATCAAATTTTTTTATTTTAGTTCTTTGTTGCTCCAGTGACTCTTGTCAACGTTCTAACACTGTTAGAACTTCTGGATTTCGGGAGGCCTGTACCACCTCTATGCCAAAACAAAAAAGTTTCATTTCGAAATCATTGCAATTGCTCAGCACCAAAGCTGCTGTTCATACGGCCCTTCAAGCCACCCACAAACGAACTGTTTGCACACACGCGCAATTTACGTGATTCGCGCCTCAAGTTATTAAAAGATATCCGGTTTTATTCTTCGAATTTGACCGGAAAACTCGGCTAATATACTGCCCATTTTGTTTACGAGTCTATAGTCTTATGATGTCCTACAACCGCTAAAAGTAGCCTGGGTTTCAGATGACGCAGATTTCGAGGCCCGTACGGGTGTGGACTACGGTCGATGAGCAACTCGAGTTACGAGTGTGACATTTGGAGCACGGGTCGATGGGGGGTTCATTCCCGGGTCACCTTGCATGCGACATTGCCCTCGATTGGCATTCTAACCCCGTTATAGAAGCCAGAGAAAGGCCAAAATGCGCGGTTTTAGAACATTTCCTATGAGCTATACCAGCATGCAGTTCCAGTACAATATATCGTGGTAGGTACGCCATAATACAGCCATATGGTTGCGAGGACCAAGGCGTGCCGGTTGTCAAGCAAAGCTAATCCGATTACGTACTTAGACGCTATAACACAGCAGTGAAATCCATGTACCCCAAAAGACATGGCCTTTTGAACGTTGTGTTTCTCAGAAAGTATGCTCAGTATGATTGAAATGTTAAATTAAAACGGAAGAAAAAATTCTTAACTTCATGTCAGTGAAAAAATCGCCGTCATCGATGCCGAAACGTCAATACTCGTTACTGGTAGAGCTGACCTTCAAATCTGGAAGAAATCGTTCGAAAAAATCCCCAAATCTATGTATTTATACAAATCTTTAAGAATCTACTGAAGTTGTTATTTCACGAGTAGTTGAACACTTATTTCATCTATTACGAATTTCAGCTTAATCTGTTGTTACTAACGCTTGCGTTACACCCTGGACATCTCTAAGGACAATTTCGACAAAGATTTTTACCGAGCCACCCACGTGCAATTTTCAGCAAAGCGCCGTTACGGTTGACCAATTTTGGCCCGGCAACACAAGACGACGGGCATCTTAGCATATTCATTAGCGTCATTCGGCGTGACTTGGCGTGGGTCTCGGTATCGACCAATGGAAGCCGGCGAAAGGGTGATATTTATCAATTAATAACTCGCGAAGGAGGCTTTTATGCAAATTTTTACTGCACACAATAAAAGATAGGAACCTAATTAATATTTGTGAAGCTTGAAAAGATTGACAGACATTGCTAACGCCAGTGTTACAACTTTCAAAAATGCACGTAACCAGGCCTATTTTTTCAATTTTAACGAAACGTAAAGAACATATCACAACGATTTTTATAGCACATACTTGGATCATCATAAGGGAAATAAACCCGGAAAGTTGCATGAAGATACGGTCTTGCAAACGGGAGAAATTAATTGTGTGAACATGTATGTGTACATGTAGTTTCATTTAAAATAAAGTGTTAAGTAACCTTTAGAAATCGCCCTTCGCAACCATATGGCTGAATAAGGCTGAAAATAAGTCTACACCCAGTGAGCCATTTTTTTGTTCTGCTCCGTTATGGCATTAATAGACACCACTGGATTTGGTATGACATTAACTGACGGACACCGTCAAAGTTGGTATATTGACAGACGCCGCTGGATTTGGTATGATATTGATAGACACCGTTGGATTTTGTATGACATTGACGGACACGGACATCCCAGCCAGACGAAATTGTGGGTTGATTGTGTTCCTTTTATCCCTTTTTCTAAGGATTCGCTTCTGGGGTGGTGTTTTTCTATTGTTAAAATAGTGGTGTGATGATGTGTTCTGAAAGGAACATCACCCCACCAGTAGGGTATGGTCAGAGCGGCTGAACTTGGTATGACATTGACAGGCACCGCTGGATTTGGTATGACACTGACAGACACCCGGTATGATACTGACAGACACCGCCGAATTTGGTACGGTGGTGGTACTGCAGTCACAGTTCCTGTACTTGAGACATGTACATGTATATAGGCAAAACAAAACTGCTATCCGATTTTTTTAAACTCTAATCTTGCACGGAGAATTTGGCAAGCTAGTTAAATCAGATCAGCCTGTAATCCAAACTATATACACCCTCTTCGGCCTCGAACCAACCCAGGCCGATGCAGCTCAACATGTTATAGCTAATCCAACCACACCCGACCCGACCTAACGTACCCAACCTAACCCACCCGACACACCGAACCCTACCCAACAACCATGCAACCCTACCAAGCAACCAAGCCTAACCAAACTCAAACTCCATCAGTTCCATCCAAGCTTAACCAAATAACCGTGCCACAAAACAACCTGAGAATTCAAACCACGCATATACCTATAGGCCTAGGTGCATTAGAATTGACCAATGAACCAAACAACCATAATCGACCTCACTTTGGTGAAACCATTGCTGTTGACCAGAGTTCTCACGCCAAGATAGGTCACACAGAAACGGATATCAATACCATCGATTGGTTCCTGTGTGGAAGAAGGCGAAAGACTAGATGGCTGCATAACGGTCAGTGATCTCTTGATACTGAATTTAGTGGGACTTGGTGCGTTTGAAGAATATAGGACAACAGAGTAAAGGCCCTTGGGAAAAGGAGATGGTCATGAACGGAAATCTAATCACTTTGACCACCTCCCCCCAAACTTTTTCTAGACCGGTGTCATATGAAATGTGGATTGTGTGAAATCTGGTCCCTTTCACCTTGTGTGGAACCTTAAACGTGACCAATCACTGTTCGTTCACTAAAAGCATGCCCAATACAAGCAGTATTCTTTGGTTATGTAAAAGCGCCATTCACTTGTCCAAAATTCCATTCAGTTACGAGCAGGGGCCTATACTAGGCCCAGGGCAAGGGCCTCCCACACTTAAGGGGGCATCCCACAAAATATCACATTTTGTCCTTTGGTGGGGGAAAAACGTCGTTACGTACACGGGTTAAATTGTGAAGTCCATGTATCCTCAGTTAATCACAATTTATATTAATCTATATCAATTCACGTCACTGACAGTAAAGAGCAAGTCTATATGGTGCGTCAAAAATGGACAACCGTATTTTCCCATTTTTTTGTTAGTAGAATTTTAGGTATTTAGAAACTGCAACAATTTTTGGCTAGCAGAAAGAATAGTGTTTTTTTTTATTTTGACCCCTCAAAAGTGGATAACTAAATCCGTAATTTGTTTAAGTACCCGAGTCAAATTTTACGCGAGTCAACTCGTACCCGGGGACGAGTTAAACTGGTCACGCGTGTTGACTTGGATTCGAGTTGACTCGGGTACGAGTTGACTCGGGTAAAAGGGGTACAAATTGACTCGGGTACCGTGGGTTTACCTGATGAATATTTACTTACAGAAATTATGTAAAATCCAAATTTCTGCTAGCATAAAATTTAGCTTTTTAAACACCGGTGTTGCAATTTCTGAACTCCTAAAATTCTACTAGCAGAAAATGGGACAATACGATTGTCCACTTTTGACGCTCCATAAAGTCTACTCGATCTCCTCAGTGGCGCATTTTGCCTTTCCTCTGGCGCTTGCATCTTAAGTCTTAACCTTAATTTCACAGGTAGTGTCATTTTTGCAAGTTAAAAAATACCCCCGCTCATAACTCTTGGGATACTGACCCGTCACAAATTTACGAGAAATGCTATTTTTCACGCCGCGATTTCCCGATTTTTTTCTGAGGTGTATAGGGTATGAACCTTGTTCAAATGCGCCCGAAAAATAAATATCTGACAAACATTGTACCTGCTTTAATGTCTGAAGACAGTAATAATATTTCACAGCAATAATCATGTCCTCTGTCTTACTACATGTACCTTTCATGACCCTAGCGTTTTGAAGGTTTTCATAGCACGTTTTATTGCGGCGATAGTGTGATATCTATACTGAACGAGTTTGAAGCTCATAAAAAAAGTTAGGCATCGATGATGGGGCAAATCGGGGTAAACACCTTTTTGTTTTGCGTGGGGCCTGTGCCTCATTCCTTCGGCCCAGGGTCTCCCACTATATATTAAGCCGGCCCTGGTTATGAGAAAATAATTGCATTTCTTAAAAATGGCAGTTGAATGGAAATTAAAAACGATATTCAAATTTACCCTGTAATTTCTTAAATTCAGCATGACAGACACACAGACTCGGACCTAAGTTCAAATTTCATATCATATTAACTTTTATTAATTTAACTATACGAGCATACACTAGGTGTATCCTTGATAAGACTGTGATTTTATTTGGGTCAATTCGTCTTTAAAACTAGAGCCACAATGTCAATATATTAAGTTATTCATAGCATATACAGGGATTAAGAAAACCATCATGGGTAAAGTAAAAATACGAAACCTTTTGTAGTAAATTATCAAAAGGCCACAATGAAAAAAAAACACTGAAAGAAAATGTTGCACGATTTAAAATGTTTACATAAGCATTGATGTACAATGTTCAATGGCAATTCCACGCAAAAGTGGACATGGCTGGAAAGTAGAACATTTATTAAATCTTCTGAACTACGAGCATAACCACCTCAAATGTGATATCAAATTAATTGAAAGGGGACAAGAAGACGTTTCATTTGAGTGGTGTGCCAGTGAGATGGAATGAGACCAAATGTATTTTTGTCAACCAACTGTTTGGGGGGCTAAAAGAGTCATTTTGGCATCTTGTTTTCACATGCAAAGTGCAAGTGTTACTGTGGGTTTTTGTTTTCAAGGCAGCGAGAAAGGTTCATATTTTATGCCAAACGAGGTTTTTTTATATTAATTTCTTACTTTTTTTTTTAACTTGTACCCGAAGATGGGCGGACAAACGGTAACGCGATTTACTGCAACGTGAGTTACCAAAATATATCCGCAGAGATTTCATGATTGATTGATACGCCATAATAAGGCTGAAAATAAATCTACACCCAGACAGCCAAATTTGTTGTGCTCAAAATAGGTTGGTCGTATCGGATCACATTGGCGTGTGACACCGCTGAATTTGGTATGAAATTGACAGACACGCATGTATGTCGAACATGCATGTCGTACATACACGCGAGTGAATAATAAATCAATAGAAAGCAGCTCGCATAATATCATGGAAGATATAATAGTACATATGGTTTATAGTTTTAGCACGTAAGAATTGAAAATTTATAAACAAATCCTTTAACAGTTTATTGTTAAGGCATATACCAACTACGAAAATGAATGTGATGTTTCTGCACAGCTATCTTTTCCTAACTATTTAACAGTGCTATTATAGTTTTTTCTACGTGGTACGTTATACGCACATTAATATTTAACACGAAACAGGCAGAATCTGCATACAAATACTATGTTTCTGTTCCATTAATAACTCTGATTGTTATACCTCTGTCTTGAATGTCGTATTTTCATTGGCCTAGAACGATCACGTGTTTAGTTTATAAAAAGTCATAGCACACTCCCTGTGACGTGATATCCCACAGGGAGTAAACACAACAATCATGAAATTGAACGTAACTCACATGCATGTCGAGTGCTCGAAACAGCTGATCGTCTGCTAGTTCGCTGCTCCCACTCCTGATGTGTGAAAAACATGGTGAAAATAGCGTGGGTACCAACGATACAAGCGTTTCTCATCACACCGTACGTAGGTATACGTACGTGATATCCCACAATGAGTACTAGTGTGCCATGACTTTATATAAACTTAACACGTGATCGTTCTAAGCCAATGAAATTGAGTATTCAAGACAGAGGTATTACAATATAATTTCATCACTAAAAAAATCACTAGACAATAGCAAACGATGTAAGGCTTTTTTACGACCAATTGTGTTAGTTTGCCACTAAATAAAACCTCTATTCTCTTTGACTGGAATGTCATTTTTGGCGTTGTTCAATTATAATACATGTATACACAGAGCAATGTGCCAGATGTGCTAGATAAGAAACGGCTCAGAATGTTGGTTTGATCTTACATGACATTTCTAAAATTTGGTCCGACGGGAATGCATAAGTCGTATTCAGTTTATTGGAGCTGTCGACTAAAATGTTAAATAAACGTTAAAACATGGATTCTTCACAGATACAGCTCTTTATTTCAACTTCAGCTCCAAAAACTAAGCGTACAAACTGTAACAAAAGGATGAACAGCAGTCTTGAACTTAAGTGACATTGATAACACGAAATGAAAGACTCGTGAGCAAGAATTATCTTATAACTTGAGAGGATTCTCGAGTGAAAGTAAAGGCACCGACAATCATTCACAGGGCCACGCAAATACGAGTATGACACGAACTGCACTCCACACGTCACTTTTGGGGGCTAGACCATGCTTTTAATGATTCGCCTAGGGAGCCTTTCCACTTGGACACGTACTTCTACCCATCATCTGGAACGTATCATTATCATTGAAAAACCGCCGCAATAATTACGTCAATGCCCTTTTGGGAGATCATGCCCATATGTCACTAACGAGGGAAAAAATATCGAGTGTATATCCAGACGATGTCTTTATGCGCCTATCAAATGTTGATAGGCGCATTATGCTATGCAAAAACCTAACACTAATTTCGAAAACTGCTTCAGCTCTGAATCCATTTAATTCTCGAACGCGAAAAGCAAGTCTCAGGCATGAAAAGGTTGTTTGGATTGTGTCCAAACTTCAAAACTTCTAAAAATTTCAATTTCCGAAAATGTTATTTTGGTTTGAAATAATGGTGTAGGATTGTACATAAACCGAAAAAAAATATCTAAATGCGATTTACGTTAACACTGAATTTCAGTGTATTATGTCCATAATATGTTCAAGCGGAATTGAACTCCAATAAACACCAGTCATTCATACAGGTAAGATATGTTATTTGAAAGGCGTAAAGCTAGCCCATACTTCAGCGAATGTGTTTTCTAAAAATTCCACTGATTTTTCACTTAGTTCCAAAGTAAAGGTAGCAGTATACGACTAGCTATTTCCACTGTGTAAAAACAATTAATGGCTACATATTGCAAGCACAGTCTTTTACAATTAAACATAAGCAAAATATACAAACAACTTTTAAACAACATTTACCGGTGTTAAACAGTCACCACACTGTACATATTGCACATACACGTAATACTTACAATAAAGTGCTATTGACAATTATTTCAAAAATGTGAATATTATTACACAATGTTAAGTACTGCTTTCAACGACAAACACAATCTGATTCTAACCACACTGAATGCGACCTCAAATAAAAATTACATTGCCAATCCTGAACGAATTGCATACAATATCTTGCCAAAAAAGCACAGTCAATTCTGCATAACATGAGACTACATGTAATGTATTATGTGGATAATGCTTAAATGTCTTTCAGCTGTATATAATGCCGATGACCTAAACTAGGGCTTAACAACCTGCTCAGATCACGAGGGTGGAGTCAATACATGACGAGTAAAAAAACGACACCCACATGGCAGGACCAATTTTGGAATGAAACTTGGCCTCTAGCACTTTAATTTCAAAATCTAGGATATGAAAGCCCAAACGATGAGCTTTCTTTTAGTACAAGAATCAGTCAAATCACAAAAATGTAAGTGTTCTTTAAGCAAAACGAAAACAATTCTCATAGGGATGCATGTGATTAGTTTTCGTTTTGCTGAAAGAACACTTACCTTTTTTTGTGATCCGTGTACTGAACTTTAAAACGGTGTTCGTGTTCAAAATTCCGTAACTTGAAAAGTACACGAGTGAGTTGAGTGATTCTTGTACCAAACGAAAGCTTATTGATAGGGCTTTCATATCCTAGATTTGAAAGTGCTACTGTCCAACTGTCATTCAAAAATTGGTCCTGCCATTTGGGTTTCGTTTTTTTACTCACCCTGTAATGAAAGTGGTGACCTTGCAGAGTATGTATATAGGTATAAGTATTTCTTATGTTCAAATTCATAGTGTTAATATGGTACAAATAAAGAAAAGTGTAAAGGGATATTTTTCTCTGGAATACATGGAAAACTTTTGATACATACATTTAACATTCAAGATTACCTGCTTTAATATCGACATGTTTAAGTAATTTCTATACAATTCCTTATGTGCTATGACAAGCTATCACTACATGTTGATTCCAAAAATCATGTAACCAGAGCTGTACATTACCCTAATGTTATGGTGTGATTAAATTCACAATGTAGTCAAGTGTTAAGTTTAAAAGTCATTTCTGCAAGATATGATTTCGAATGGAAAACAAATGCTAGCAGAATCTATGGACACTGATGACACCTCAGAGCTAACTTTTATTATGGATATCTAGTCTTC
Source organism: Patiria pectinifera (assembly GCA_029964075.1). Lineage (NCBI taxonomy): Eukaryota > Metazoa > Echinodermata > Asteroidea > Valvatida > Asterinidae > Patiria > Patiria pectinifera. The sequence goes on along the minus strand of CM057142.1, from coordinate 21,111,222 downwards.
CGAAGAAGCTGATGGAGGATCATATAACAAATCATGACTGACTCCTGTAGTGAGACTTGTTGGTTTGCATGGTGGACATGAACAAAGTACGGAAGGTTTGTGGTAACACCATGTGAATATTATTTTTCTTGAGTTGTGTGGTTCTGGGAAGAACCAGTTGTTTAAACTCGACGTTTTGAAGTTTGCTCTGTCTCCTGATGACAAACAGAGCACACCGTTCGAAACATCGAGTTAAAACAACTGGTTCTTCTCAGAACCACACAACTCAAGCGAGATAAAATTCACATGGTGTTACCGCAAACCTTTCATACTTTCATTATACAATGTAGGTTTTTGTGACAGTGTACCAAATGAAGAGTCTAGTAACTCTTGCTCACTACAATCTACTTATTCTGAAGATTATCTAGTCCGACTACAGCTTTCCCTTAACCAGAGTCATGTAACTCCATGCACTAATTTGCTTGTTATCCTCGAGTTTTCCCAAACCATGAAAACTTGAGAAATTTCTACGATGACATACTCCTGGGACCTGGTCCAAATGCCCCACTTGCTTTCCAACTGCACCATCTGTGTGTAGGGTTTTGTCATTAACACCCAAATAACTGGGTAAACGAAACCTAGGGAAACAAAAGCTTTTGTTGTCTTAACCCAGATTGGAAAGAAAGTGAAATGGGAAATATTCTTGTTTAATACAGTTATTGTTTACGTATCACAAAGAGATGATCCACATTCAAACGCTGCAATATGCTAAATTTATTCAAAGGAGTTAACAGTAGCTGCATTTGGGGCTTAAGTAAATCTTTCATTTCTGTACAACAAACAGAGATAACTCTCCTGCCTTCCCTACAATCGTGTGGCCAATTAAGCCAAGTCGGATTACACGCCGGCGCCCAAGTCTGGCTTTACTGTACCCTACTTCCTGTAATTCTTATCTGATTATGCAACTGACCGATTTGGTCCTTAGTTTAATTTTAAAGCTCTCAGTTTGACCACCGCTGTATAATCCATTTACTATGATCACTCCGCGTTCATGGCCAATGGAACCTCAATGCTATCAACCATAATGGGCCCAGGATTTGCATGTAAGCCTTGCCAACAATGAAGATATACGGGTGCTATGACCTTTTTTTTCTCGAAGTTGAGTAATCGACTGAAGCTCAAGGCATTAGATTTGCAAAAATATATCTCATTAAACTGGGATGGAAAAAGGGCAATAAGGATCAGTGAACCTTCTTTTCTTTTTTTCCATTCCTAGAAGTCGACGTGTGTATTGGTGCATGGGAACTGCTCTTGTCTTTGACCTCAATGACCCAAGTCTAATTCTCACTCGGGCCAACTTTTTAACTTGGGATTTCAGTTTCAACCAGGTTCTGTATTTTTTCACCTCGACTGATGAGTCTATTATACCCTAACTTCATCACTACTATACATGTAAGTCTGTTCACATATTGCAATTTTAAACTTTTCTCATAACTTTTCATGTGACCTTTCATATGAAACTTGCAAACAGTTTTCCACCTCCTTCACAGAAACAACGAACCGCCCACACATCAAAGCCAATAAAAAAAAGAGACTTTCACAAGCTACTAAATCACAACTCCTCAATTTTCAATTTGTTGCCTCCTATAATGATTATGCTCTCATATTCCAACAAGATATATTTATCATCTTTGAAAGCTATCAATTACCAAACTGCACAATATATCTGAACTGTACGCCCTGTGTCACTGATTTCTGATAATAAATATTCTGTTCAAGTACTATGTCCTAAGTACAACTCAAGATCGGCAGTTATTCCATCTCAAATACACAATTCATACAAATTATTCCACCATAAAAACCACGTCAAAAACTACCTCACAATAAGCTCAAGCCCAACACATATCCAAGTTGATTCATCAGATTTGTCTAGGCTGTCGACCCAACCAGGCTTTGATGTGTGACCTCCCATTGTTATGACTGGCTGGACTACAGTGGCTCATTCCCCATCGGAGGTATCGGGCGTGTCCCTGTGGCCGTAGTGTATGCGCTCCCCAACCTGTCCATCCATGGTACCGTAAGCGTGCTTGGGGGCGGTGCCGCCCAGGGCCGTCGCGCCCCCTTGTTCCTCGTCCTTATCATCTCCGCTTTCTTGTAGAACATCGGGAATAAAGTGCTGTTACAGAGACAATGGGAGAACAAAAATGGGATAAGGAATAGCAGGACATTTTGCAGGTAATTTTTTTTTTTGATAATGTTATTTCATTTTAACTCTTCCTGGTACCAAGGATTCTTTTATTTTTTGTTTCTTGAATTGAAATTTAGAATTCTTCAAAAGTGCCTTCAGACACTGTAGCTTGGAAACATACAGAAACCAAGAGGGAGAAGACTGACAATGGAGAAATGTACACTTTTGTGAGGAAAACCCTGGCTATTTCAGGGAAAACCAACAGAACCAGGTAGGGACTGAAAACCCGAGTCAAATGTTGACCCCAGGCAGGAACTGAACCCGGGACCCAGAGATGAAAAGCAAGGAAAGTACCGCTTGACCAGCCTGAGGTATTTAAAAAAAAAAAAGTAAATGGTGCCAGAAATGTTATCTTTAATTAACCTCCCCCCCTCCCCCGAAAAAACAACAACAAAAGAATCTGGTTTGCAATTGCAGGAGAATTACATCCCCAAGATACAATGTATCAAATGTATCTGTACAGTGAGAATTGTTTTGTGTACTCTTACTTTTCTGAAATTCAAAATAAATTCCAACTCCAAGAAGAAAATTTACCAAAAAGAAAATTTACCAAGCTCTATTTGTTTTAAAAAAAAAAAGCAAACTGCATTTTTCTCACCAATGTTCTTAAAAATTGCCCGACATCTGTGACTGTACACACAGATGTACAAATACTGGCACTAAAAGTGCTGTATACCACCAAGAAGCTCATATTTGAGGTTTGTGATACTGTGTCCAACCCCAACACTTTTTTATCTGGCCAAAATGACTGATTTGATGGCTGCCAGATTTTAACGAGGCTAGCCACTCAACACTAGGTTTGCACAAGGTACTTTGTGCAAGAGGATTGCATGTCTCTGGATTCTGTTTACAGATATAATAACAGTTAATAATACAAAGTGAAGAACCACAAATTTACCTTGACCTCATCTTCCGTGGAAGGAGCTTGGTCCTCCACATTAGTAAACTCATCGTACGCCGGTGGGATGTAACCCATCCAGATATTGAAACAGACCTTAGCAATGTACAGGCCGATGCACAGCACTAGGAACACTGAGAGTAGTATGGAGCGAGGGTCCACAGAACCTGTGCAGAATCACATGCAGAGAAAATGCAGATATTAAGTAATGTTTCATTGTGTATTGCTGAGGCCCGGACTCAGGATGAGTTTCATACCGGTAAGTGTTCATCAGGTTACAACATTAAGTGATGAGAATGTGCGAAAGTTGGCACATATATACGCAATCCTACGGATGGGGTTGATCGGGTACTTGCATTGTTCTCCTTTTATCCCTCTTCCTTAAAATTTCCATTGTGGGTCATCGTTAGACAAAGATTGACTTATGGGGTACCATTGTTCCCTTTGTACAAGTACCCCACAGGGCCCCGCTCATAAGACCACTCCCGCAATAAAAATAGTCTTTTCAAATCTATAAGTTATGTGCTTTCCAATGAGATAAAAAAGAATTAGCACATGATAACTTCAAGATTAAACAAGATTCAAACTTTAATATGCGAGTGTGTCATTGTGATTCCTACAGAACTAATACAAATCAATCTCCAAGCATAGCATGTTGAGAAAATACTTTTTTAAGGACAAAATAATTGCAGTGTCGTACACGTTGTTTTTTTCATAAACAGTTTTCCTCTATGTCTCGTTAGAATATAGAAATTCATTCAATTGATTTTTCAGCCAAGAACGGACAGATGAATTTTGAAGAAATCATCGAAAGAAAAAACTTTCTGCTCAAAAATATATTTTGGAAAGAGGAGGGGGTAATGCTGACCCACTAGTGATGCATTTAATACTGTTAGATATACCATCACTGTTTTCATCACTGAAAACATCACTGTTTTCATGAAGACATAAATTAAGGGCTCATGAGAAATCTGAAATTCATCTTTTCATTTACTTTGTGACGATATGCGTAACTGCGGGGTAAATACTCAAATTTGACCCACATCAATGTAAGATGCATGTGTCCTTCATGTAATGGTCACATAAATTTATGTACATGTATGTACGTTTAACATCGATACAATTAATTCAAAAGATTGGGAATTTGATGCCTAAAAAGTATCTCAACAAATCTGCTATCGTCATGTACATAGTATTCCCAAAGTCAGGGGTGGATATTTCAATCTGAAAAGAATCAGAAAAGCTAGATGCCTATCTATTATAAAGATTGAGAAAAAAAGTAATAGTGCACAACCAAATGTAGTAAGTGCACAAAATGCATCTTTCCCCGGTCATATAAAAATTTATTTTGAGATGCAAAATGTTGCCTAAAAGGTCCTTTTGGGATTGATACATATAAGGCCGAATAAAAAAACAAACATGTTTCTTGTCCAGGTTTTTGAAAAAAAGGAGGAAGAGGGGCTTTTTATGTTTTAAAATTTCCTGCAACCGTTGGTGTTTCCACTGTTCAAGACACTTTTAAAATGAAAGACAAGTTGGACAAGAGAACTGAACATATTTACAGTGTCATTTAGAGTTGTGTTGGTCACATATTTCGCAAGTATTTATTTTCCCATGAAAATTACTGCATTTTTCAAAAATATAAAATAATAAAAAAATCCAGGCGAACTCCAAAAAGGAAGCGGGCAGGGACGAGAAACATGTTTCGTTTTTTTTTACTTCGCCTAAGGCCCTCTTTTTATTGATTGAAATGCTTGTTTTTCTTGATTCCAAGTTCCAGCGGCATAGAACACGAGCCAAGAGAGAGGTTATTTACCTCAAACATCCCCCTTGTTTGTCTGACACATCAGAAGCTCAAACACACAGCGTGCGTCTGCCGTTTCCTCATCAGAAAAACATACAATTCCTCTGCGCCTACCACCTTTGTGTAATTTTAGACAACCGTCAATGAAAGTAATTGAGACTGGCGGAAGAAATTGACAAAAAAGGTAATTCTATTCATTTGATGAACAATATGCATGGTAAACATGAATTGGCGAGAAGTAGCGCGTCGTTTCGGACACCCCACGGAGGGTAATCGGCCGGGCTGATAGACGAGTGACAATGATATGGATTTCGGAGGCAACGAAAGAATGTAAGACTATACTGATTTTAAAATACATGTACAGTTGAGAAAATTGCATAGGTAACAGGCGAGGTCGCTTAACGGGATTTGAAAAACTGGCCAATTTAGTAAGCCCCTTGTGCCGATAATGCAACCTACTTAATTCATGATGTGACTTCAGGGATGTCTGAATGCATGATACCCTGCTGTGGGCATTGATCAAAATAAGTCAAGGGAAAGAAATGAGGTGTGTGTGCATATCAAAGCATAGTATCTTTGGCATTATGCAACTAATTTTTCATTTTCCTTGGAATTTCTCCAATCTTTCAAGTCTTGAAAACCAATGCTAAATGTATATTGGTCACTCTATAAATTTGGGGTTCAAAGTGCGACAATTTTTCCTGTCCCCGTTTCTTGGTCATTTAGTATTAACCAGTTTGCGCCGGGATTATTTTGACATCGTCCAGACCCAGGCGCGGGATTGTTTTCACAAACCCCAATGCCAGACGGGTTCAGGCTGTCATCTGCCGGTAGCACACCCTGATATTTCCAGCCTCGCTCACTGCGAGCGGGTTGCAGACAGATATTTCTGGCCTCGCTCGTTGTGTGTTTATCTGTCATCCGTTCCGAATACCGCAAAACCTTCGTGTGTATAATACACATCATCCAACGTAAACTGGTTAAGATTAAGAATGACTTCAAACAATGTGGTTATATGTTGGGTAGGTAGGCCTACTTTACTGTTCATAATCACTTTAAGGAGTGCACCCAGAATTATAAAAGCTGAGATGTCAAATGTAACAGGGAGTTGAAAAGTGGACCCCAAATTCTTCGAACGACCCAAATTCTTCTCGTGCATCACAACAAATTGACATTTAACGGCACACACCAAGCTATAAGGTTCCACAAACCAAACATTTCAAAGTACATGTAGTAATCCATCATCAAAATGATGAAAAGAACAGCTCGAAGGCAACCAGCCAAGTCTGATGATTGGAAATTTCACGTGTGGCTGGGCAGATCATCAGAATCAGGCCAGCAGTCCATTTTCTCTCCAGCTTCATAGATGAAGACCAAAAAAAAAAAAAAAAAAATTGGGGGGGGGGGCAGGGGCGGGGGGAGTGTCAGAAATGAGATGACGGCGAGAAACCTTCATAGCTCCTTGGTGATGTAGCGGGAGAAAGGGAGATGTTTGCACATGGATTAACTGATTGGGTTGCAGAAGGAGAGTTTTTTTTTTGGTTCAATCCCATGTGGTCTGGACAAGTTAGGATCAAGACGTGAGTTGAACCGTGGTATTCTCATATTAAAAATATAGGAAGAAGAATTTTAAAATCAGTACGTGTTATAAACTCAGGTTCTTAACAATGCTTAAGGCATTGTTTATAGTCGGTTTATAGTCAGTCACGTAATGGTCGCGCGACTGAAAAACAGACTTGCGATCATTTAAATGCAGTTTATAGTCGTGGCTGAAGTTGCAGCGACTAGTTGCTGAAGGACGCTGGCGACGTTGCTACAGAGTTCAATAATTTAACTTTGACATGGCGCTGACCTCAATTTTCATCAGTTGACCAAGGGGCTTGCTTGAGCCAAAACAAATATTGAATATGCAAATATGGCATTGAGATTATGGAACAAAATGGACGTCCATCCTTAAGTTTAGGCGGTGGGGACAAGAAACATTTTGAAAAGCAATTTCCTGGCATTTTTGGTTATTTGTTGGGCTGATGACTGAATCAAAAATCCACACAAAATATTCTTTAAAAAGTTTCCAGCAAATTACTTCTTAAACACGAATTTTTACCTGATGTTGAAAAACGAAACATCAGAAATCAATGATAAAAAATGTTATCCATATATTTTCAATGTCAGAAGCCAGGCTTCTACACACTGTACAAGTTAAACCTGTATGTGCCTTAAAATAGCAACATTAGCAATGCTGCAAACCTGGGTAATTGCCCTCAAGGATATACAGCCTTTTTTGTTGAATTTGCAAATTATGACATAAACAAACAAATAAAAATCCCAGAAACTGACTAGGTACACCAGAGCAGGATTCAAACCTGAATAGCACAATTACAATAACGAAAACAAATGTCCAGAATATTTGGTTTTTGGTCACAAGGTCTTATCACAATCTCTAATTACACACATTTGAGTTCAACATTACATTCTTGGGAGATCAATGGGAAAACTTTGCATTCTTTCCAGAATGTCTGCATCTCAAGGGGAACGTCAGTGGAGTTGTCTCGCTTTAAATTACAACGTGCCCAGCTACACAGAGTCCTATTTTAAAGAGAGAACATCGAGCCTGAGATTGGAATGACTCATCTGCTATACTAGCTCCTCTGATTCAGAGCGAGCATCTGGGAGAGAAGACACTGATTAAATATTAATTCTCGCTGCGTAAATCACTTGATGGTCTTGCATGTGCCTTGCATGAAAATCAGTCATCACTGACCAAGATGTGATAAATGTCCTGAAATGCTGTCAATTGTAACTTTGTTTTTTGAGCGGAAGTTTACTCTGATACTTGCTTGCACCAAGTGTTTGTGAGGTTCTGGAATGAACTTAGGGAAACTTTTATCTGAACCTCAAAACTCACAAAAGAGATTTGTTACATGGTATGACCGTAAATGTACTCTCATTGGCTCAAATGTACTCTTATTGTGCCCTTGAGCAAGGCACTTTGTCACTCATTGCTTCTCTCCACCCAGGAGTAAATGGGTACCTGTGAGGGCAGAGATGGTTATTGTGATTGAATAAGCTTGCTTGCGCCTAACAGGCAGCATCGAGCTATATACTGTATTGTATAATATCCAATGTTTTTTTAATGTGCCTGTTTGTTTTTACGAAAATTGGGTTTTAGTTTTCACAGACTGGGGGAACTTTTCATTTGATTATATTTTAATTGTTTTCTTGTGATGTGTTGTGTAAGCTTTCTCAGGAACATTTTAACATATATATCATATTTAGTGTAATGTTATAGTATTATTGTAATTTTTTAGCTGTTAAAACGAAAATGTAAATCATGTGCAATTCAGCCCCTGGCTGCGATTCATGATGCTTTATAATAAACCAATTTGAAATGAAATGAAAAAAATTACTCCCCAGCGAGCTGAGATGGTATTTGGAATGTTCAATTGGCCCAATGATAATAATACTGTAAGCGCTGTGATTTAGTTTACTAATAAGAATGTTCTTAAATGCCGATTATCATTATTATTATTATTGATCACTTCACCATGCAAGCCTTCAAATACAATTTTGTTTATTGGTTTTTTTTTGGGGGGGGGTGGCTTTTCCCCCTTTTTTGGCTTTTCGGCTTTTGTTTTTGTTTTAGTTTTTTCAAAATGTGCCTATTTGACAAGGCTGAAAGCCACTCAAGCTAAAGGGCTTCTCAAATAAGGGACAATGCTAGGCACTACAGGGTCACTTTCCTCTGTACCCCAAATGCAAACCTGATGAGCAATACCATAGAGGCACAGAGCTATAGGTGACCTAATCCCAAAGCATCCACAGGGGACCGGTAACAGATTCATTCCATGAAGGGCCACTTGGTCCAGGATGGAGTGATCAGCACAGACGTTGTAATTCTACCTGGTACTCCTCCTGATTTAGGGCAGCCTTCAAAACTGACTTCGCGAAGTGTTCGCGAACTTCGCGAATATCCCAAGAGCTAGCCAGTTTGCGAACTTCGCGGAGCTACTCATCCATCCGTGGTCAAGTTAATGAGGTAGCGCGAAACTTGCGCCTTTGTTATGTTAATGGTCGTACTGAATAATTCACAGCACTTGCCCGTCTTATTATCATAACGCGAAGTCAGCGAACATGCGTGCAGATGTATTTTCCAGAGACTGTTCGCAATCAGTGTCCAGAAGTAGCATGTGAAATGTCGATTTTTTTATTGCAGGAATTAGTCAAACAACCGAACGGATATTTGGACAACTTTCTGTTTTGGTATTATTTAGATGTTTCCGTATTATATAATGCAATCACTCAATTGTCAAAAATAAAGTTGAAGGAAACACCAATTGTCCAGAAACAAATTAACGTAAAAACACGAAAGATCGTTTTAAAAGATCGTTTCAAAAACGTTTCTCTCCATTAAGTGTAATAATTATTTTAATACTTTTTTTACAATACTACCCGGGAACCTAAATTACGGTATTATGCTTAACACGGTTCATTCAAGTAAATGAAACATTAAATGATTGAAATACATTGTACATGTAATTATTTTTATTACCTTCGGTTTGAAAATGAACCGAAACGAGTTTGGAAAGAAATGCGAATAAACTGAAGACAACTGTTGATCAACTCTCTATCGGGAAGTACAGAAACTGTCACTCATGAATTTTTACGAAGCCCACACGTCACTAAAATATCCTTGGCAACATTGTTACTATAGATATGCCTTGCGCAAGACAACCTATATATGGGATGTGTGGGCGGGTCTTATTGTCTATCAATCAAATCAGTTTGGCGCGAACGTTTCCCAGCTCATCTCATTGGTGGTGAAATGTCGTCATGACGATAAACCTGTCTGTCTTGCGCAGCGCCGGTGACAATTTCAAGTTCCCACGCCCTTATATTTTGGCGAGTAGCCAAACTGACCAGAATCCTTTTGCACTACATGCGGGCGTCGTTTAGAGCTGCCGACGGCTGTTTACTGTACAGGTTGTATCAGGCTACGCGGAGTTCGCGAACCTCAGCTGTGCTGCCGTCGTGTTCCCCGTGTCAACATACATCGACCAACGTATAAAGGTTGCATGGGACCTGACTTCCAGCGCAACGTGTGCTCAGATTAATAATGCCCGTTCCTTTGGAACTACTGACTGCGTATATTGGGCGCCGATATCAAGGCATTCCGAAGGGACGGCTGGTCTGGCGCAGTGTGAAGGGGAAAAACGGACGGTTGGCCATAAATTGTGACCATTTGGATTTTTTTTTTCCCGGAACAGAATTAAGATTTTTAAAACATGCTTAAAGTATACAAGTATAATGTAAACCTCACTGAATTGAAACTCCAAATTCGGCCATTTAAATTGTTGTAACTCCAAAATGCAAACACCTATGAAGCTAGCTGATTCAAACTCCATTGATTTTGTTGTGTAATTTTCATCATGGTGATACAAAATAGGATAATTTTATTTTTTGCTAAAAATGATATTCGTCGGACGCCCTAATCCAACATCTTTGAAGAATAATAAGTGAATTTGAAATAAAAAATAAAACCGCTCCCTATCATGGAAGTCTCGAAAAAGAAATGGTTTCGTGAATTTTTTTTTTAACCATATTACCCATGTTGATTAAAACAATTATTGTGAAAAAAATGTATTATTTTATTAGATTATTTCGTTTACTGTCGGTGTCGTACAAAACAAAGCCGTAAAAATATCAAGACCTCCATATGACTTGTGCCCACTTATAGTAAAAAGAAATGCTGGAGGATTCGACGACGAGAAGGGGAAAAAAGTAATTACATTTGTATTGAGCCTTCAGAACAACATAAACAAGTAGTGAAGTACACGCATAGCATGCAGTGGCTTGGACGGTACACAATAGATAGTCTACAAGATTAATGTGCGCATCTGTGCTGCAGCATAGCACTAGAGTCAGTTCCCCCTGCGACCCTTACACGTTGGTTGATGTATTGATGCAGGGATCACGACGGTAGCACAGGTTCGCGAAGTCCGCGGCGCCGTAGCTGTCAACGAAATCAACCGGCTCGACGCATCGTAACCATAGAGAAGCACACAAATACTAGTTGATGTAGTTTGACACAAGACGTAAATAAAAGAACAAGTTCGTCCTTGCATTCCATGCTCTATGCTCCTTGGTGCAGTACCACACCATGGATGAATTTTCTGGGCTGCTTCCAGAGGTTGCTGATTTCTACAAACCCCAATAGAAGTTATCCAAACACGCACTAAAGTCCTTTTCATTTCTTTGATACAGACTCATACTTTTCAAAAAGTGAAGTCGGACCAGGGAGGTAGTTTCAGATCAGTTGATAAAAAAAACCTTTGTCCATTAAACCCCTTTATCGGCACCACATTTTCAATTGACTCGACTGTACATTGTACCCATATTAAGTGATCGTACTGTTCAGCAGGCATGGTGATGCGATTCTGCAAATTTCTGGATTGAAATAAGAAGTTGATAAGACAGTTTTATAATTTATATAGATGAACATAAAGGCATCCGCGTTCTGATCATCCTTTCCAAACTATACAGACCAATTCCCGGTAAATAAACTCATGGGAAATTCCCGCGGGAGGTTTTCGCCCCACCGCCACCCCAGCAACCGTGCACACTAGACACATTTATAATAGCTCCCGTGAGCGAGAAGCAGTCGTTCCAGTCCACCCTCGCAATCCAACCCCGGGAAATGTGCCAAAATGTTTGTGGGCGGCCGGACGCACTCAGACAATTTCGAGAAAAAAACACCCTCACGTTTCTCGTAGATGATGGATGGCGTTGAGAAAAACAGCTCACTCGTGAAATTCACCACAGTAATAGTTTCGTGAAAGTAGCTGTTCAACTAAACTTACCCATATTCAGTACAGTATATTTATTGTGGAAAATATTCGCAGCTTTTTATTAGTTTATTTCGTTTACGCTGTCGGCCTGAATGACAATAATTCATGTACATGAACAGCCATGTAAATAACTCGGGACTTTCCCATTTTGAGCACGCAATGCATGAGCACGCACCGTTAATAGTCAGCTCCAGGCTGAACAATGCACTGAGGTTATGGGAACATTGTGTGATAGGGCTCCCGCGAACATTGCAGAGTCCATCACCAAATGCAATGAAGCACCCGTATCCAGTGAGAAATGACACGAACGAGGTGCAGAATTTTGCCTTCCTTGGCCGACTGAGTCTTCACATCGTAGATCAGATGAGTTATTCCTCCATGGTTGGTGTACTAATCATCTTGCCTATATAGTACTGTAGCAGTAGCAGATCAACTCTGCAGCCGCCCATGATACGTGTAGTGCCTACATTCCCATTATTATTATGCCCAATTCACTTCGATGTGTATCAATTATCATACAATTTAAGGTAATCAGTGTATATTACAATAATTATAGTTTTTGATTCTCGTTCATAAATCAAAACCCTGCCGCCCAGCTCATATTCAACATAATATCTTGGTGAACTTTGAGTTCGATGATGCAATAATAAAGTAACTTACTAATTTCATATTTATTTACTCATTGAACTTCAGTGTAAAAGAGCAATCATATTAGAAATGTATAGATCCTAATGGCGATCTTTGACGAGAAGAAAGTTGTAATAGGATTTGTGTATAAGTTTTATTTTCAAATTCTTTAGATAGACTGGCATTTAAATTAACAATTCTGAGATATTAAAAAAAAAAAATAATAATAATGTACAAGCATGCCAAATCCACACCCCCCTCAAAATTGCTTTATTTCAGACTTATGAGTTCACCCGAACACAATAAAGAAAACAAAAAGGTTTCAGAATTCCATGGGGAGTAAAAATGCAATCATACATGATATAGAACAACATAAACGTTCAGTACATAACTACATGTAAATGCACATGTACATGTATGTACATGTACACGTTGTACTGTACAATCGCGCTTGAAGTCAGCTCCCATGCGACCTTTTACATGTTGGCCCATCCATTGATACAGGGATCACGACTGCAGCACAGCCAGCTAGCTAGCTGAGCATGAGGTTCGCGAACTCCGCGTTACGTTTCAGCCCAACAGCCTGCACATTAAACAGCCGTCGGCCACTCCACACGACGCCTGGCGCGAAACTGGTCTGGCTGGTTTGGCTCCTTGCCCAAATAAGAGCGTGGGAACTTGTGTAGCACAAGACGGACAGGTAGATCGTCATGACGACGGCGTGTCACCACCAATGCGACGAGCTGTGAAAACGTTCCCGCCAAACTGGAGTTCACTGATAGGCAATAAGACTCGCCCAAACATCCCATATATAGGTTGACTAGTGCAAGGCATTTCCATAGTAACATTATTGTCAAGGATATCTAGTGACGTGTGTCGGCTTCGTAAATATTCATAACACAGTTTCTAAACTGCATGGTCAAAGTTGATTTAACCGTCCTCTTCAGTGTCTTACTATAATAATTTCTTTCCAATTCTGTAACGAAATGTTCATATACATGTATGTTTTGAAGAAACGGGAAATGATTTATTCTATCCTAATTGGACGCTTTTTATTATTCCTCTAAAATTACGGTTGATTTTGAATTGTTTTTACGGTCATTAAGCATAAAGATTACTGATTGTTCGGCTAAAATATTTGCGTTTGGGTGCATTACCTCCTTCAAAAGAAAATTTGTTATTTATTGCTATGGCATTTCAAAAAAGACGGAAGTATTTATTTTCGGGGTGAAACTCTGAGCATGGCCGGTGAGATCCGCAGCAACTTGAAGTTGTTTTATTGATAACGTATTAGGCCTGATATACTCCTCTTCAATTCTACCTTGGAGGAAAAATAGAAAGGGCTACATGCAGACAACATCTCCAGTAAATAAGTTCTACAAAATGCGGAAATCGGAAGCCATGGATAGTACACTTTTCCGTATCACGACAATCGGTGCTTAATTATATAAAAAAAGTGCAGTTCATATACAAATAATATAGATCGTATTTTGAGGCGAAACGCTTTCTGAAAATACATTTTTGCAGTCTTTGTGCTTGATGAATACCGCAGGTGTGAAGTTAAAATATTGCCAAGAAACTTGCGGCAAGGAATTTTCATTCCGATTTCAGGAAGTTGATTTCAAGTTGTCAACATTATCAAACGATGTGACGGAAATTTGCCACTTATCAAAAAATAGTCGGGAACACAGCGCCTTGCTAGCTCCTGGTTTAACAAATACCGCCGACGCAACTAAGCCTGAATATTACCGGAGCACTGACCGGTAGCTTACGCGAACTCCGCGTACGCCAGTTTCGCGCACTTCGCGAACTCAGCAGCTGTAGCATATTAGCATAGTTTTAGCATAACAAAGGCGCATTGTCATGCGATGCAAATGAACCTGCACAGCTCGAAGTTTACTCCTAACTTGGAATCAAAATTACTTCGCGAACTTCGCTGACTTCGCGAACGCTCAGTTTTGAAGCCTGCCCTTATTCACATGAATAAATAAAGGTTTCCCCGTGAAGGGAAAATGTTGGGAAAAGTGTGTTTATAATTACATGTATCATGTCACACAGCTAGATTTATCGGACGTTTCAACAAGGAAGGTCCCGTAAGATACCAATTCTACATCTATAAAGGATTTTGTTTAACAAGCTTTCAATAATATTTAGGCCTACATGTGAACTGAGGAGCGCAATCTAGAATTAAGCTTGCCAATATTGATTTTTCCTTTTTTTTTTAATGAAAAGTCAGTATATAAACATTATTTTAAAACATCTTTTCTTTGCCAAAAACATCTTCAAGCCACTGTATATGTATACCGGTGCATGTGTTTTTATTCAAATTCAAAGACATGTGGAATTGACATTTCTTATCTACTACATTTCTACTGACAATGGCATTACAAATTTGTTTTCTCTGCATATCTCTATGAAATTAAAATAATATACAAATCCGGAAATGAGGAGGCAATAACTATTATAATCACAAAAATTCATACGCAATACAATCGTAGGTAGTACTCGCGAAAAATCCCTTTGCGGATCGATAATGTGTTTCCCCCCTACTTTAGGCCCCCCTTGATAAATGGTCAGGTGTATGGGGAATTGCTTTACAGTACGTGCGCTCTGCTACATGTACAGGCATGCATGCGTGCGGCAAGTTACTATAGGTCTGGGGTAAACACCGATTTAATGGGAGGTAAGTGTGAAACATGAACCGAGTAGGCACCCAACATTAACATTTGTGGGATATTCAAGCAGCGTTTCAATGCATGAGAAATATTTATCATTATAACGAAGACTTTAAAGGGAACATGTAATAGGATTTTTATGACTTAGCTACATTTAATACAGCTTTCTTGCCATGTAACTATTACTTTCCACGTAAAAGGGAAGAAATTTCAACATTTTAGTTTTTAAGCTAATGAAAATTTCCATATTTATGAGCCAAAGCGTGATGTCATTCAAGGCAGAACAGTAGTGTCTCCATAGCTTTGTGTACAAATATATATCAAACTTTTCTTCGTTTTCTTGGAGTAAGTTCCACTTTTTACTTGTTTAATGTTAAACAGCTTGTTTGGACAAAAGTAGTGGCCAATATTTCTTCAAAACTTTCTTTTGTGGGTAATTTTGAAGGACATATTTTTGTACAGTTCATATGCACTTTCTGACAAGGAGTACTTTGTGCAATAAAAGCAAAATAGCGCCCTCTTACATGTATTGATGAAAGGATTTGCTAATAATTGAAAAACTACCACTTTCTTGTCACTTCCAATGAAAACAAGTATTAAGATCTTGTATGTATTGTTGCAACACATAGTAATGTGCATGAAAACAAGATGAGCTGAATTTCCACTGCATGTGTTTCCTTTAAAGAATTTTAAAGCTGGTACATTTTCAGAAAGCTTTTGAACAAGCATGTTCTACACTCTACACTTTGCATATATTCAGAACACTGCTGTCTCAAAAATCGGAATCCGATAATTTGCTACTTACATGTATCTGGGGTGATTTCTCAATGGGAAACTCATGCGTATCTTATGCTTTAAAAAAAGGGGGAATTCAAACAAAGCATGGACATATCAACTCATCAAGGGAAAGTGTTTGCCCCATTTCATTCAAGGTTACTTTGAGCTTCTTGCTCTTGAAGCTTAGCTTAAAGGGAATGTACAACATTTGCTTTTGCAGCAATTTTCAGAAATAAATGGATTTGGGGGATTAGTATGTTATAGCAGATATTGTTAAATTGACTTGCTTCACGTTTTGGGTTCGGAGATGCTGGAAAATCCAAGAAAACCATCCATGTTTTTGAAGTCTGGTTCCCTGACCCCACGTAAGATGAAACAGAGCAATTTATAGACTTTGGAGGATTGCAAGGTCAGAGAATCAGTCTAGAAGGCTTGTACCCCTTCACAGGAGTGCAATCAATTGCAAAGAAAATGCAGAATAACTAAATATGAAAAATTAGGAGCACTTTTTGAAAAAAAGTCAGTTTTCTCCAACGCTGGTCGGCCGACCAGCGTTGGAAATATACAAGTTTTCTTGAAAATGTCAGAACACCAGGAGCCACGATTTTACAGGATGCTTCCGACTGTCATTGCCAAACAATCCAGTAAGATATTTCGTGATAATTTGATCATTTTCGTTTTTTGATGGTTGCAAATGTTGTATCTTCCCCTTAAAGTGAAAGGCAGTAAAGTGGAAAAGCCGTCACGTTGACTGACAAACGGATGCTTACATGTACATCGCATAGATGTTGCCAGCTGTCGGATGTGAGGACAACAGCAAAGTGGGCACACAAAAGCATTGGTAATGAAATGGAAAACTTCAAGAAGAAAAAGGAGCTTAGTAAAGACATACAGTATCATTTGCTTTTCATGCATTTTTGTTTCGTTTCCAATAATAACATCACTAAAAATCCAAAGAACACTGTTCAAACCTACATGTAGCATGATGAAGTTTCAGCTCAGTGGATATTACACTTTTCAAGAAAATAGTGAAAAAACTTGCACAACCTTTTGAACACGAAACATGATTTCATCAATAAAACTCTTTCTTTCCAACAATCAGTCAATTGACTGATCATTGGAAATCACCAACAGTTCTTGATTTCTTCTAAATGACAGCAAGCCTGAGGAAAGAGTTCACGGGTGTTGGTACCAGTATGATGTTTAATCCAAGTAAGCATTTTGAAAATTATTCACTATACACAATGTATGTTACTTTGGGGATAAATGCTAGTGGTCTGATGTGCCTTTAATTTCTTCAACACTTTAAAGGACAGAGAAGTGATGACTGCATGTACATGTATCTAACCTAAAAGAAAAAAATCAAATGAAAAATCAACAATAAAAGATTGTAACTGGAAAAGATAGGTGATTTATCCAGAAGGAAAGAGAAATACAACCTCATTTGATACCAGACTCAAACATCATGAAAGTTAACAGAAATTCCCTAACTGTACAGTCCAATCATATCAGTGCACAAAAAGGTGTACACTCACATGAAATGGATTCGTCCAAGTTCCTCTGCTGTGCAATATATCTTCCTTTATTCCCAAACCTTTCAGGAAGGATTTATTGGTGCATTAAAAGATATCTGATTATTGTTTACAAGTACGTTGACAAGGTTTGAAATGTGCGTTTGAAATTTCCCTAATACGTGAACTTGTACTTGACAAATGCTTGAGAACTTTTTTTTCTCACTATCATGCAGGTTTATGCCAAAGTGATTGATACATGTATGAACATACCGGTAATGTATCAGTACATGTACTGTACCATAATAATTTGTCTAATTACAACCAAATAGCAAATATTTGTCATGTGTAGTTATTCAAACACAAAAGTTTTTTTTTCAATACTCATTCTTCTTCCTCTTGTTAAAAAGTACTTGACTATCTAAGTTCCTATTTTGAGTACATACACGTAATTCTTCAAGAGCTGAGATGAAAAATCACCTTATCTACGCATGTCGACTAAAGTAAATTAAACATGATGTTATGTGGGTGTATAAAAGCACTGCACACAATGTTATACATGTATGTACCATAGTGCAACGTACATGCGATGCAAATCTTTTGTTGGCACTCCGTTTTTTTTCCTAGTGTGAGTGCATTAAATTAAATGTCAATATATGATGATTATCTGCCCACATCCCTGGAAACTTGAAAGAGCAGTCACGTCTGTAGGCACCATACACATGATCGAGCCTCGCTGCCTCAATGCATTATACAAATACATGCAATGGTTATAAAAGCAATACTGTCTACAGATCTAAAGGCCTGTTAATTTTTACGAAGCTTGGATAAATATCTTCTGATTTCCTGATTCAATCCAGCAATTAAAGATCCAAACATTGCTGAATGTTGTTGATCTTCACAACACAATGTTTGCTTTATCTGTTGGATTCTGCAAGTCAAATAAGATTTGAAGGTTTGCAATGTTTGGGACAGTATACTGTGACCGTTGTCAGGAGACAGGCAGAGCATACCGTCCGAAACGAGGAGTTATGGTCAACCTTTATCTTATTGGATTATGTAAGCTTTGGCAGGTTATAGCTTTGTACACCCATAGAATATTCATATTTGGCAGTAGAACTCCCATAGGAAACACAAACAAAACCCAAACTACATGTCTTCTCCCCCATAAGGAGATACCTGTAGAAAACCTATGTAACCAACATGTAAAAGAGGCAATAGAAGGTAGGATATTTTATTCATCAGTCTGAAATGGAATTATGTAATACACCTGAACAATTGTTGACAGAGTATACATGTAACCACATAGACTAATTGCGGGGGCTATTCAGACGTTAAGTTGAAGATACATGTAGCCAATCAAAATCTTTATTTCTGGTACATTCTCAGTGAAATTAGCTGAAAGTAGGCTGATTGTCTTACCAGTACATGTATGTCCTATTTCTTCCCATAAAAAATAGGCAATTTGGCCTGATTAAATTGGAAAAAAGCTCAGCTCATACAAAGCCTGTTTAATAGAAAAAAAATAATCTAAAAGCAGATTCCAGATCAGGCCAAAAATATGTACACATGTACAGCTCTCCTATTGGCGAAATGCATGTTTTTGTTTAATTGTCTCTGTTTGTCTATGTTGGCCTGTCTTGTTGTCTGTCAGTCAATCAATGATGACGTTATCAAATTTGCCGCATGGCAGCTGAGAACACCTGGTCATTACTGGGGGGCACATACGGGTCCCCCCTCCCTCGAAATAATGAAGCGGCTCTATCTAGCTGTTCACTGGATGTCACAAGATGGCACAGTCAAATCCAAGCACTTAACACGCGGCAATTTGATTACAGCGACAAGCTCTTGAGCCTTGGGGCTAAATGTGACATTTGCAGCACATTCGTGGGGTTTCAAGATTGACTTACATGATAACAGGAAGGGGGAAGAGGGAGGGGAGTTTCTGAAAAGCACTCTTACAAAAAAATGAGAGGATTTAGTGGCAAAAGATTTTAAAGTGTTGGCAGAAAATTTGTAAGACCCGAGTAAGCCAACTTTGAAACAACAAAACAGTAGTTTTGAATTAATCACATGGAAATCTGGAAAGTAGATTATTATCACTATGGCACGACGCAGCCAGGAATTCCGTGGAAAAACAAACATTTTGAAAATAGTGATCTACGTGTAAATAACTTTTCATGAATTCAAAAATCATACATTTCATCCAAATTAAGCTTATGTGGTGTTGTTAGGCAACAAAAAAAGGGGGGGGGGAAGACAGAAAAAAAAAGGAAACAACCAACTTGTGATGACCCTTCGGTATTATGTGCTGGTGTCTTTTCTTGTCCTAAGCACAAAACCAGACAATGCTATTGAAAGCCAGTGATGTGACCGTAATGGCAGCCCCAAACAGTTAACAAGACCATTTGATGAACCATCCTTTACTAACTTGTGTTTCTGAAAGTTAGTCAAAGTGTTGTTGGTCGCTGTGAGGACTAATGTTTACCTGCGCGCTGAAGAGCACTCACGCACACACACAAACGTTGCTCTGTCTCGGTGATCCAATTAGAAATTTATGGCTTTATGCTACAAAGTCCCAACAAAGTCAAATGGTAATATTGTTACTTTGATTGTATATATTTATGAATTATAATGTGATTAACTGATTTTTATAATTACCTTGGATAGTTGATGGTTTCTGATTGGTCGAGACTCGATCACGTGACCGGTCATTAACGGTGATAATGGACCGGCTTCAAAACTCAAGCGAATAAATGGCCCCTGAACCAGCATTGATCAAGCCCCGTTCAGCCCCATGCAAGCCAATGATTGGTCAAAATATAGTAACAGTCCTGCGGTAGCTTTAAACAATTGAGCACTGCACATGCGCTCAACCCCCATCGCGTGAGACTGACGCGCGCGTACGCAACACAGTTGCTAGGGATGCGTGCGTGCGCGTAAGGAAGTTTTGAAACGACATCGGATCGTACAGCAGTGCAGTAAATACTGAGGATGTTAACGACGGAAGCGTAGATCTACGATTTATTTTCTTTGAAACACTTCACCCACCGATATATTTACCTTTCCTAAACCAAGCATCTTTGTAATTCCGGACACAAGGAATGTGTAAACGAGATTTCAGCTTCCTCCATCAGGTAAAGATATGAAAACATTGTTGTAATTTGTTTCGCTACAGTTTCTGTTGAGTTTACAATGTACGTCGTTATAGCAGTTAAGCTAAAATATGGCCCATGAACATGAACACAAAAAAGTCTGGAAATATCGCCGGAAAAAAGTCACAAAATTGGAGCTTTTAACTGTTTATTTCGTTACAAAGGTATTTATTAATGGGAATAACAGTGTGAGGATCCGGTCTTCACTGCGTGATAATGACCGGGTGTGGGGGTTTGACCGCTGTTAATGGACCGAGACGAACATTAACAGCGGTCACCCCCACACCCGGTCATTATCACGCAGTATAGACCGGCTCCTCACACTGTTATTCCCTTAATAATCAGAATTTATTGTAATTGGCTTGTATTGTTTACAGATTCAAGAAGTCAATACAGTTCAGACCGTCCTGTTTGATTGTGCAGTTTGTGGCAACCAGCAGAAGCATAACCGCCATCAGCGGTGAAAACTTCAACGTCCGTTATTCATCGACTGAACTTGTGCATGCCAAAGTGGACGCCTGGCTAATGATAACTCTAATGCAGTGTAGAGCCCAGAGCACACACTCTTTTCACCCAAATTGTCGGTGGGAATTTTTCAGGAAAAATCCATTTGACGCAGCGTTTATTTTGTGGATGTAATTCACAGACATTACAGGTGCTCACAGAAAATAGGTAAAAGCACGGAATAGTTACAGAAGGCAAATTGTTTTGTGACGGCTACACGTTGTTTCCAATTCAAGAGCCTTGAAAAGTGATGTTTTATCAGGCATGCAACTGGGAATTTAGAAAAAAAAACAAGGAAATTCCAAACCACACAAGACTTTGTACAGTGTTTTTCAATGTGTAATGGTATTCATGAGAAGTAAAAAATGAGGAAATCAGCGGATCCGAGGAAAAGTTGCATGCCGGTTTTATAAGTGATAACTTGGCCAGTCAAATGATAGCAAATGATTTCCTAGGCCATTGACCTTTTCTTGACCTTTCAACCTCTCCTTGACCTTTGAACTTACCCAGCCTGAGCACAGAGAAGAACAGGACGGACAGCTGCAGCAGCATGCCAGCAATCACCACAAAGTTGATGGCAGTGTCGTGGATGTCCTTATCGATGCGAGACGGGGAGTAGGCAAAGTAGATGTTGTAGCGATCCACCATGTGCTTGAACAGGAGGTACAAGAGACCTACAATATAAAAAAAACAACAACAAAATGATTCAATAGTGTTTTGATTTTTTGACCAAAAAGGTATTTATGAATGGGAATAAATGTGTGTTCGGTCGGTATTAAACACTCTGTTTAAGACCGGTGGGAGTCTGGATGGGCGATAATTACCCTCGGCTTCGCCTCGGGTAATTATCGCCCATCCAGACTCGGGTAATTATCGCCCATCCAGACTCCCACCGGTCTTAAACAGATTGTTATAATACCTCCCGAACACACATTTATTCCCTTATTAACCCTCCTATGCAAACATACATTCTGTGCCAAGTCCTTGCTGTCAAAATAAATCAAGTGAATTAATGTTTCAACTGTTAAGAGCTCCCAGCCTACGCACAAATTTAAGTACGATTGACTGGCTTTATGTAACTTGATACGAGCTACCTATGCTTTGACTGTAGGTGATTGACGTGCCAGCTGGCACCACTTTGCCTGTTTTTGTCTGTTGACTGAATTTAACTAGTCACAGTGCTTGCTTAAAATACGATATGACTGTTGGTGACTAGCCTGTGTAAAAGACATGGCAGGGGCAGAGGATTGATTTTTTGACTGTCTGTGACTGTTAAGCAGAAACGATCCAAAACTCCTAGTCTGTAATCTCCTTGACCATTACTAGATGATGGATGTATAAGATTAGAAAAATACATTTTTAGCTTTATTCACTGAGCTGCTCTGTCGTGGAAAATACATAACGCATTACATAACGCTGCACCCAAACTTGACTTTACATTAATAGTTGTTTAATGTGCAATGGTATTTTTTGGAGCCCTGAAAGATTTCAGGTGAAATGAATAACCTACATGTGGAACTTAAATCTTAAAATGGGGAACTGCATGCTCATGGAGTTAAAATAGGAAGATGGCTGCCAAAGTAGTGCTGGGCATTCACCACACGTACATGTGATATAAAAATACATGCAGACTGCTTCAATGCCCCAATCAAATTTGATTGTGAAAATCACCGTCAATTTGCAAACGAGTGAATAACGCTGTCTGCCACTGTCCTGCTAAAAGCCGGGCTCTAACTGAAAAATCCTCTTTCTTGAGAGTCCGAGGCTTAAGGCCAGTGAGGAGCCAAGTGGATTTATTACTCGCCGGGAAAGACAATTAGAGTCTGAGATTATCTTCAAAGCCGACAATCCTGTTATTTTTCTCTTTTCTTCACTCCTATCATGAATCCTTATAAATTAAAAAGGCAGCGTCCTTGAGGAAGACGCTAGTATCCTTTCTTATCAACAAATTCAACTTGTGGTGACTGAAAAGGGGATAAAGGGTAGCTCTCTCTGGTTTTGGCAAGTGGCAAAAACTTAACACAATCAATTACATATGTACCGGCTCCGTTCACAAGTACCCCCTCACCGGCAAAGAAAGTACAGTTGGGGGTGACTGACCGACGCCATCTTGCCTGACTGCAATTTTGCCGCGATGCGCGGCCACCACCAGAGTTGTAATGACTCGAGTCAATAACTCGACTCGAGTCCGACTCGAGTCACAATTTTTGGTGACTCGACTCGACTCGAGTCCCTAAGGGTAAATGACTCGACTTGACTCGTGTCACTGCAAGCAAATGACTCGTCTAGACCCGAGTCCCTCATCAGAAGACTCGACTCGACTCGAGCAAAGGCTAATAAGACTCGAGTCCCAAAAATAAAAGCGCAACTTTGCGAAAAGTATTTGCAATGACTTACGGTGCAAAATTTATGCTCACTTTACTTTGCTTATAAAAACATAGTAGTCATGTACAAATATACAACGTGTCACAATCTCCCACCTCATGGTTCTAGAACGCACAAAATACTATCCAGGAACCAGATTTTTAAACACATTTTCTAATTCGTTGTTTCATCATTGGTTTTGGGCGATTTCTTATAAAGCTCTTGGATTCGAACGCTGGCTAAACTTATGGCCTCCTTTTACAAATTTGGGTATATATAGTGTTCAAATAATCGTGACTCGAATTGACTCGAGCTAAATATTTGACTCAACTCGACCTTTTGACCTAATGACTCAACTCGACTCGAGTCACTTCTTTAAAATGACTCGACTCAACTCGAGTCACTTCTTTAAAATGACTCGACTCGACTCGAGTCACAAAAATGAGTGACTCGTTACAACTCTGGCCACCACTAGCACTGCGTGTACATAGTACAACTGAATCCCCTGGTGTACGTGCGTCACACACAAGGAACGGTGCGCGTCAACCAGCGAAATGTCCCGCCCATGGGACGTCGTTGCTAGGTAAAAGGGCGCCCTCTTTCGTTGGCGCACAGAGCCCATTAGTTCAGATTATTCTTACAGTTACACTTGTACATTGGTCATGTGCTTCTCAATATGTAAAGACTTGCAGTGTTCGTTTGAGTCAAAATGTAGCCGAGGCTGACATGACTCCGGTACATGTGTAAATCATGACAGCATTTATTAAGCATAAATTTCTACATTACACTTTCCAAAAAATTGACAAGTTATCACTAAAGGTACATCAAAATTGGTAAGAAAGAGAAGAACACTAGCAAATAAGTGTTAGGGTCATATGAGGGTTGGGAAGTTACTGTACCCTCTTCGTCGTGACCCCAAAATTATATAAAGACATTTACATTTTTGTACATGTAATCTAATGCATTACACTGCATGGATTACATTACTCCTTGATGAAACCATGAAGCGTGTACTTAATGCCCGCGAAGCAGGCGTTTGCCCATGAAACAGGTGTTTGCCTGCACAGTGGTTGTTTGCCCGAGTAGCGGGCGACTTGCCTGTGAAATGGGCGACAGACGGTGAAGCTGCCTATATACCCCACAAAGGGTGTGAGGCAAAGCCTTGTGCACATATGTCAAGGACTTTAGTATGTAACAACTAAACGTCTGTCACGGCATCCCTACGAATCTGGCCACGGGATGAGTGAGTGAGTGATATAATAAGGAATATGGGTAGGACTTTGGAGAGTTTGTCACACAATTAGTAATAAAAGCGTTTAAATCACGACGCAAGGCAGCTGATTCATGAACTGGTACATGTACATGTACCGGTACATTGGAAGTAATCGTGACTTCAACATGTACTCAGTCATTTCAGTTGATCAGAGATCAAATCCTAATGAGGACTTTTCGTTACTTTTCATTTCCTCTGATATAAATAACAGGTGACGCATTCTCGCAGGGCTTTATTCTCTTTCCTAACACCTGCACCCAATCATTTCTGCCCAGTTCTGTCTCATTCTGCCAGAACACCTCACATGTGAGAAGGAACGGTTACAACACGTAACGCTTATGCTGGGTTTGTGTTGTAGATGACCGTTAGATATATGCATGCAATGGATCAATCAGAAGATGGGAAACTTGATCCTGCCCGACCCCCGCATGGGCCAAAAAAAAAATGCAGACCAGGACACCTCCTGTGAAAGACACTCAAGTGGTTCAAATGGTACCTCAGAGGACCCCTCTGACACACTTCATTAACTCTGACACTGCATGGAGTGTCCTGGGACCGACCAAACGTGTTGGATCAAAAACCAAAATAAACAAAAGCATCGTAAATCATGGTATGCCAATACTGTGGTCCTATTACAGTCCATGTATCGATATTCCCCGAAGTGTGTCTCCATCTGCGGAGGCGTGAACTTCATTCCTCGTTCCAATTTCATATTTTTTCTTTTGTTACCCTGCTTTAAAGTAATTTGTTTTTTTCCTGGACACCTTTACGATGATTGATATGAGCTGATATGGGTTAATGCATGCTGCTACATGATAGATTTGCTGAAATCAATTTCAGGAATCCGTTACTCAATGGGGCCCCTTTTTTGATTGTGTGAACTTTCTACGAAATAAAACAAAACAAAAATAAAATAAAACCTGCAGATTATAAAAAATATATGAAAAACACACATACATGTATGCACAATCAGAAAATAAAATGACTTAAGAGTCAAAGATTTTACATGTACATATATGTTATAAAATTAGGAAGGAGCCATCTTCCTGAACCACCTGAACACAAATTACACACCCCCTATACTTTCATTTAATAATTGGAAACACAAACATGACAAAAGCAGACAAAAAATCTACCTTACTGCCATGAGCCTTGAATAGGCTGAGGAAAGTTGGTTTAACTGCCAATTACAAATGTACTATTTGCCTCCATTTGGGGATTATTCAGAGGCACATACACAATCATCATCTTCAAAGAAGACTTTAAATTTAAACTAGACTTATGTTTGTTGACCAACACGTACATGGCTGTTTCGGCATTTTGTTAAATAATGTTCAATTATACATTTCGCTGTGCAAGATTTGTAAAAGGCCTATTGCTCCTTTAAAACTAAATGGTCATTTCAGAAGCATTTGGTTGGGTATATCACATGATATAGTATAACATGGTTGGGTATCTCATAGTACATGTATATCACATGATGTTCCAGCCAAACCCGTTAGATGCTGGATTTATTATTGAGGACACGATTTGGTCTTGCTTGTACCGTATCCAGCTCCTTATACCGATGACGCATCTCTGATGACAGGGATGGGTAATCCTGGGATTTTATGAAGCATCATATATCCTAGCAACCACAAAAGACCTTGGCGCCAATACATTATTAGCCCTCGGCCATTTGGGGAGCAATATAAATCATTCCCGTGGGACAATTAGGACTCCCCACGAGACAAAAACAAGTTCATATACATCGAAATATTTGCCAACGATACATGTAGGTAATCTGACTAAGCCCTGTACATGTACACTTGACATGTACATAAATTTTAGGCTGATCAAAATGGTGTTGTTCATCACAAAATGGAAAAACTAACACTGAAAGAAGGGGCAAGATTAGGTGTTGCGCTTAAATCATTATATCTCCTAAATTAAAGCCACAACTTCTTTGTGTTTCTACATTTAATTTTTTAAACACAACACTAAGATTCAATACGGCTTTTTGGTTATGTTTTCAGTAACAATTTTTATCCGTGTAGCAAGTTGCCAGTAAAACACAGGTAAAATTTGTGTTTTGTTGTAAAAAGAACCAATTTAACTAGGAACACAAAATAGTAACACATTTAAATTTCCATTTGATCAAATTTATATTCAAACATTGTCATCAAGACAATTCCTGTTAATGTACGCTTAAGGAGACATTTTTTCGTCATACTGTTAAGTTCTACCTTAAGCATGTTAGGGAGACACCGGACATGAGGGAGACATTTCAATGTCCCCCAAATGTCACAACTCCTACATGTATTTAGAGGCAAAATGTTAGTGTCGCAAATAGGCTAGATCGATTGCTCGTGGGTAGGCTAAGGCAAAAATTGGGGTTAGGGCTCATTGAAGTTGGATAAATTTTTTGCACCAATAGGGAATGTCTCCCCATAAGGTACGGTACCATTTGCCCTAATTATAAAAACAACTTAACAACATTTATAAAACAGACACAAACAGCATAATAGAACACAAATTTGCACATTAAAATCATTATACATGTAATACCCTCCAGCAATTATTATACAAATATTGAATGCTTCGATTGGTGTAGTAAAACTAGCCTCCCGAGGTGATCCATGGACATTCTATTTTCCCGAAGCCGAAGGAAAATAGAATGCTCCATGGATCACCGAGGGAGGCTAGTTGTACTTCACTACGAGATAAAGCATTCAATATTTGTTTTATAACACTTCATCCACAGATTCTGCTGGGTTTCAATATTTTAAATTATTTAAATCTGAACACAATTGAAACAAACTATAATTTCAATACAAAATTGGTGGAAAATGTATTTCTCTCTTCCAAACTACCCCTTCATGAAATATTTGAACCCAACTCTGCGGCGCGCTTTCTTTGGAACAAAACGCGCTACGCGCACACCAGCATGCATTTGCACACAAATACCGCGCCGTGGTACTTTGGTTGCTAATGGTATAGTACTTTGGTTGCTACGGGTATAGTACTTTTGGCCGTGCACAGAAAGATAGCAAAAATAGAAAGTATCATGTGACTTGCTCTCGGCCAATCAAGACACAGAATCTGTGGGTGAGGTGTTATAACAACAACTATCGGTATGTGTACCAATAGTAGCAACGGTTCAGTATACCGGTAGGTTTCATCACGTACATGTCAACTATAAAAAACACGATGCTGATTTTAAAAAGTTGACCTTTTCCCCCTTTCTTGTTACATTGTATTTAACTCCTTCTATTCTAAATTATTGAAGTCAAATATTTAAAAGCCATCTAAAACTGTAATAATTCTTGGCATATGCAGCACAAGAACAGTGAAATGTTTTTTAATTCCCATCACAAACATCAGATTCCAATAACAGAGAAGCCTAAAAAAAAATAATATAAAACTGAGCCACTGATATTGTGGTAAATTGTCATGCTGAGGGACAAACAACTGAAGGAATCAGTTTACCGGTAGGTTGCTGTGGTAAACTGACACCATAGACTTGTATGATAAGCCAAAGGTGACTAGATGAAGGTAGGAAATTAAAATGTCAGCTTCAGTGTTAATGGATCGGACACTTTCAGCTGTCAGTTTCTTTTCATTGACTTCTGCTGACCAGCAGTCATCCACAGAGTTCTACAGCGTGTTTCAATAAAAATGTGGCAGTTAAGTCCACTCTCTTTTTTGCAAAACTTATCTATAACGTCTGAAGCAGTGGTGGCGGAACGCTTTTCAAACTGAGGGGGGCAACACCAAAAAAGGGGCACTTGCTCAGGAAACAAGGCACCTTCCATCGGTGTGAAAGTGGAGGAAAAGAATATGGTCCCGTTCTTTTTGCTATCAACCTATATGAGGAACAAATTATGCATACATTGTCCATCTTGCTCTTTTTGTTTCTTTTACCTAGTTATGTACCATAGAGGGACCATTTGTTTTTTAATCACGAGAGGGGCACTGTTGCTTTTGATACCCAGTTCAGTGAGCATTTTATTATATTTTTAGGGGCCAGTTTTCCATCTTGAGAGGGGGCACAATTTTAATGTTGTGAGCGCGGCACTAATTGTGCTTTCAAGGGGCAGTTTTCCATCTGGAGAAGTTATCGCAAGAGGAGCACTATTGTTTTTGATGGCCAACTTTCTATCTCGAGAGGGGCACAATTTAAATTATTGCAAGAGGGGTACATGTATTTGTGCTTTCGAGCAGTAGTTTTCCATCTCGAGAAGGTGCACAATCTTGTTAATGCAAGAGGGGTACTTGTGTTTTTGAGGGGCAGTTTTGCATTACAAGAGAGGAGACAATTTTATTTGTAACACAATCATATGCTTTCATACGTGTGCGTTTGAGGGGCAGTTTTGTTTTCATCTCGAGGGGGCACATTTACAGAATGGTCTTTATCCCATCTCATTTGGACACCCCGGTCCAGAGATACAGCTAATTAAATGAAAGGACTTGAATTCCAAATTGGGCCATTTTTAAGATTATCTGGTATATATATAATGAAAGGCATTCACATACCAAGATGGTGCGTGAATGCTTTTCACTAGATACCAACTAATCTGAAAAGTTGCGCAACAGATTTTGACAGTCTTTACAAGCTCTACAGTAAACTTTTAAACATAAGGTCCATATCACACAGAACAAAAATCCTGTCAAGGGTAAAGAAACACTCTATCATCTCATGAAAAAAGTGTTGTTTGACTGCTACATTTGGAGACATGCTGTATTAAAGGGAATGTACAACATTTGCCTTTGCTGCAATTTTCAGAAACAAATGGACTTGGGAGATTAGTACATGTATGTACACAGCAAATATTGTTAAACTGACTCGTTTCACGTTTTGGGCTAGTAGATGCTGGAAAAACGTAGCAAACCACAACTGTTCTTGTAGTCTGGTTTCCCGACCCCACTTAAGATGAAACAGAGCAATTTATAGATTTTGGAGAATTGTAAGGTCTAAGAATCAGTCTAGCAGGCTTGTACCCCTTCACAGGTGTGTAATCAATTGCAAAGAAAATGCGGAATGACTAAATATGAACACATAGGAGCAGAGGTTTGGAAAAAAGCCATTTTTTTTCCAATGCTGGTCGGCCGACCACAGTTGGAAAAATAGTTTTTCTTGAAAATGTCAGCACACCAGGGGCCACGATTTTACAGGATGCTTTAGACTGTCATTCCGTAACAATCCAGTAAGATACTTCGTGATAACTTGATCTTTTCGGTTTTTGATGTTTGCAAATGTTGTATCTTCCCTTTAATTGGAAAAGAGCAGAGCAGAGTTGCAGTAAAGCCAAACTATTCCTAACAAGCCAATCACAAGTCCTTCTGTCTCAAGTCAGATCATAGGCTATTTAAATGAACTGTGACAAAGCTATTTTCTCTTAATTACGTCTCTTAATGACTTTTTGTGATAAGACTTGTGACAGAATTGTGGTCTGGCTTGTGAAGGACCACATTATAACCCTGACAAAAATTATAAATGGGGGAAAATGTTAAAGAGTTAAACTTACCCACAGGTGTAACTAGTGGACAGGTGATACTGTAGACCAGAATAATGGAGAATGTAGTCAAGACCCAAGCATACTGCACACCATACTGAAACTCATATGCTAGCCTCTGTAATGAATTAAAAAAATGTATCAATTAAAAATTATATCAGGCAGAATCCGCCAACAGCAAAGGCAAAGTAATTTTGCACTCCCCCCCCCCCAAACAAAACTTTGTTTGGTACATGTATTTGTTTGATAAACTCTGACACATATATACAGAGCGCACCGACGATTCAAAATAGCTATACCGAACGATCGTCGTTACTTTAACACTTCCTTCCGTCATGATATTCGTTTATTATGGCGCCCACTGTATTATCTAGCTTCATTACACAGTGATTCAAAACCTCACTAAACTTTGAATTACCTCAAGTATGCTTTAATCTAGTGTTATGTAATCGCAAAGATTTTAGTGTGGTACACATAACAACACACAGTCACTACTCTTGCAAGGTTGCGAGTCTAAGAGCGTGCATGGGGCTACTGAATACTGTTATCAACTGGTCAGAAGTTAATTCAGTGGCGTATTAAGGTCATTTTTATTTGGGGGGGGGGGAATGGTTCCATTTTCCTATGGGCGCTGTTCAAACCAGACGATTATGGCCACAATCGGACAATAGGTGGCGCTTTTCAGGGCGGTACAATTGCCGACGTTCGTGCGAAATTCCTAAAAGGGCACTCGTAAAAACTCGCTGGTCCAAAAAAGGGGCACTTGTGTTTAAAAAAGGGCACTCTATACAAAATCTGGGGGAAGGGGGGTTAACAGCTGGTGAAAAGTCAGGGCACTTGTGTTCAAAAGGGTACTCTTTACAAAATATTTTCTTGGGGGGGTTATACCCCCTTCCCTATCCCCGCAGGCTATGCCACTGTTATTCCTGGAGAATGTTTATGACCAGGAGTTGGTTCCTACTTTCTTTCCTTATGTATGGGTGGTGGTGTGTGTGTTAGGCATGCAGGAGAAGGGGACTTTTTTTTTGTTTTTACTGTTTGTGATAGGAGGAAGCTGAAGGATTCTAAACAACTTCCCCAATCACTTTTTTTTCACAGTTGAGTTGTCAGTTTTAAACAATGCTAACTTCAAAGCGGAAATACCAGGGGTAAGTTGTTCAGAATCTGCAGCTAAAACACAAAACAATGGGCTTACTGTGGATACAATTTCGTCACCGGTTTCACGAAGGGACGGGCATGCGGATTTTGAAGAAAAACCTCTTTCGAGATAATTGCAAGAGAAGTTTCTCCGTTCTTAAAACTGCAAAAACTACTACTTTGCAACAACTTTATGCAATAAGGAAACCTTGACGTAATTCTTCGATAGGTGAACTTTAATTTGAACCCGGTAATTATAATTAAAATAGTGGTCAAAAAGCCAAAATTAATTAGTAAAGATGCCCGTCCTTTCGTGAAAACGAAAATCTCACATTTCCACATTTACGCCCTTCTTCATGTTCTTGTTCAACATGCTTTTCTATTGGGAAGCGTGCGGGTGTTCGATTACGCGCACGCAGCTGAGAATGTAACAAAGATGTTCGCGTCTCTTCGTGAAATCGCAAAATGCAATTATCGAGATGCCTGCCCCTGGCATCATTAATGTTATTCAGGAATTAATGATGTTTTGCTTACGGAAACATGTCAGAATGCTTAAGTACCATGTTTTAAAGCAAAATAGTGAAAAAACTCGAAATCGAAAAAATTGTCAATTTTGACATGCCCGTCCCTTCGTGAAACCGGTGACGATTTGTCTGCAACTTATCCTAGATGATAAATGAGATCTCTCCTTACACTTCTCTTGGTGATCTTCTCGGCCTTCGATCTGGTCCACAGCATGGTGATCCCGTACAGGAAGAGCTCCGGGAATCGTATCAGCTCCAATGCTGTACCGATGAACGCCGAGGTAATGACGTAGTTGACAAAGAAGGCTCCGTTCTCCGGCAGGAAGATGCAACTAATTAGTAATAGCAGGATGCATATTTCATTTTTTTTTACAAACTTGTAACAAGTTTTTGCGACATAATTTCATAAACGCCGTATACAGTACTTTGTGTTGATGAGGGCTTACAAGAAAAAGTTTGTAAGCTTCCACTGGTGGGACTCGTACCCTAATACAGCAGTGGGTGCCTTTGCTGCGACCAGTCATTTAATAAATTTGTCACTGAATTTTTGTATCGACTATTGTGTGCCAATTCTAAACAATCTAAAAGAAAAATAAAGAGCCTAAGTCCTTTAAGACAAATGTGACCTTCTCCTGTGATAACCACAAAGTTACAAGATCAAGCACACACCAATGTTAGTGTCAAGATGAATGTAGGTCTGAAAAATGGTCCGGAAATTGACCATTTTGCATGCCAACCTGATTCTCATGTAGGAGTATTAACACAGACATCAGAGAGCTACATGTGCATAGAAGTCTGCATCAAATCCCTGCTTGAAGAGCTGTAAAGTATCTTAATAGTTTGAAGTCCCCATCTCGAATGCACCCCAAGAAAATATCCAACTGAGCATGTTTAAAGGTACACTGGAGCATTTGCATATTGTGCATTTTTCTTTCTTTGAAGCAACGAAATTGTTCAAAATCTTAAGTAGGGTGTGTAACAACTAACTTGCTGAAGTTTCAGCTCAGTGAATACTACACATAAAAAAGTGTGCTAGAAGGTGCCCCACTAAATTTGAGACCGCCTTCAGTGTTAGTTGAAGGCGGAATAATTTCGCAGGGTGTTTGATACCAGTCCTATCTTAACTTTGAGCAAGTTTCTGTCATTAAATCGGTAGGCACTTTTCTGGAAAATTGCAAATGTCCTACGTGGCTTTAAGCAGTACATGCAATTGGTAAAAACAATTGTGCTATAATTGACTTAAAGGTACATTCCATCATTTGTAATTTGTGCATTTTGTTCGTTTGAAGCAAAAAAAGTGCTCAAAATCTAAAGAAGGGTGCTGAACAACTAACCTGATGAAGTTTCAGCTCAGCTTCAGCTGTATATTTTGAGAAAAACAACATTCTAGGATCTCGATTTCAAATCAAAAGTTGCTGAATCATGTTTGAATTGGGCCTAAATTCTGCGTCCAAGACACGTTCTCACTGAGCCAATTGCAGCTGCAGAAGATCCGACAAATTATAGCAACTGCGCGGGCGTGTGCGTCGTGTCAATGCTTGCGCGCACTTCACCGAATCATAGTAAAACGAACTACTAACGGAAATTTCCAACGATGCGCCTTTCGACGCATCGTTGGAAAGGCCTTCTTTTGTTGATTTCTTCAAAATGAAAGCATGCCAGAAAGAATAATTTCAAAGGGAGTTTAGTCCCCTTACTATCTTTCAACCAAGTATGTTTTTCAACAACAATTACGTCGGTTACTTTTTGGACAGCTGCAAATGATGGACTGTAGCTTTAAGTTAAGTCTTACTCTTCTGTTACTAGACAACACAATGTATTTTGAGGAATTGTTGGTTTGAGTTATCTGAATAGATAATTACTTCAAGGGAGAAATTAAGACAGGTTTTGGAAACGCTGTATCAATATTGAGTTGCATAGCCTGGGTGCTGAGTTACTGGTGAGTGCGGTGGAGCTAGCCTGATGACAAGATGATGAAATGTTAGTATTAACTCATTAGTTCCTATACAGCCTTAAACTGCCCGGCCTGTTACTCCCGTAGCAGCACAAACCACCTCTGCACTGAGTTGTTTTATGGGTTCAACAGGGAATAAATACAGTGCAATACTATGTACATGTAATTCAAGTGATACAATGTAATAGAAGTGCTTATTGGTTTATTTAAGTGTAAGGGGGTATTTAAAGAGGTTGTGGAATGCTCAAAGACATTTCCGTCATTTTTCGGGTATATGTAGCCTAAGGTGTGATGAAATAAAAACGACTATTGTGTCTGTCATGAAATGAGTACAAAAGGTACTTTTGAGAGTTCACCCACAGATTCTGTTTCGAACGTGCAATTTGTGTAAAAGTCGTGAACACAGTTGAAAAAAACATAGTAAATCGTGACGTAATAAACAGGACTCGTTTATACTACAGGACTATGTTTTGTTTGCTGCCCCCAACGACGACTTTTACACAAATTGCGTTACGCACACCAGCATGCATTTGCACACAAATACCGCGCCGTGGAGATAGTACTTTGGTTGCTAATGGTATAGTGCTTTGGTTGCTAATGGTATAGTGCTTTGGTTGCTACGGGTATAGTACTTTTGGCTGTGCACAGAAAGATAGAAAAATAGAAAGTATCATGTGACTCACTCTCGGCCAATCAAGACACAGAATCTGTGGGTGAGGTGTTATAAAAGTGCTTGTTGGTTTATTTAAGTGTAAGGGGGTATTTAACCACCAGGATATCTGATACACGATGCACATGTAAGGGGATAATCACATTCCCTCCCCACATCAAGG
The DNA here is from genome assembly GCA_029964075.1 of Patiria pectinifera. Taxonomy (NCBI): domain Eukaryota; kingdom Metazoa; phylum Echinodermata; class Asteroidea; order Valvatida; family Asterinidae; genus Patiria; species Patiria pectinifera. The sequence continues at coordinate 21,076,619 of CM057142.1, read as the reverse complement.
AGGTGTTGCTTATCACAAACATGAAAAAAACTGTATCAAGGAAGCAGGAAACATACAGATAATCTTGCAAACAAACAAGTGCAAATGTTGAGTGATGTGCAAATGTCATGAATGTAAGCAATCTGATGAGGTCAAGTAAAGTTGCTAAAAACTAATTGAATAGACCATATCAAAATAGTTTCTTGTTGCTATGACATATCATGTGACAGGCATGATGCCCACTGTAAATGAGTACAGTCATGACAGTGCATACAATGCTTGTCTTACATGTATAGCAGAGCATGTTGAAGCAACTAGGGACTATTCTGGTACATGTAGGTCTATAATAAACAACAGCAGTGTTTGTAGACCCACAAAAACGATACAGGCAAGTCAAATTGAAAGGACAAAAAAACTGTAATGGTTGTTGCCCCATTTCCATAATAATGCCTTGCTCAAGGTCACACGCACCATGACCCCGGCTGGACTTGAACCCACAACCCGCAGCTTTACCCACAGACCACGAATCCAGTGGCCTCAACCAAGAGGCCACAGCTCTCCATTTTTATGTGAATACCTAGTCTAACAAAATCTTCAATCATTCTTCAGCTAGTATGTTGTGAACAGTTAAGTACCCTGTGTGTATACTTTTTGAATGATCATGTTAGAAACGTTACAACAAAAGCATCACAACATGCACAATATAAATCATGAGCTGATTAACAATGCCTCAAAAATCTTGTTATAGTCAGATTCAAACAGAATCCGATTCCAGTTGTTAGCAATTAGTCTAAATTTAGCATTAATGGCATGAACTTATTCCTGGTTCAAACTGGCACTTCACTATCTCCATAAACCTAAAAGAATAACCACCAAAGGTAGATAATCCATACAGGTGAATTTCATGCATAGATTTTCATGTATAACTTTCTCAAAACGTCATTTTTTTCCAAATTACTGTTTTAAGTTACTGTCAGTACATGGCAGTAAGCCAATGAGCAAACTTTTCTCACAAACGCTGTCAATGAGCAAATTTTGGGTTCACAATTTGATTAAAAACCTCATAAACTGAACAGTGTCTTCCTGAAATGACATCACAGCAACAGCCCCTCAGTTGTCCAGAAAAAGCATGGACCATTTTAAATGTCTAAAGAATCGCACTTTTCAATCAAATTAACCAAAAAGGGATGTGAAGTTGTTTTTATATATTTAAGAGAAGAACATTGCTCCTATATAATTGCTCTATAAATTGCTCCGTTTCATCTTAAGTGGGGTCAGGGAACCAGATGACAAGAACATGATTGTTTTTTTTTGGTGGTTTTTCCAGCATCTACAAACCCAAAACTTCAAACTAGTCAGTGTAACAATATGTGCTATAAAGTACTAACCCCCCAAATCTATTCATTTCTGAAAATTACAGCAAAATCAAATGTTGTATATTCCCTTCAACATCAATTTTGAAATATGTTTGGCTCATGAATATAGTGACATCTTGGATCTGGGAACTTGAGTTGTTCTGAAGTACTACAACGCTCACTCTTTAAGTATGTACATGTATTGCAAATGAAGTCATAGTTTCCTTTCTGTTTAAAAATATCAAACTTTATTCAAATTCTAGGTACCATGTCGCTCTGTGCCACTCTGGCATGCCAGTCAGAACCAGGAGTTAGTGTAACTTGACACAAGATAGAACTGATTAATGGAAAATAATGTACTGCAGTATATTCACTATGGACGTAGGTCAAACACTTTGTGTGCACACACCATAGAGCTATATTAAATTACTAGAGTGCTAACTCTTCATTCTTGCGCGCGGAGACGCTTTGAAGCCGATCTGGGCGCAGACATTTTGAATTCATGTGCGTGTTTGTAGAACACAATCAAAATAGATGGATTGAATTTTAAAAGTGTACTCTAAATGCAACGCGCAAGTAGAAGATACGCAAACAACTTAAGCGCGTCATGACGGTTCAAAAAACATCACGGTGAAAAGCACCTGCAGCGGAGGGACGCGCACACGATGCGCTGTCTGCATAGAGCAAAATGAAACGCTCATTTGCTGATTGTGCGTATCGGTTTTGGGCGTATCGGCTTCGATGACGCACTGGTATGGAATACAAACGCAAATATCTGTTCAAAAGCCGTACAAAATTTACATAGGTTTGTGCACAAACATGGATGCACCCATAAGGCATTACTTTGTACATCGAGTTAACGCTCTAGTAATTTAATATAGCTCTATGGCACACACATATGGTCACCCTTTATACACTTTTCAAATACTGTGTGATCCTTCCTTCTTTTTGTACCACACAGCATTTTCCCCGTCCATTTTGCAAGACACAAACCAACTGTTTGACAGTTTTTATTTTACTATAAACTGTCAAATCTAATTCCAACTGGCGATTCCAGATGATGCAACTACTGCCTAAAACTTTACAACTGGGTAGACCACAAAGAACCAGACAGGCACAAGCCAAACCCAGTCAGAACCGGTTGGTTCCAGAACTAGTCAGAAACAGGCAATGCCAAAAAACGTGCATGAAATATCCCACACAATGAAGTGAGGGTCAGAAAATGAAGAGATATTATACTCTTACGAAACTCAGGCAAGAATTGCCAAACTGAAAGGTGTCCATTTTTTTTTTAATTTGGAAAATTTCATTCTCTCAGAGTAAAAAACATAGACAGAATTCTTTAATTCTCACGCAGTCTGACAGCGATGACATTTTTACCCATTTATTTTACAATGGATCAGAGCACTACAGGTAAATTACCCATCTCGCATATAAAGACACCCAAAAGGCAGTGGAAGTAAAGTTGTTGGAAAAAAAAAACTTACAGAAATCAAAACAGACATTCCCCAAAGAACCTTTTAGGGCCTGAAGTCAGTGAGTTTAAATTTCCATAACTTATAAGGAAAGCTCCCCAAAGAGGAAATACCTGAAAGGTCAAAGGTTAGTAGTCATGGAAACATAGTAAAGAGATTAGAGATTATGTGGCTTTTGACGGTACTGAAGCGCCCTCTTATGATCTTAGTTGAACAGTGGCAGTTAAAAAGCTTGCTTTTTGAAGTCCCTTCCCTGGCCTTAAGAGTTATTTCCAAAATTTCAGTTTCTGCAGTTTCTACTTTAAAAACTGACAACAAAATCCAACAAATTCTTTTATTAGTGTATTGTTTCAATTTCCATTAAATCAAGGCAACTGATTCCATTCTCAAAGATATAACATTGCATTACGCAGAATGATTTCCACACTGCCACATTCTCAACAAAAATTCAAGGGAGCTTCAACTGCCACCAAAGCAAAAGCCAGTGGTACAGAGGCTAGCAACAGTGGGCACGTCAAATTTGGACACCGAATGGCTGCAACCACACAGATTCACTCTGCATTCCACACTGCATAAGGAAGCCATGTTGTGTCCAAATTCTAGAGCCCACTATCACAGCTCTATCCATGGCTTCACACTAAAGATTTCATCTTTTATCAAACTCCATGATGCAATGGATGTCAATGTGCTAGTAAAGGACACTGATCTCTACATAAAGACTGGATAGCAGATATCCATACACCATTCGCACAGTAGACTTTGCATATACATGGCCGAGTACAATACGAACGTTCTACGCATATTTACAGCGCGCGTTGTATCAACATATTGTATACACATATTATGATGTTCTAAATAGGACACATTTCTGTAGTGATTATTATTTCCAAAACGCCGAAAAAGTGAACTGCGGCATTAAAGAAGTAAACCACGACGTTAGAGAAATTGCAAACCTTGGTCAGTGGTGGTGGTCAAAATATAAGTCAAGTGAACCGCGATGTTACAAAAGAAATCATGCGGTCTATAAAAACGGCAACTTGTCCTTTGTAGATCACCAGCCGGTCTCACCGGTCTCACCAATATGGCGTCAAATTCATTCATTGTGTGGCTCTTTATCCGCTATCTAGTCTTTATATAGAGATCAGTGGTAAAGGATGCGAAAGAGAGAAGTATTGTTAAAAGCACGAGTCTTGATGATGATGTCAGCTTGCAGGAATGGGATGATGACATACATGTAGGTCAAAGGTTAACCTAGAAGAAAGGTCACTCACTACCCCCCAACTTACCCCCATCTCATCTGGATCTCTTCAGCAGAGTTCAGCCAATATTGAATCAAGGCCTGGGCACTGAATGTTTGGTTCAACGACAGGGAAACAAAAAAGAAACGCAGACAGTTACACTTTGAAGGGATTTGATAAGTTTCTCTTTTAACTTACCCCCAGCGAATGGACACATCCTTGGTGCTTGCACGGATCCAATACTCGAACAACGCTTGCGCACTGGGTGGTTAAGAAAGTCAACACACAGACCACAATACCAATACCAAAGAATGAATTAGTACATGATGTTAATCAACCAACAAAACACCAATTCCGAGATGTTACGCATGTTATAACTTGATATGGACAAAATTGTATCTAATGTAGACACATTTATATAAAAGTTTAGAGACATGTTTGTAGGGTAACCTTGAAGGATAGAGTTTCCTGAAATTATGATTCAAAAGTCCAAACAGAAATATTTGTTGAAAACTTTGCAATAAAACATACCTTAAGCCCGGTTCTTACTTCATATGTTCAGCACTACAGTGTCAGCGCGCGTCGCTGCCGACGTGTCTCACAAATTCGCGTTCGCTTTCGCGCAGTGTATGAACCGGGCTTGAAAGGAAAATAAAAGCACGGCGAAGGAAAGGTATGACAGTAAACAAATACTGACTGCTTCTAGTGGTATAGTAAAACAAACCTCCCGAAGTGATCCATGGAGCGTTCCATTCGCTGAGGGAAATGGAACGCTCCATGGGTCATCGAGGGAGGCTAGTTTGCCATACAAGTTGAAACAGACAATATTTTGTAAAAATCTTATCCCCTGATTCTGCTTGATTTTTAGAGATAAATAAACAAAATAATGTTTTGTTTTGTTTTATTTCTATATGAAATACGTTTAAAAAGTTACTTGCACTTTTTCTCACTACCGGTACATATTTATGAGATGTTTGAACCCAACTACACGTATGTAGAGCATAGGAACAATATGCACAACTCACACACCCATAGAATATGCACACAGACCTTGATTGCTTGCTTTGCATATTCAGTACTTTTTCAGAAGTTGAATAGTCTTTTTGGCGATTGTGAAGTCTTTTTGGTTGTGCACAGTAAGATAAAAAGGGAATACCGTGTGACTTGGTCTCGGCCAATCAAGAGACAGAAACGGATGGTTGAGGTGTTCTAAAACTAATTACTATACCACATACATATTCATGATCGAGAGCCGAGTTCTCACTGGTCAATTCAGTGGAGCCGCTAGTTTTGCTGTTTGCCAAGCCTGCACGTGAGGTTTCACACTCAGGTTAAATACGAATGTGTAGTAGACTATCGCACTGGTTACCAATCATGCCAGTGCGCTAGTCTACTATGCATACGCTTTACGAAGCAATCGTGGAAATAACACATCTGGGTAGCGCGCACGCGCGAACATGGCCCTAGCATGCAGCATGCATTTGCAGCTACATGAAACAGATGGGGTGCATGCGGACAATATGTAACTTCATGAAATTTTTGTTGAATGAACTAAAACAAATAAAACATAGTTTAGTTCAGGTGGACGATCGATATTATATAACTGACATATGGATCCTTGTCATTTGATTGGTGGAACTCACATCACGTGACATTCGTTATTGCTTCCATTCACGCCGGGGCTCAAAAAGTCCCATTCGCCCATGGTGAATGGGATTTACTATTCAACAGTAAGAATCATCCTTGTTCCATGGCGCGGTATCTGTGTGCAAGTGCATGCTGGTGTGCGTGTTGAGCGTTGCGTGTATTGTTCCCAAGAGCCGGTAGTTACCAATTGGGTTCAAACATTTCGTAAAGGGGTGGTTTGGAAGAGAGAAATACATTTCCTACCAATTTTGTATTAATAATAGAAGTTAATTTTAACTGTCAATCAGATGACAAGGATATGTTTGTCAATTATATAAAACAAATATTGAGTGGCTTTAAATTGTGAAATGGGAGGAATATTATCGCTCGGTAAAATCTGGACTTTTCCATTCCACACTGAAAAAAAGTCCAGATTTTACCTTGCGATAATATTCCTCCCATTCAGTTGACAGACTAGTTCCCTCGGCTTTGCCTCAGGTACTAGTCTGTCAACTTTCGATACCTCGGGAGCTAATATCGACTATCAACCCTCAAACCATGTTTTAATTGTATAATGCAGACCAGAGCTCATTATAAATTAGAGTGAAGAAAAGACTGCAGGACAGATAAAGGGAGATACAGGCTAGGATCAAACACAGAGACAATTTAAGAATGTATTTGGCACATATCAACAACACACAGTCGGTGCAGGTAAAGTCAAACTTTTACCTAGCCAGGCCAAGGGAGGGCAGCACAAGCACCATCAGTATCAGGAACAGGAATGTCTTGCGCATGATGGTGTGGTTCAGCTTGGTGCGGGTCCAGTGGAACTCACAGTAGTAGCTGGAGTAGATGACTAGGATGGGCAGCATGGCCGCAAAGGTCCAGAGAAGAATGGTGGGCAGGAATTGAGAGATGAAAGGAGACTGGGGATACAAAAACAAAAGACCAAAGAAATCAGTCTTTAATTAACCCTAACTCCCTAGGCCTTTTTGCAAGGATGTAGCCTCAATCCTGCAAAATCCTCCAATTGGCCTCATGGAAAAATAGCATATAGCCTCAATCCTGCAAATTCCTCCATTATTTCTTGAATATGGTCCATGGAGAGGTGACCACTGCCCGAATCCTGCAAAATCCTCCAGCTATGACTAGGCTGAGGCAGAGGCAGTGACATCCTGGAGCAGTGCGGAGGATTTTAAGTATAAACCAGGACTAAATCTATGCTAGACTGAGCATAAACAACACAAGGTCCATCCCAAGACCTTGACACAGTGCGTCCTCCGATATCAGCAACGCACTTTTGCCATGTAACCTCAATCCTGCAAATTCCTCCAATTTGCAAAAAGGATTTTGGAGGATTTGGGATGGTGAGGGTTAATTATTACATCATCAGGATAATGCAAAAATTACTGGAGACCTGACTAGGATTTGTCTTTGTTTTAGGGCCCCCACTACTTTTTCTTGGCTGGCCATGGCATATTTGGAAAAGCCGGGGGAGGGGGTTAAGGCTGGATTGACCTCATCTGACACTTGAGGAACAGTTCATGATAGATGTATTCTTTACATACATGTAGTGGGGATCTGATACACCGTGCCCTCTGGAGACGTGCACACAATAGGGAACAAAAGATTGTAAACGTCTCCACAGGGCAATTTCTATAGATGAATACTTCTCCACAAGGTTTTCACAAAATAGATATATGGATTTTACTCAAAAACTAGGAATTTTCAAGGTGGGTTGATGTGTCGCAAATGGAAGAGTTTTAGAAAAGGGATATTAAGTCCGAATTTCAGCCAAGGAAATTAATTGTGGTTAAAATAAGAGCATTTTGAAACTTTACTTTCAAAGTCGAAAACTTTACTACACGAGAACAAAGAAATGTCTCCACAAGAATACAAATTTCAGTATGCGTGTTGTGTAATGTTGTAGATCAGCTCCAACCACTTTTTTTTTGGGGGGGGGGGGGGGTTAGGGGCTCAAACCCCCCAGCCTCCCTCCCCTTAGGTGCACAACTACATGTAGATGTCATATGTGAAGATAGGTAACACCCTCACAGCTTCTATTATGTCTTTTTGATTTTGTTGTTTTTGGACTATGACCCGTTGGAATTCATACCTCGCAACTAGGTGTAGATGCAGATCAACACAGTGCCTACAAGCCTTTTAATTTGTAGCCTTTCGCCAAGGCCATCGTGGCTTAGAGCGGCGGAGCTGCGAAAGCACGAAGTGACTAGAGCAAAGATTAAGTCAGCACGCACGAGTGGCAAAGCCACGAGGCCTTTTCCAACTTGATTTTGTTGAATTATTCATATTTTTATGCAAATAAGAAGAATGCTAAAAGGTTAACCAATCACAACGTGGATTTCGCCTAGTTGCTTCCATTTGTGAAAGAAGGGTGAGTAAGGAAAACGTTAAGAGCAAATAACTGTAAGTTTTAGATGAAGAATAAGTTCATGCACTCAAATAATTTCTTGAAATACTTATAAGTAAAATTAAAATAAGATAATGTAAGAACAATTGCAGTCACGATGCCAGAAACACAGGGGCAAACCCCTTCTCTTAGTGATAAGTGTTACTGGGTTCTTTAACATGCATTACACGACACACGGGACCTATGTCCCATGCGAAAGACAAAGTAATAATGGTAAAGTGCCTTGCTCAAGAGCACAATCACCATGTTCCCACAGTCAGGATTCGAACTCATGTACCACGGCACACGAGTCGAACACCGTAACCACTGGACCACAGCACACCACTTTTTTAATTTGCTAAATCAAGCTGATCCTTGAATTTATCAAAACCAAAAGGTGTACTGAAACCACTACCCTAGACAGTATGAAAAAAAATCCCTGTGTTGGGAGCTACAACAAGTGCCACATTGCGGGACAGGTACCTGCATTAAAAGCCGGTATATACTCAGCATCTTGGCAAGTTGTCGAGAAATCGAGTCGAGTTCAACATATTTCCAACTGTCGTATTTACAGCAAGAGTTTCATGACGTGAAGTCCGCTTTGCTTTTGCATTCCCGTGAAGTATGAACCGGCCATTAGTGCAGGACATGATTGAATACAGTGCACATAAATCCGTTCCCACAATGACATTTGATGCAGAAACAAGGGACTATTCGATATGGTAATTCGTTCTCCCAGCAGGTTTTTGTCTTACCTTAACATCTTTGACTGCATCCTCAATGTTTTTGCTTCCGACAGGGCTGGTCATGATGACAGAGGGTGTCGTCAGGAAGAACAGTAGAATAAATAAGGCTGGAGAAGAAACAAATGTCAGCACCATATAACGGTTGAAACAAACTTCCATTTTAATGATTATTAGGAAACCCCAACCCTCCCGGATCATTCACAATTAATCAAGGGCTTCGGAGAATTTGGAGTAGGGAGTTTTAAGTACAAAGAATGTGCCAATAGGTTTGTTGCCTGTGGTGGATTTGGGCTGATTAAGAGAGGCCCCTAAAAAACAAAAAACCTACACAGTAAACTAAAATGTGAGGTGGTGAACTTCAGTGGGGCAGTGTAAAATTACAGCAGGGCAGCCCGATCTCCAATAATAATAATAATAATTTGGGAGGCTAATCATCCTTACTCGCAGCTGGGATGCTAAATTGCGAAGGACGCGGCTACAACGTGGTCGGGCCGCTGGCAGGTAAAGGCGCCTATAGCTGCCGGCCACATCGACCCATAAATGACCACGGAGCACAGCCTGAGATCGGAAGTGTTTGATTTTGCCGGAGGGAGGAAAACCGGAGGGCCCGGAGAAAAACCCTTGTGGCACAGGAGAGAACCAACGCACAACTCTACTCACATGTGATCCGCGGCCAGGATTCAAACCGTGGTCACCTTGGTGAGAGGCGAGCGCTTTACGCACAAGCCACCCATGCCAATGAATACTCAGTATCGTGAGGGTGCAACTTTAAGAACTTCTGACCAGGAAATAAAATCATATACTGATGTTAATAAACAAGGAAGGCTCAGTGTTGTGAAGTCGAGTCCATCACAAGTCCAGTCACAAGTAAATTTCGAGCCACTCTACAAGTCCAGTTGCAAAAAAAAACCGAGAGTAAAGCAATAACAAACGATTGCCTTTGTCAGAGATTATCAAAATAGATTGTGATATGACTTGGGACTTGATGCCTCGAGACCAACTAGTGATGGACTTGTGATGACTTGTGAGGAAATTTCGGAAGGCTTCTCACCAAGGTTGATAAAGATGACGCTTCCCCACCACAGCAGTGGTCCAACAGACAAATTCTCCCTGTCAAAGGATTGGAATGTGAACCATTGAAATGTAAATCATGCATGATGAAAAAGAGGTCATAGAAGAGGACCGAACTGTGCCGTGAAACAGATTCTGTGCAGAAGCTGCTATGGAGCCTCTGCACAGTTGAAAGAGAGGCTACGCTGGCAAGCATCAACCAGCAGGCCCTGCCCACTGCGCATATGAGCAGCAACATGTGTGCCACTGAAGCCACGCTGCACTTTCCGGCTGTGCACATGCATGCAAGCATGTCAGTCTATTTTGCAGGCATGTCGGACATTAATCACTGCTGCTGTTCAGTTTCATCACGGGCAACGACCCGCTTCCTAGAAAAGGTTGCCCTCGGCTTACATGGCTCAGGCAGACAGCAGATGCCGTGCAGATAACACCAAGCACAGATCCTCTACACATGCATAAACAACTTTCCCAAATTTCTGGTTAGAGGCGTGATATGTCACTTGCGCGTCGTGCGTGCAGGTGCTCAGACGCCAGCTGTCGGCGATCATGGTGCGCGCATTGTTCTACATGTTCTTTGCGTTGTTTTATGTGCGGAAGTGGCATATCACGCCCCTTGACAAACCGTTCCGCACATTTTGTACACAAGCTCAGATGAGTCGTTGAGCCTTGTGTTAGAGGATCCGTGCACTGCTGGGCTTTTGCGCTTGACCGGATCAATTTGGAGGTCACTACAACCCTTTGATGGCTAGGTGCAGCAGTGAGTGAGTGATGGGTCAGAACATTATGGCAGGGCTGAACGGATCAGTCCTTTTCATGGGATTGATTTTTTTGTGGAGGTAATGCTCAGACTAAGTTTTTACATACCAGACAATATCGTCAGGCTTGGGGGCAAAGTGGACATTCCACACGGTGGAGTGAAGCTGTTTGCTAACACTAGACACCGTGGGAGGACCAGTCTTCAGGGTCGCGTAGTCATTCACAATCCTGAAAAGATTCATCAAATTTCCTAAATATTTGTAGTAGTTATAAGAGACGGTATGAAAAAAACATATGTCACTTGGTCTATGAAAACCCAGTATTAAAATAGAAACAAAGGTCACACTGCTCATGGTCTCCATGCATAACTAAACTCTCAGCAGTATAAAATGCATGTCACAGTTATGAAACACCTGAATTCCATGAACCGCCCTGTGCATTCTTCTCATGCGAATGTCATACAGGTCTGTTCACAATCGTTTGAAGGTACATTTAAATCACGTAATTTTGACGACATAATTGTGCGCGAGTGAGTGTAATGTGTCGTCCATTAACTGTGGGGAGAAGGCCACACAGTGTCATCGGTTACAGAGTCCACACTATTAGTCAATATGAAATCTATGTGGCATTATGAAACATTCAAAAATACCTAGGACAGTTTACTCATTCCTATTGGTCCAGAGTTCGTCATGTGGCCGGTTTTATACGGTTGATAAAGACATGGCTGGCTGGTCTTAAACACTTTTCCAGTGTCACGCGAAAGATTGAGTGTTATGAAATCCGGTGTCAGCACCATTTTAATTGGTTAAACATTCACACTCCTCATGTAGACATGTGCAATACTACCAGTGTGTCAGTATTTCAAAGTCCTAAAGTCACACTACACTGGCACATCTGCGTTGTGCACCACATCATGCACTAAACATCTGAATTCCACGAATCGCCCTTTGCATCCTTCTCATGCAAACGTCATACACGTCCGTTAAAGCTATAGTCCATCATTTGCAGCCGACCGAAAAGTAACTGGCGTAATTATTGTTAAAAACATACTTGGTTGAAAGATAGTAAGGGGACTAAACTCCCTGTGAAATTATTCTTTCTGGCAAGCTGTCATGCGGTTTGCTATAATTCGTCGGATCAGCGCGACATCACGATAGCTGCAACTGGCTCAGTGAAGTGTCAGTGTCGGGCTGAATTCAGGCCCAATTCAAAACGTGATTCAGCAACTTTTGATTTGAAATTGAGATCCTAGAATGCTGTTTTTCTCGGAATATACAGCTGAAGCTGAGCTAAAACGTCATCAGGTTAGTTGTTCAGTATCCTTCATTAGATTTTGAACACTTTTGTTGCTTCAAACAAACAAAATGCACTAATTACAAATGATGGACTCTGTCTTTCACAATCGTTTGAAGGTAAATCATGTAATTTTGTGTCATAAGTGTGCGTGAGTGAGTGTAATGTGTCGTCCATTAGCTGTGCCGAGAAAGTCACACAGTGTCATGGGTTACACATGTCCACACTATTAGTCAATATGAAATCTATGTGACATTATGAAACATTCACAAATACCTTAGACAGTTTACCAATTCCTGCCGGTCGAAATTATTACAAGTCATTCTCCATATAAGAAATTATTTACCAGAGGCCTTACCATTGTTAGCTAGAGGGTATTTTGTTGATCGAAATCGTTGGAAATATATAATTTGGACTTGTTCTGACTGTTGGACAAAAATGTGTCGATTTTTTTTTATCGAAAAAGTATCTATGAATGGGAATAAATACGTGCTTTGTCGTTATTAAACACTCTGTTTAAGACCGGTTGTAGTCTGGATGCTAATTATTACCCCAGCCGAAGGCGATGGTAAGCATCAGCATCCGGAATCTAACCGGTCTTAAACAGAGTGTTTAAAACCTTGAAAGCACACATTTATTCCATGAATAATAATCCTGGAAAGTTGAGGGGAAAATTCGCTCATAGGCTGATTGCACATCAGTCAGCAACATCTGCTTTTTCAACGAGTGGCAAGAAAGGACACTTGTAACTTTCAAGAGCCCAGTTGGATGGGACACAACACATGCATACGCTGGTTTGCACGCTTAGGTGCACACGGCTTATTTTATTCTGAATGTGCACAAAGCCATAGTATCTTTGTATTAAAGCGTCAGGCATCGTTGGCTATGCATTTGAATGTCTCTCCCAGAGATCACCCCAAACACAAGATTCACGAGAGAGAATTGCAGATCTTCTGTCAGACATAAGGAACCCTGTAAGGGAACATTTTCTCCTTGACATTTCCAGAACTAATATCTAGATGACCAAGAAAACAAGAGAGTGTTCAAGCTTTTCGACAGGGCGAGCTGTGGTCAAGTCCATCGAAATTCAAATCGCGAGGCAATCGCAATGCATGTACAGTAATGTCACAAGTGACCAAAGATAGACTACGACAAAGGAAATTTTTTATACAGTTCTGTGCATTGGACAACAAAAATAAAATAAAAGCCTGTGTAGGCTACGAGTGGTACATGTACCGGTACATTGGTTCAGCAACTGGGCTGCATACCTGCCAGCCATGATCTCATTCTGTACAGTCACAAACGCCATGCCCAGGTTGCTCTTAAGAGCGTGACCCTTCTCTTCCATGACCTGTCTCGTTAAGTCATCCTCCCGGTTGCCATAGTAATCAATAGCATCCACCTGGGAAACAAACGAGACAGGGAGATATTGGTAACACAGTCTTGAAGGGGATTGCCGAATTAATCTGCAAGCATCCAGGTATACTCTCATGAGGTGATCTTAGGAGGTGTCTAACTTCTGCAGTGTACATGAGCTTAGTGCAAGGACGTTTGTATGTGGGAGGAACAAAAAGGATGGTTTATAGCCAGAGTCCATCATTTGCAGCCATCTGAAAAGTAACTGGTGTAATTATTGTTGAAAAACATACTTGGTTGAAAGATAGTAAGGGGACTAAACTCCCTGTGAAAGTGCGTCTTAAGACGCACCGTAGGAAAATTTAAAGTAGTAGTTCGTTTTGTTATTCGGCGAAGCGCGCGCAAGCATTCGCACAACGCACACGCACATGCGGTTTGCTATAATTCGTCGGATCAGTGCGCGACATCGCGTATAGCTGCAACCAGCTCAGTGAGAACGTGTCTCGGACGCTGAATTCAGGCCCAATTCAAACCATGATTCAGCAACTTTTGATTTGAAATTGAGATCCTAGAATGCTGTTTTTCTCAGAATATACAGCTGAAGCTGAGCTGAAACTTCATCAGGTTAGTTGTTCAGTATCTTTCATTAGATTTTGAACACTTTTGTTGCTTCAAACGAACAAAATGCACAAATTACAAATGATGGACTCTGTCTTTAACATAACCCTGGTACAGTAGATACAACAAGGTGCTAGGTGTAAAAGTCTGTGTTGAGACAATGAGAGCTATTCCCGTTGGGCAATGCCTATGTTAGATCCTGTGGTGGCTAGCAGACTTTGAGGAAGTTTGGCCTTGGGAATAAGCCAGTTCGGTATCTCGATGAAGTAGCCCATGTCAAAGGTCATTGGGGATAAAATCACTGACGTGATGATACGCGATGTTACGTGGACGCCCACTCTGCTTGTAATTAATACGGGAGTGTCCGTGCCCGTCTCCCTCCGCGCACAACGCCTTTGATGAGCATTCCATTATCCCGAATGACCCGTGACCCATATCATTGTGCGCATGCGCAGTTGAAATACAGAACTGGCTTATTGGACCTGTTGGATCTGCTACTTGGGGCAGGTTTGTAATTTTGAAAACTTTTGTATGTTGTTGCATTCAGCAAAAATTTCCCTGGAATGCTAGGTTTAGTGACGATTTAAAAGGTAGGAATGCTTTGATAGAAATGTCTTGGGAAGATTGAAGACCTTTTGAACATGTCTTAACCCTAACCCCCTGTGGTGTGTTAAATACCGGTATCATATGAAAAATGGAGAATTTGGGACTGTCGGGGTAAATGAAACAAATGATAACGATGGAATGTGCTTTCCATGCAACTTGGAAAACTAAGGTTTCTAATTTACAATTGCAATCAAGCACTGATATCTCACAAGGTAATGTACATAGAGCCTGTAAGAACAAAATACTATGAGATCTTGGACGAGATTCAAGCACATGACTTCCTACTTGCTTCTGCGATCATCTTTACCACTTCAGGACAAATCTTGGAAAGTACAATATAACTTTATAATATACAACATTTGCTTTTGGTGTAGTTTCCAGAAATGGATGTACATGTATTTGGTGGTTAGTATTTAATAGCAAATACACTGACTAGTTTACAGCTTTGTGTTCACAGATGCTCGAAAAACCAAGAAAAAGTGCTGTTCTTGTAGTCTGGTTCTCTAACCCTACTTCAGACGAAACAGAGCAAGTTGGGGATCTGTCAGGTCAGGGAACCAGACCAGCTGGCTTGCACCTGTCTCAGATGTTAACGAAATGTGGACTAACTAAATTTGGTGAATTGGGTGCAGTATTTTAAAAAAAGTCTTCTTTTTCCCCCCAATGATGATCGGCCTTACATCATTGGAAACTAATACAAAATTCCACTTTTTTTTTTTAAAGTGACAGCACGCCAGGTGCCATGATTTCACAGGATGCTTGAGGGACTATTATTCACTCACAGTCAAGTAAGGTACATTTGTATTTCATAATAATTTGGTAGTTTTGTTTTTTGATGTTTGCAAATGTTGTACATGTACCTTCAAATTTCTTTACAATACCTTGGGACCTCCGCAGAAATCACAGCAGCCAACTTGTCCACAGGTTCCCTGTCTCAGTTGGGGTCGTTGGCCAGTCTTGGAGTAAATCCCCTCACAGTGCAGTCGATTCAGTCTAGCATCACGCCTGTTTGGAACAAATACATAATCCTGTGTCTTGGAAATGGTCGAAAGTTGGCATTCGGTTAGCAACAATTGTGATGTAATCTTGAAAGTACAAGTAGAGTATGTCATTTGCAGCTATCCAAAAGTAACTAACGAAATTACTGTTGAAATGCTTACTTGGTTTAAAGATGGGGACGCCAATAAACTCCCTGTGAAATTATTCTTTCTGTCATGCTGTCATTTTGAAGAAAACAATAAAACAAGGCCATTTCCAAAGATGCGTCAAGTGTTGGAGCTGGTTTGTTCTTCGGCAAATCCGTGAATGGGTGCGCGCAAGCATTGATGCGATGCTTGAGCGCGCACGGTTACAATTTTCGTGGAGAACGTGTCCCGGATGCTGATTTCGGGGGCACTTCAAAACATGCATAGACAACTTTTGAGTTGAAATCGAGATCCTAGAATATTGTTTTCTCAGAATATACAGCATTCACTGAGCTAAAACTTCATCAGGTTAATTATTCAGCACCCGTCTTTAGATTTTGAGCACTTTTGTTACTTCAAACGAAAAAAATGCATAAAATGACAAATGATCTACACTACGTTTACAATTTTAGACGCTTTGGGACAACGCCTGAAATGGAGTTAAATCCAAAACCTATGTTATTTTTTTTGTTTTGTTTTTTGGCGATTCTAAACATGCCTCATAATACCTCAGAAGTTTCAGATCATGGTTTTGCCTCTTCCAATGCTTTTATTGATGATTTGTTCAGGAATTCATTGACCTGTCTGTTGTCAGAATGTGCCAACATACAACTAGTTCAAGCGAGGACTTTGGTTAACCATAGTCCACTCTCTGGGACTAACTTCACTGGAACACAGGACGGTTGGACTACTCTAGTCAACTATTTGAAACAGGAGAACAGTGGTACCATTCCAACACTAGTTACCAATATAGCTACGTACGTAACGATGCACATCAGGGAGCCGGGATCCAAAACAAATTGTGATGACATTTGGACAAGTGTTTGACAGGAGGCGTTCACACAATACTGTTAGTGCATACATGTAAGTTACAAGTATGTCACAAATCAACCACCTGTCAACTAATGGTCCTCATCCAAAATGTCTCATATTTGTAATTGTCAAAGACCAAGACAATAGCTCACAGCCCAAGGCATACCTCTGTGTGTCCAACTTCTTGAGCTTGGCAATGTCATAGGCAAACTGGACATCAATGACAGTCACCTCTGGATAAGCTTCTCTGTAAAACAATTTATGATAAGAAGCCAAGTTCAATGTCACAAAAACATTTATTGAGACCCCCCCCCCCAAAAAAAAGAGAGCTGTATCCTCTGTGAGTGATCCCCAGTGGCAATTTTCCAGGTTTGTAGCAGTTATACGTCAGCTAGCATCATGTATGTTATCCCTGACCAACCTTTCAAAGTTCAGATCAGAATAACAGACTACCGCTATCACAAAGCATTATTCGTGGAATGAATTTGGTTGAAAATTCAGAGAGAGCGACCAATCTGAAGTTTCAATCACAAGCACATAAGAGATCCTTCACATATAAATCCAGTGAAAGGTATAATGCATGTCATTTTGCAGGGGGGGGGGGGAAGTACCACAGGAGAGAAGAGAAAGACTTACTGGAAATGCTGTTTGATTAGTGCAGCATCTGTTCTCTCAAGCGGTATTCCACTGACAAACAGCGTCTGCGATACCTGGAGAAGGAGAGAAATCAAGCGTAAGTTTCACTTGGATGAATTTTAACAAATTTAAACATCTTTGCTTTCATAATTAGCACAAAATCTATACTGGGGGAGTGTGGCCTAGTCATCAGGGTTGTGACTCATAATCAGAGAGTCGGGGGTTCAAATCCAGCTGCTGGTCACACATGCATGGTGTCCTTGGGCAAACCACTTTACTCCCAACTTGCCTCTCTCCACCCCGGAGTATAAATGGGTACCAGCATTAGCTGGACTGGTATGCCATATACAGGGATTAACAAATATTTTTCTCGCCACTGAAACGATAAACGGAAGCACTATGAAATTGGGCCCCAAATGTTGTTCACCACATAAGTTTGCTGAACAGTACTTTCTGCCGAGCAGCTCCACGAAAGTTGTCCTAGATTGCTCTGTCAACTTATAACCTAACGTACAAGGGTATGGCACTCTGTAAAATCTTTGTCAGCATCAAGCTTCAACGAAGAGCATTGAGATTTTAGACTCTTTTTTAAGCTCTGGCAGGAGCTTCTACAAGTCACTTTGGTGTCAGTCAGTTTGTTGGTCGCCGAAAAACTGACAAAAAAACATTTTACACAAATTGAGCAAATGCCATGCCATCGTCAGTAAAGGCAAACAATTTGTAAATTTGTTTATGGAAATTTTGTAAACGAAGGCAAGGTATGTGCAGTATTGTTATAGTCACGTGGTTTTTTTCTGCAGTGGTTGGACGGTATCCAGAGGGAGGAAATGAAAATTGACGAAAAGTATGAAGTTCCAAGGCTAACTGTGCACTCGCACTTGTTTTCTCAAATCCTGGCCATTGTGCATTACTTACATTATCGTTCTCCTCTCGATATGGTACATGAGTGGAAAAATGCCTCATTGCACCCACAGTCAACAGGAAGAACAGCATACAGAAGATGGTGTGGACCCACAACTTATCCGAACTGCAAAAGAAAAAAACAAACAAACAAACATTACTCAAGATTTACATGTACATAGCAAGGTCCATCTGTGTGAAGGTACAATTTATCTTCATGGTGAAACAGAATTTTCGTAATAGAAGCTGTAACTTTTTGCATCTCAAGTTGTTCCATTGTAATATATGGCTTCATGGACTCATTAACCATCCTGCTTTCTAAACAGTCACAGACAGTAAAAAAAATCCTCTTCTCCTGCTATGCCTTTTACACAGGCTAGTCACCAACTGTCAGATCCTTTTTTCAAGAAAGCACTGTAAAAGTCAAATTCAGTCAGCAGACAAAACCAGACAAGTGGTAGGCACAGCTAGCTTATTACTGATCTACAGTCAAAGCATATATCTGTATCGAGTTACATAAACAGTCACAGCCAGTCAATCCTGCTTTGTGTAGTCTGCGAGCTCTTAACTGTTGAAAACAGTCAATTGCCAAATTTTGACCGACGGGACAACTTTGCACAGAGTGAATGTTTGCAAAGGAGGGTTACAGAGCAAAAAAATGACATACATGTACAATGCTAAACACGACAGCATTAGACTCACTTTGTGGGTATATTGCTAATGGTTGTCCGGCCAAAGTTCTCTGGTCCGAGTTCCTGACTTCCACTGAAGTTAACGGGTAAGATGACCCCAATAGACAGGACGCATACAATGATGACCAGTAGGATCAGGTAACGCTGGAATTGCAGATACTGCACTGCATCCACACCGGACTTCAGCCTGATATCCTCGTCCCTAATAGTGGCGAAAAAGCAGTCAGAATACAGAATACATGTGATAATAATAATACCGGAGTCTTACATGTATATAGCGCACGTATCTATTAACAATTAGGTACTCAAGGCGCTGGAAATTATGTCTATTATTTAAGACAGGTAAATGAAGTCTATGAGAAATATGAGACCCATTTTGTAGCACCTGATAAGGGTTTACAAGGTGCTGCGGCACATATTGCAGCCACTGCCAGAAACATCAGGGCAAACCCCTTCTCTTTAATAGCGATGAAAGTTACTGGGTTCTTTAACGTGCATTACACAACACATGAGACCTACGGCTTTACGTCCCATCCGAAGGACAAAGCAATAATGGTAAAGTGCCTTGCTCAAGAGCACAAGCACCATGTTCCAACGGTCAGGATTCGAACCCATGCACCACGGCACATGAGTCAAACACCGTAACCATTGGACCACAGCATCCCACTGTACAGACCTAGGGGTGCAGATGGACACAACCCCCACCCCAACTCCCACCCAGAGCATATCCAAGCTGGCCAGCAAAGGAGTCTTAGAAATGGTGTCACTCAAATGTCAAGACAAAAAATCAGTACATGTCAGTTTTATTGTGCAAAAATATATATTTTTCCTCAATTATACATCACTCACAATCAGATGAATCTAATCAAGATTTTTTTTATTATTTTACCCTCAACATTTGTAATGCTTCAATAAGTAAAGGAGATTCTAAAGGGAAAAAAAACACTTACTTGATTTTGAACATTGCTGGAAGCCAATCAATAAATCCCTGTTAGGAAAGAAACAGGTACAATTAATTTTCTCTTAGAAACTTTTTTAAACAGGTAATGGTGAAACATCTAATGATTCCGGTAATGGCAAATATACAGCTGTGTCAACTGTATCATCGCAACATATTTTTTACAGTAACTCCTGGTTAAAGGGAATGTACAACATTTGCTTTTGCTGCAATTTTCAGAAATAGATGGATTTGGAGGATTAGTACCGGTATGATATAGCAAATATTGTTACACTGACTTGTTTCTTGTTTTGGGTTTGTAGATGCTGGAAAAACCAAGAAAACCAATCATATTCTTGTAGTCTGGTTCTCTGACGCCACTTAAGATGAACAGGAGCAATTTATAGACTTTGGGGAATTGTAAGATCATGAGAATCAGTCCAGCAGGCTTGTAGTCTTCACAGGTGTATAATCAATTGCAAAGAAAACGCAGACGAATTAAATATGAAAAATTAGGAGCACATTTTGAAAAAAAGCCAGTTTTCTCCAACGCTGGTCGGCCGACCAGCGTTGGAGAAATACAATTTTTCTTGAAAATGTCAGCACACCAGGAGCTGCAACTTTAATGCATGCTTTAGGCTGTCATTCCCTAACAATCCAGTGAGATATTTCGTGATAATTTGATCTTTTCGTTTTTGATGTTTGCAAATGTTGTATCTTCCCTTAAGACATTTACAAAAGCATGCAGGTGCGCTGCAACAAATCAAAGCCTTACCCGATTTTAGTTCTAAAAAAAAAAACCCGAGAATCAGCCCAAGAATCAGAATTTGCAGATTTAGGCAGTTTATATGGAAGTTTATTATTGTGTCACTACCACTGACTACAAGGGGAAAATATGTAATTTATTCTTCAGGGCTTATCTAAATCTGTATGAATTGAAATTGTTTTCATTTTATTGGGAATAAGGTTGGCAGGGTACTGATGGCTTAGGTATTGTCACCTGGGGACACTTACGGTAGATGGAATAGTTTGTGAGTTGACTTGGGACATGACTTGTGATCGACTCATGATGGACTTCCGAGGACTTGCGATGCAACACAGGGATGAGGTTGTCAATTTAATAAAACTTTGATGAAAGGTCTGAAAGCTGCATTTCTTTCTATACTGGTCTTTCTCTCGCATTCAAAAAGTCTGATTTCAGACCAAAGTCTGAAAAATCCAGATTTTTAAAAATTGGGTTTGAATTCCACTATGCAGTTTCCATTTTGGAAACCAGATATTCAAAAACAAACTTAAACAAAATCAGGCCTTCCATTTTTGTGTGTGAAACAAGCTTAAGAAAACAAGTGGCACATCCCCCAAATTGCTCCATGGTCTCTGAGTGTACTGCATTCACTTGCTAGTGGTCTTCTTGGTACATGAATAGCCTGCCCATTCAACTTATCAGACAGTTCCCACCCATTTGTTTTCAACATACAGTTTTGGACTGTTTTTGTAAAGGCCCAGTGCTCGATGAATACTGCAAACTATCCCCAATCATTGGGAGGGCATTGCATGCAGCACCTCAATCGTCACTTTTTATTGGCAATGACTGTGAGCTGAATGAGAACTTCCGGTGAAATTGGATAACTGTTTATTCAGTTAGAATTCTTTTTAGGATAACCGGATTTGGAAATATCTGATTTCTCCCACCACTAACCAACTTAAGTTCCTCAATTACAATACTGACCACAACCAGGAATTCTTGGTTTCACTGACAGGAATAAATACGGTTGTTAAATTTTTTATTTTGTTTACCGGTGCCTTGCTGTGTGGTTCTTCTGGCTGTCCAGCTGTTGTATCTCCGTCCGCATTAATGGATGGCTTGCTGTCTTTCGGTTTACTGTGGTCGCCGTAAAACATGCTGGTCCATCTATCATTTGACAAAACAATTATCAAAATGATGCTCAAAGAATAATTATTGTTTATGAAAATGTTAGTATGTAATTATCCAAAATACTTCAAGCCAAACAAGTAACTGTTGTTTGTAAGTGTATTTCATTATTATCATTTTTAGAGCAGTAAACCTGCCAACTTTTGAGCAATTTTCATTTTCACATGAAGACAAACTTCATTTTGGGTTACCTGATTAATACATACAAAATTGGGGTTAGAATGGGTATTTTACGTAGGTCTATGTTTCTTACATTTGTGTGATTTTTTTACTATGTATTTAGTTATTTGTATTGTTTGCAGAACCTCAATGGAAACCAGTTTTAACTGTGTTTGGACATACCCTGGGTAAAGCAATGTAAATGAATTTGTAGATAAATAATTTTTTTTAAAATTATTTTGACGTAAAATTAGCCTGAACCATTTTCAATTTAGGGCACGTTGGTTCTGTAACACATGGTCTGCATGTAAATCTCGGTTTAATTCCAACCTGTATCATGAGACTACAGTCATATGACAGGGCACGGGTACAAACATTGTGTACATGTATTAAGCCACATTGAGGATATAACAAAAATCAGTATTGCGTGAAGTACCGGAACTAACGTTTTTAATTTAGTTGATAAGTGAATCCGTGTTCATTCTGTGGATAGGAATTCCATTTCTGATTTCAAATTTACAGTTACATGTAAATTAATTTTAAAAAAAACAGAGTTACAAAATGTACATATAGAAAATTATTTCTGCAATTTGTTATTTTTATGGTGCAATAAATATAAATTTAAATCCCAAATGAACTGACATTTTTAATTTAGTTGATAAGTGAATCCGTGTTCATTCTGTGGATAGGAATTCCATTTCTGATATCAAAATTACATGTAAATTCATTCCAAAAAATATATATATAGAGTTGCATGTAAAGTAAGTTATTTCTGCAATTTGTAATTTTTATGGTGCAATAAATAAAAAATGTAAATCCTGACTGTATGAAAACCGTAAGGTTCAACAATTTCGCATTGATAATGAGAGGTTAGTTCCAAGAGCCGTGGATTGCGATGGCCATATGGCGCGTCAATTAGTACTTGATCATGTGCAATAAACAGTCTCCATTCAACCCCGTCCAACACTTCTGATGCATTATGTTGATTGGAATAACGCAGCAAATGGCCACTATGTAAACCTTGCATATTCAAATTATTTTTTACATGTATACATGTATATAAATGTACACTCTATCAAATGAAATTAACTTGTTAATTTTAACTGGTTTGATTTCAACATGTTCAAGGGAATGCACAACATAAAATTTGCTTGTGCTGCAATTTTCAGAAATCAATAGATTTGGAGGATTAGTATGTTAATATTGTTAAATTGACTTGTTTTATGTTTTGGGCTTGTAGATGCTGGAAAAACCAAGAAAACCCATCATGCATGTCATGTTCTTGTAGTCTGGTTCCCTGACCCCAATTAAGATGAAATGGAGCAATTTATAGACTGTGGGAATTGTAAGGTCAAAGAATCAGTCTAGCAGGCTTGTACCCCTTCACAGGTGTGTAATCAATTGCAAAGAAAATGCAATATGAAAAATTAAGAACAGTTTTTGAAAAAAAAGCCAGCCGGCCTACCAGCGTTGGAAAAATACACTTTTTCTTGAAAATGTCAGCACACCAGGAGCCACAATTTTACAGGATGCTTTAGACTGTCATTCCTAACAATTCAGTAAGGTATTCCGTGATAATTTGATCATTTCGTTTTTTTGTATCTTCCCTTTAAACTGTTTAATGCACAAACTCGTTATCAATTTGAAAATTGTCAAGTAAAAAATCCTGGCAAGCAAAAATCCTGATGTAATAATTTTCAAAGACATAATGGAAAAGATTCTTGTTATCTATATTTCACAGCCTGGTGCGAAATCCCATCGTCTGTCACAGAATATTTATTTGGCAGATTGACATCTCTGGCCAAAGACAGAATTCACATCCCCCCTCTCCTCAATTCTTTTCATTTCACTGTGACATATTCACCCCTTCGGGCAGGTATTCCAGCTTTAATTCCCTGTTTTGACGATTAAAGATTAAGGACATGATCAGTGTGGCAGAGGGCAAGATGCAATCTGGCAAGGGCAGATCCACTTGAACTTTGCATAACCAGCCGAAGGGTGGAAAAAGGAGTGATTAATGTATGCAAATTTATGCAGATGGTAAAGGGCAGATCTGATTGGAGGATGGAGCTCTTAAGCCTATAAATAATTCATTGC
This sequence comes from Patiria pectinifera, assembly GCA_029964075.1. Lineage (NCBI taxonomy): Eukaryota > Metazoa > Echinodermata > Asteroidea > Valvatida > Asterinidae > Patiria > Patiria pectinifera. The sequence continues at coordinate 21,052,739 of CM057142.1, read as the reverse complement.
ATTTGACAGGTACATTGTACATGTATTTACATCCGAGATGTGACCAGATGTGTGATCGTGTATTTCAATAATAATAGGAGCAATGCAATCTTCAATTACGGATATTAAATCAGAATCTGCATTTAGGTTTTGGCCATGGCCGTTGAACTTCTTAATTTGTATGAGTAATGTTTATTCATGAGTAATGTTTATTCATTAAGACTGCCTCCAGCCCGGTCGAAATTGTAAATACCCATTCTCATATATGAAATGCTCTTTGCTTGTAGTGTAAGTTATATATTGAGCAAACAATTTTTGTGACTGACTTAGGCAAGGGAATGCATTTTTTAATGTCTGCCAGGTTGTGGTTATGTAAATGTAACAACAGGAGTTGCACAAATTGTTGGAGATATTGAGACGTCCAGGTGATATAAATTAGAAAAAATTGAGACAACTGGACTCAAATTTGATAGATAGAGTTTCAAGACCTACAAACAGTGCAGAAAACGCGCAATGAACAGTTGATTCACATTTGCTATTGTTAACTGCAATGATCAGCAAACTTAAAAACCATCATCCCACCCTATTTTTTTCTGGCTTCAAAATTTTGGAGCCAAGAAAATATTTATTTTACCCACCCACCCTATATTTCTTTATTGTAATAGGAAACATAAAACTTTTTGGCCTAGTTAATTTCCACATGTAAATTGCACATATTTTGAACCCAAAGATGATTGCAGTTTCATTTGTCGTAGCCTTGACATTTTAGTTTGGTGTTTTGGCTGATGCGCATATGTGCATTTAGATCACGCACACGTTTGTTGAAATTGTACTTCGATTTCAGGCAGACTGAAGCCGCTGTTTGTTTTCACAGTGCATCCAGTGTTCCTAATCTCATGAATCTTGAGTTAGATAATGGTGTGAGCGCGGAGACTGTCCAATGTCAATTACGTTGTACCGGAACATGTCAAAGTTGTTCTGATAAATGTTGCGCTTAAGTGAATCTGGAGAAAACTGAAGATAAGCCGAGGAAAAGTATTCTGCAGGCGCAGATATAGATTGATTACGTATTCTACATGTTCAACACTGAGTGAGGAAGGAAAAAAGTTTGAAGTGAGAAAACTCAATTCCTAATGTACAAATTTATATTCTTTAGATAACTGATTTTTAAACTTAACCCATACTGTGTTACATGTATGCACATCCAGATTTCATGACAGCAATCAACCATGTGACCGGTTCCACAAAAAAGGGTATACATGTAAGTCACTCTGAGTATTATTGTGTAATGGCCTGCTCAACATTGAGAGGGTGAAAATTTTGTCAAACTCTGATTTTCATTTTGTATCACGAATGAGATCTTTAATACCTACAGTTTCAGGTTTCATTCACAGAAATGTTGATTTTGATGAACATAGTGGGAAAAAACAACCATTTTGTGTGCATCGTTCTGTTGTTCTACAACAAAGCTAGCTATTTCAAGGCCTGTTTTCTCAGTTGTGTAATTTGAACTCCAAGAAAGTAATTAATATGCAAATACATCATATCTCCAGAACGGGAGGGACTATATAGCTCTTTTATATACCAAATGAAAGCTTACGTTGTGGACTTCCAACCATGTATATAACTCAATTTCACTTTTTGCGACATAATACCCATTGTTGTGGAGCCAGTCACATATTTAAAGTGAAGATATTCATGACATGTTTAAAGGTCACCCACAACTGTTATTGGTTTCTGAATATTCCAGTTCGGTATTTCAATGACCTGCGGTCATTCGGGATAACGCCGCTGATATGATGTTACGCGATGTTACGTGCAAGCCCATTCTGTTGGTAATTAACACGCAAGCGTCATGCGCCCGCGTTCGTGCGCCTTCGAAGCGTTCGATTATCCCGAACGACCCGTGACCATATATCATTGTGCACATGCGCAGCTGAAATACCGAAATGGCTTGTTAGAGTAACTTTAAAAGAAGGATTTAAGATGAAAATTGTGGGGAACAGTATCAAAAGCTGTATGCCTTTTGGGTGTTTTCTTCTCTCAAGAAGCCACTTGCATACAACTTATTAGTACAAGAACCTCTTTCCCTTATATTTTAAAATGACACAGCACCAACAATTAAGATAAAATACTAGAATAATAGGAATTATGTGCAGAAAACACTCAAAATGTTGAAAATGAAGTTTGGAAAAAAGAGCTGCAAATTTAAAGTGGCATATTTTTGCATGCTGCGAACGATACTTTCAACTTTTCGGCAAATCATTAAATTGGCAAAATGGTTTGAAATAATGAAAACGTTAGTACAAAAAACACTTTTAATAGAAAATGGAGAGGCTGTTAAAGAAATCGCAGCAGTGTTGATACAAATTGCTGCAAAAACTCTGTGTGCAAATGCAGAAATGAAAGTTGCCGCTTTTTTTTTTTTTTTTTAGAAATTATGGAAATGGTTAAAAAGAAGACAATGTTACTGTTAGTACAAAGCATGCAATTTTAGTTACACTGAAAACATCCCTGAAAGCTTAAAGTATACCCCTCCATGGACCATATTCAAGAAATAATGGAGGAATTTGTAGGATTGAGGCTATGCTATTTTTCCATGAGGCCAATTGGAGGATTTTGCAGGATTGAGGCTACATGTAAATCCTAGCAAAAAGGCCTAGAGTTAGGGTTAATTGAAACTGCAATATATACATGAACAAATCAGACATGTTGAGGTACAGGTATGTACATGTATTACATCTAGCTTGACAGCATGTTTAATGGTTACCATTAGCTGCTCAATATAAACAAGCTGGTAAATGAACATGTACATGTCTCAATTTATTAAAATGGAGACATGTACAATGTGTGCTTTGCACTGCCGAAAATTAATAAAAGAAGAAAATCTGAGCACATAGCACAATTTTTCGCTCATATACATGTATTGTGATTGTACGATATTTGTGATTTTACCATATTAGTACATGGACTGTATTTTGCAATTGAGTGACTCGCATAACACTGAAATTGAGTTTTGTTGTGTTCTCATACTCAGTGGTAAAATCATACTGCTGTAAACCACAAGCAAATTTGCAAATGCAAGTACTGAAACACAGCTTATAAAAATTGACATTATTATTTGATAACAGAATGAACGGGGAAAAACAAAACAAAGCGTAGTGATACCTGTAACTGTAAGAAATGCATTGAAAATGCAATTTAACATGGAAAGCAGATTTAAATTCTGCAAAGATAAAATGGCACTTTTGATAAATTCTCAACTTTACATGCAAAATGCATGAAAAACAAATTTAAGCAATTGAAAAGAATTTGCTTGGCCTTTTGCAAGTGTTTTCATACAGAAGCAGGCATATGATCAAGTTATGTTGATATATCAGTGAGCCCAGAAAATGTGTACATGTACATGGTGAGCTTGATACGATGAGCTCCCTTGCTGTACCATGGATTTGATTGAAATAGTAAGACAGTGCACAATATGCCAAGAAAATCATGCTTAGATGAACATTTAAACTGATAAATTTGTGGGTTTTTTTGCTATATGGATGGATGAATTAACAGCAGCTAGTTTCAAGTCCCAAACACCACAGTACCCTATGGAATCAAGCCTGTACAGCCAGTAGCAATGATGGAGATAAGGTGACATGTATACCAAGTCAGGCTATAACGCACATGCCTATATGTATACTCTATGGCTCCAAAATTTTTGATCATCTATACAGAGCATTGGTGGCCAAAAAGTCGCTGTAACAAACAAATTAACCACTTTACCAAACATTCTTTTGTGGACTCATTGTGTTTGTTACAGTGAAGTTCTGGGGTCTGCCTGATGTTCCCCAATACCTATGTTCCCCAACACCAATGTTCCCCGAAATCCTTAGGATTAGGGTTAGGGTTAGGGTTATAGCATATGAGCAAGAAACTCTTCCGAACCGACTGTTCCTTGCTCTATGGTCATAGGGTAAGGATTTTGGGGAACATCGGTATTGGGGAACATGTACGTACATATATTGGGGAACATACATGTAGGTATGCCCCGAAGTTCTTCTACATGTATATATGCCAATCACTGAATATTGGTTTGTCCAATTTTTTTTGGCACCAATTTGTTACCGTGGTACCGGTAAGTGAATTCACCGATCCACAATCACTGAGTCGTGATTTCAATTCAAATCATAAATCATGGCTACTGGCTGATATGGGTTCACTTCCTTCACCTCAGATGCATGCGCTATGATCACTTTTTTTTCTTTTTATGACATCCAGTTTCTGACAGGCTGGGGTGAAGTACACTATATGGCTGGAGTGGATATTTTGCCTTCGGATATCTGAGATGTGGAAGTATTATTTGTTTTTATAAAGGGCAGAGAAAACACCATAAAGCCCGGTTCATACTTTACGCGAAAGCTTGTGCAAAGCGAAATTCATGTCGTCAACAATGGTGAACGCGTTTCGAATGGATTGTTGACGTCACGAATTTCGCTTCGCTTTCGCTTTCGCGTGAAGTATGAACCGGGCTTAATTGTGATTTTTGCCTACACATACGGTACATGTAGCTGTGACTTCTTCTGCTATGACAATATAAAATATGAGAGAATTCATCATCTGCACAGCACAAAAATTGCAACCTGTACATGTGGGTTCTGGAAATTCAAAAAAGGGGGGGAAAAAAGTCCATTTATTCCAAAATTTTAATTTTGGGGAATCCTGTCCAAAAACTGATTGTCATCCATGCTACCTTTTCCCCCCAGAAAATGTGCAGTTCGCAATGAAAAAATAGTGCAAAAGTGCAAAAATAGAGGAGAAAAAAACATGATCAAAGACAAATTTGTAAGTTTTCATACACATTGTATCCATTGGTGGATTTCGGTTCGCCATTGCTCAGTGGTCTCCTGTAGGGTAGGGGAGACAACAGGAAACAACAACATGTAGAGAGATACACAATTCACACAATACAGCAATAAAACAAAGACTTTAACAAGAAGAAGGTGTACATAAGACATTAGTTGAGAAAAACAAACTTCTCAATGTTAGTTCAATACGAGACATTCTTTGATGAATGTTATTATGACAGTGAACTACTGTAAAACTAGCGGCTAATATACCTGATGTACACGTACATTGTCGTACACAATGGATGTATATTACAATGTACAGCGCGTCCCAAAATGCCCGCAACAATTTTTTGCAAGGCTTTAGCGTCGCCGCAGAAACAGGCACGGCCATTATTTTGATATCATGTTAAAGCTTGGAATCTTCACTTTATCCCTGGTACATATTTGTTTGATTTTCAAAAGGGTTTTGAAATTATTCTTGATAAAGGCATGTCAAAAACAAACTCAACCGATTTCAAGGAAAATCAATCATGCAGATTTTTTCAAATGCGGCAAGGCTTCATCATGTTCATGATGTGACGATCTCGTTGCCTTTTACTTTCTGTGTTTCCTTTTCTTTTCGATCCACGTAGACTACACCCTAAATAAATTCACAATATTGTTCTTCGTTTCAAGTGGTTTTGGGGGATGTTTGGGGTTATTTCAACAGCTTGTTAATTGACTGGAGGTGGAATCTGTTGTACCGCATCATAGACTTCCTTTGAATTTGGTTGATTTTGTTTTCAACATGTTTTTATTTGAACACAACATTTTTTCAAACTCTTTTAAATATGAAACCAATACTTACCGGGAATAAAGTTAAGATCCCAGGCTTTAAAATGGTACATGTATAAAAAATAATGGCAGTACGTGTTTCCGCACTGACGCTAAAGCCTCGCCCCAAAAAAGTTGCAGGTATTTTGGGACGCGTTGTAGCTAATGTAATGAGGCCAAAACAAATAATAGTTCTGCTTCCAGTTACCCTACATACCTTATTTTGACAGCCCTTACCCAAATTTTTTTGGGAAAAAATGAGGAAAAAAACCCGAAAATCTTCAATTACTATCTTTTTTTTTTACCCTTGACTACACACATACACCTCCATATGATCATACACACAAAAAAATCCCCCCCCCCCAAAAAAAATTCCCTAGGGTACCTATAACCTACATGTACCCTATTTTCAAATGCCATGTAATCGGAAGCAGAACTAAATATTTTTTGGTCTGATCAACACATCATGACTTTCAACTAAAAGTTGTTATGACATGTGTGATAGTGAAATCACAAACTCTAGCAGCTCACATGTATAGCACTACATGAAACATTCAAAACTGCATGACAATAAAAGACTATTCTGGACAAACTCTTAAGGTTAGTACTATACCGGTGCTAATCCCAACCTTTCCATCAAGAGGTTTTGATAATTTTGCAGTTGACAAATGTGGGGCAAATGTGTAAAAGGGAAGAGGGGGTGGGCAAGACTTAACCTGACACTGAGGGCTCTATTAATGATAACGTGTACTTTGCGCTGATGACACTGACTTTTTATTTTGCCAATATTTTTTCACCTGATATCACCAATATGGCATTAAAATCATCAATGGCCCTTCATCATTTTTTCTTCTTCCTTTGTTTTGGTTTTCACATCTGAATATTGCCACCCCCTCCCCCATGGCCCCCAATTGGCTACCTCAGTTTTTACAACTATTATTTCATTCCCTTCCACAGTTAAAGTACCATTGGGTTCCTGCAGTGACTGACAAAAGATTTTGATTATTCCGAAATGATCCAGGCAAAATATGCCTAGAATGAGTGTTATAGGGTTTATCTCTGAAACCTCGATGATTTTTCATACCACAATTTCAAATTTTCTTTCAAACAATGACACCAAAATTGTATCGTACTTGAATCTAAGCTTGTCCCTGTGCCTATTATATGTAATTTCATCTCTGCAACATGTGCAATCTTGCAATAAAACTGTACAAACAAAAACAATCTTAACTTCCTCAAACCATTCAGTCCCTAATATTTTCCCACAAATGTATGTACCGCCACTGTTCACACATGTATACAGTGTGCAAGTATACTATACACAATCAGTATGAGCAAGTGTTTAAGGTGTTGTACATCTAATTTTGTAGGCATGAGACTAAATGTTATGGTTGAGGAAAAACTAATGAACTGGTGAAGGAGATTCTGATAAATCACTGCTAATGAGGCATGCTTCGAACAAACAAGTAGTGAGATGAGATTCAAATAAGCTTGATCACAGGAATCAGATTAGGTCACCTTGCCGTGCTTGCTGCATTTCAGAGAAATGCATTTGTGAAAATAATGTAGATGGGAAGATTAACTCTGATATAAATATAACAAAAATATATTTTCATTGGCCAAGTATCACAGATGGTATATGTGTCACTGCAGAGGAAATTTTGATCTAAATTCAAGATAATACAGGAACACGGTATCTTAAAAGGGAATGTACAACATTTGCACACATTCAAACGTTTAACTGCCAAAATATTATGAAAAATATCCTCCTATATTTAGATCAAGCATCCTGTAAAATCATTGTGCAGCTGTCATTTTCAAGAGAAGGGGAATTACCATCATTTCCTCGCCCTCGCAAGAAAACAAATTGCTTTTTTTCCAAATACTGCTCCCAACCATGCCAACTGACCAAATTTCTTTTAGTTTACAATCGTTTTCATATCCGTAAAATGAGAATTAATTTCCCAAGTGACAAACTGGGATCATACCTTAAGAGGGTGCAAGTCTAAACGTATTTCTAAATGAAAAAAAAAATCAGCTAAAACCTTGCTTTGTGTCGAGAAAAATGACGCTCCTTATTTTCAAAGTTTCCTCAAAAGTATGATATCTACTGCGCTAAAATGTCTTAGGAAGAGTAAATCTGAATTCAGATTTTTAGTATTCTTGTTCCTTGAATCGACAAAGGTACTTTTCTTTCGCAAATTGGTGTCCATCACCTTTGCAAATTTCTCTAAGATAAAAAGGAAACAAATTAACTACATTCCTTCCTCCATGCATGTACAGTACAACCATGGAGGAAGGAATTCCTTCCCCCATGGTACCGGTACAACCAACCAACCAACAAACCAATTGTCAGACAAGCTCGCAGGCATAAAACACATTGACTTGGAATCAATGTGTGCCTATAGCTTATGAGCGGCTTGTTTTGCCTGATCCGTTACAAATTTCTTACAGCCAACACCTTCTTGGATTAGGATCGGTTTTAAAAATAACATCCCTCCTCTGGAAAACTAACACAGATTAGCCACCCCAGGCAGTGTGTGAACAGTCTCAGGCAAGGGAGACACCCTTCCTATTAGAAACATGACACTGTTGTCACAGTGTGAATGTCGGGACATTGAGGGGAAAAAAATCCTATTTTAATATGATGAGTATTGCGTAGGACGGTACAGGATATTGCACTTGAGCTAAACGTGGAAGAGGCCTACACGGTGGTGGGGGGGAATACAGCTCGCTTGATTAAATTACTGTCGTCTGCAATCAATAATCCAAATACATTGTAGGCGGTGAGCTGTGTAGTATACAGGATGTGCGTGTATACATTTGTAGTGTACTGGGTGGGTACTGTGAGTTAATTACAGGGGACATTAAATGGATGGCCAGAGGCCACACATTTTATTAAGTATTGTGATCAGCATTTGGATTTTACAATATAAAACATTTTTTTAAATACAAGTACTGTAGGTTAATTGTGTCAGTTTTTTAACCGCCATTTTTTAGGGGCACTTGGGAGTTTTCTTGTCAAAGATAGTGTGGGTAAAATAGTTGACCTGCAAGATGGCACCTCCTATAGAGAAGAGCCATACCATACACGTACATGTATCTGCTCTGTTAACTTTTCCGTTATTTACTTAATTATTTCCATGTACAGTACTTGATTTAGCTCCATATTTACATGTACTTAATTCATGTGACATACCGGTACACGTGTAAATAAATTCACTGTAAGGCAAAGAATAAATCTAGAAATGCATTTTAAACAAATATCCAAGATGCATGTATCTCTTGCTTCTAGTTTAATATTTTTTAAATTTCCCATGGTGGATGCTGCATTAAAAGCAATTCTCCGTACATAAAGTAGGCCTACTTAATTGCACAGGATTGTATTACTCTATCTTCCTATAGATGTATGGTAGCTACCTGAATGCAAATGAACTTGTGTGGTCATTATCATATCATGTGTACATGTACGCAGTGGGAGATGTGTTTACAGTAGCATCAAAAATGTAATTATATGTACACAAAGTACCGGTAGGCTCTGATCAATGATGGGGACGTACATTTTGTACATGTAAGCAATTTTGTGTACATGTAGGCCTACATGTATCGGTATATGAATGGTACAGGTACATGTACATCTTGTGTACTACACCCAACATACTACAAAAAGCAAGTTCGTTATTTCGTTCCTGCGCAATGAAGTAGCCCAGGTTAAAGGTCATTCAGGATAAGGACATTCAACGAGGTAGATGTACATGTTCAAGTACCAAAGTTTGCTGCTTACAATGTATATCTGAAATTTTGTTACATGTGGTAAGGGAACAGTGCGCCGTATAGATCATTAGTTTATGTGGTCTTCTGTCGTCATAAGCAACTCGCAAGTATATTGCGCACTACGTGTCAGTGTAAAACGCATAGTAAATTGTCAATTTTCACCCTCTTTTCGGACTACAATGTATTTAATCATGTATTATTTGACCGAAAGAGGATGATCAACACACTTGCACCATGTGACTGTTTTTAAAAGCAGGATTAAGCCCGGTTCATGCTTCACGCGAAAGCGAAGCAAAATTTGTGACGTCAACAATACATTCGAAGCGCATCCACCATTGTTGACGACATGAATTTTGCTTTGCACTTGCTTTCAGGTGAAGTACAAATGTATGAACCAGGATTTAGCCATAGATACATGAACGTACTTAAGGCTTTCATTGGAGGCTGCAATTTTGGATTATTCTTGGTTCCGATAACTAAGCTTCCCCAGTAAGCTAAATGTGTACCCAATGCAAAACAACGTACTGGTGAATAACGATAATGGAAAGCTAAATATACATGTACATGTGTGCGTTCACCTACATTGTATCTGTTGGGATGCAAAACACCTCTATTTGCAGAGAGTACCACAAAGAACCAATAGGCCTAGAGCCTGCAAGTAAAAGGTCACGCTGCTAAGCTTCTGGAACCCTGGCGCGGCCTGCCTATGGGCATTTTACACTGGGTTCCCCTTTCTCTTGCTATAATTTTTGGATTTTTGCACTTCAATTTCCTATTTCTTTCTGGAAGTGCGCCACCAGGGGTGAACATTCAGGCTCTAAGATACAAAAAATGTTGTCTTAGAGATCGCTGTTTGTGTTTACATAGTATCCTGAATGACTTGTGACCAGCCACATTTTAGTATCACAAGGCTTTGTACATTGTGCACATTTCTGACTCAAACCATTTCACTCGAACTGGTCCTTAACCATTACTCACTCAGTCAATTGAGTACTGAAGTGTGACGTCATTTAGAAGCAGAAAGTGTAGTGTAAATGAATGGAGTACGCGCCCGTGTTGGTTCACGGGCCGAATCACGCGCTAATGTCTTTCACACACAATTTGTGCACGTGACGTATTCACTTCGGTACTCCATAGCAACAACAAAAGCTGTAAACTCTGAAAGAAGAAATACGTATTTGGAAAATGCATGAAAAGAGTTCTATAGCGTAAAATCCAAAATGCATGGAAGTTTCACCAACTGGTATCCAGTGGTACCGGTATCATTCAACTCTACGTCGTAGAAAGAACTAAAAGAATAACTGAACAAACATACGATTTGGAAATTCAAGGACATGCTGCCGCATCAGCTACGGGTGCTATAAATGAGTGTTAATAATTCTAATAAAATCAGAAATGTATGAGAATGAAGAAAGTTTGGATTAGTGGAACTTCAAAACGGAAAAAACGGAATGGCAGTTTGTATGCTTTACCTTGGATCTCCACGCAGAAATCTGAACACAGGAAGGAAATGGGGGTAAACATTGAAATACAACAGAATGAAGTGAATGAGTGGAATGAAGATGGTTATTGTTCATGCACAAATGTACGTACCGGTACATGACTGTGTACTGGACATAATGTATACTTTTAGTAACACACACACAAGCCACCCATGCCACCCTACATGCCCTAGCTCAATTACATCAGCTTGTCCCTCACCTCAAATTGCATACATGTAGTTAGATTTTACATTTTCTAATTAATAAATGGAAGTGGTTGCAAATTATGTATATTTACACATACATGTATACATTAATAGAAAAATGGGCTAAAACACCAATTGGCCAGTTAAGAACATGTTGTTCCTATTAATTACAAAAAAAAATGGAAAAAAACTAAACCAACTCACAAATTCACAAAGTCTATACTTGTGTGGCGGGATCTCCCCGGGCCAAATCTAAGTTCGTTGGAACCAAGTCTCGACACCTATTAGAGTGTAGCTGATTTTCCCGAACCCAAGCTTTCCCAAGACGAGACCACTCGTTGATGACTGGTCTCGTGGCTACATGTATATAGTCCCAGCCGTGACTGTATTGGTCGTCCACAGATGGAGCAGGAGAAATGCGGGGTTTAGTAAAGCTGAGACGCACATTCTTTCCTTCGGCATCTTTTTTCGTCCTCCTGCTGAAGGCGTGAGGTCTCGAAAAGCTGAACTCTATGTGTGATGGTGGAGCGCCAGGTGGAGCGGTTAGCTGCTTTGTCCTCCCAGGTGTCAATGGGTAATCCACAGCGGTGCAGATTCAGTTTGAGGAGGTCCATCAAACGCCTTCATCTGGACGTCTGGTTTCACAGATGGCAGCTATATCGATATTAAGAGACAAGAGAAGTACGTCGCTCAGGTCGTCCTGAACCATCTCGGTCCATTAAGGTCCACACGTTCCACGCAGCAACATGGAGGGGTTGGCAGATGTGTTTCTCTTTCTTTTCCTTTTTCCTCATCTCTGTCTCTTTCTCTTTATTTGTTTCTTTCCTAGTAGTTGCGGTTCCCAGCCGGGCCATGTTGTGAAGAGCGTGTTTAAATCACCTTTTCTACACCCTTTCCCTGGTGTGGGGTGAGCAGCGCTCCGTCTAAAAAGACCTGCTCAGCCGCGGATGCAGCTGCCTGTGGCCAGTGTCTTCACAGGGTCACATAGCCACCGACCATCACATACCCGCCGCCAACATGTGGGTTTCAGGCTGAAGATTTGCAGGATTCACCTTCCCTGTCCCCGTCACCTGTCCCCCATCGCCACTGGGCTTGGAGGTATGACGATTGGCAAAAGTGAGCCACTCGCGTGAAAGATTAAGGTGGGGTGCAGGCGCAACTCTGGTTCCCACCACCTTGGCCCACACATTCCGGAATCCATGGCAGATTGGAGAATCTGACGATGGAAGAACACATGGGTTGCAGCAGACTGCCGAAATCCCAGTTTAACAGGATTTGCCTCAGAGCCTGTCCACAAGGCTCGTGGGACTGAGGCTATGTGTCGAGACACTGCTTTACAGGTATTATTTTTCCTCCATGCAGGGTGCTCATCCACCCTCCCCATCATCAGGCAGACCTTCAGGGGGGCGCCACTTTAGTCGGCAGCGACCCGACCATGACACAGACTGCACGGTTTACATGTTTACCGTGGCGGACGTACATCCGGTCTGACACTCAAGTACGTAAGTAGTGTACGCCAATGTAAATAACACAGGCCAATGTAAGTAATGCACGCCAATGTAAGTAATACACGCTGTTCAGCCTTAACCTGATTTACGCTTTACCCATGCAAGCTAGCGTCAGTAAGTATCGTACAGTACATTCACTTGTACGGCTGCGCGTCAGCATTACATAGCGCAACTTCAGCACAGTCAGGGCCAGCGCTTTACACAGTGCGCATCAGCATTACCCAAAACACAGAGCGCGAGCAATACATATGTCCTTACCGTCCGCTGTCCACGGCACAACTCCTCCGCGCGATCACGTGAATACCCCTCAAGTGAACATGCACACGCTTACGCTCCACCCAGTCACTAACACACCGTGAATTAACGTTATTGCGATAGGAATGACGTAGTAAATAAACTAGCTGTAAGTCCCTACACTTTCCGTTACGTTGGCCCGAGCATGGTGGGGTATGGCCTCATACTCCATAACCATAAAAAAAATAAAAGGAAAGTGTACCTAAACCTTAACTCCATCTTTATAACTTAAGGCTTAACTTTTTCTTTATAATTCAATATGAAACATAAGTCTTAACTTTTTCTTTATAATTCAATATAAAACATAAGGGGGGCTGATTTCAAAGTTCATTAAATATTCACAAGATATTGTACACACTGTAAGGGGCAAAAGAACACCAAAATTTACCTCATTAAATATTCACAAGATTTCACAGGGAAAGATTACACAGAACCTGAATCAATTTCGCTCATTAAATATGAACAGGAACTTAACAGAAAATGTACTGCATTTACACAAATTTAGAGGAAGAATTGTTGGATAATTTTCAAACCTTTTTTACACATGCACATTTACTGCTAAAGTTAGACCAGTTACCAACTTACACGATTTTGAAGATGACGTAGTTAAAAGGATTTTGATTAATTAAAGTGATTTTGTTTTTAATCGAAAATAAACATTTCATTTTAGTGAAAACTGTAACTCAACATTTTAACCGTGAAAATGTTCAAAGCTTGTCGCTCGCTGTCTCCCATCGGACTCACCTCGTCCGCCTAGACTTGACCTGCTTGACCTGTTGTGTTCGTCGGCGGCGACTCGATCTGTTGCCATCCAGCCACATCTGGGTCGTGGTACCATCATGCATTGGATCTCCGTCCTAGTCCTCTTCATGGATGGGGTCAACTCCTTTGGTCGTGTCGCTGTCGCCTTTAAGCTCTGGGCAGGTTCGTCCCTTAGACGTCCTGTTATCCTTGGCCTTGCTTCGCCGGTACAACCATCTCCACGCCAAGCTTGGCACAGACGCTGGACTACCACAGGATGAACGTTTATACACAACTATTTACAACTTTTGCTGGGCATTTCAATGAAACGCCCAAACAGTTCCATTGTCCATTATGGACAATGGCCCGAGAAAGCCTTTTGCTACTCGTTACGTTGGCACTCCAACTTGGTTCTGCTGTAAGGGGCAACCCTTCTCTTAGCAGCCGACTTCCTCCTGGCCCTACTGTGACCAGAGGTCTTGCACGCTGCTGATGAGTGGGCAATTGCCTTCCACTCTGGTCGACTTTGACCCTCTTCCTTCAACCTTATGAGCCAACTCACAGTGTCATCCTGCAACTGTGCTTGTATTAAAGCATTTTGTGACAGGGTTGGTTGGGCAGCTACGCCCCTTACCAAGAACTCACTCCCATGAGGTTTACCCTCGGGTACTTCACCAGTTGTCTCATATTCTTCATCACGGCCACTATGTTTGCATGGCCGTCTGGACATCCCATCAGCATTTCGAAGCTTCTTTTTGCCCCTGTGCTCTTTGATTGACCCAGCATCACCAGTGCTTACGTGATGCATGATCACGTCCGTGCGACCGATGTCATGGTCAACCTTGGACAATTCATCCTGGAAGTCTTTCGGACATTCCCGGACATCACCATGGTACTTGGCCTCTACATTGGCTGTACCCCCTTCATATAAATCTTGCAAACACAGGGGCAACTCCTTCCCTGTATTTGCCTTCATGTTCAATTCATCATGAATTGGACTGGCCTCAATTTGGGAGACCACTCTCGCTGCTGTTCCCTCAAGGCCAACTCTTTTCTCCCTTCCGGGATTGAAGACCCACAATGGAACAACATCGACTTCAGTCTCAACCAGAGATCTGGCCAACACCAAGCCTTTCTTGGCTGTAAAGTCACCAACACCTTCCACTGGTTCCACCATGGCTGGCCCGAGCAATTCGGGACCCTTCCTTTGCCGGGGAACACAGCTTCATGACCTGGTGGGATTACCGTAGTTTTACAAACTACAACGCGACCCAAAAAGGGCTCGCCTGCATCATTTGTGCACTTGATTCGCTCACCATTGAGCCGCCACTCCCTTAATTGGAAGTCTATGTTTCCACCTGGTGACACGAGAAAATCCATGCACAGGATACCACTGTATTTGATCTCAGCAAATACAGCCTTCACTTGGTGCGTGGTCCTACCAACTTGCACCGTAACCAAAGCCATGCCCAGCACAGCTAACTGGCTTCCATCTACCTGTTTTACCTGAACGTCTCCAAGACGGGTCTTTTCTATTTTGGGATTTGGATACACTGCACTACTTATTAAAGTGTCGGTGGACCCTGTGTCAATCAAGAATCGACACTTGGTTGCACTTACCACCCCATCCACAAACAACCCATATTGAGGACAGAGTACATGTAATTACTTGTTGCCCATCCTCACGTTTGGAACTCACTTCTCTACTCTTAGGTTCATGGAGTCTGCGTTTGGACCCTCTCGACCCTTCAGCCTTCCCGCGGGTCCTCCAGGGGACTGACTTACACTCCCGGGCAAAATGCCCTTTCTCACCACATTTGAAACACTTCAAGGTTCCAGGTTCGGCTTTCCCAGGCTTGTGTGTCTTGGGAGACAACACGCCCTTGCCTTGTCCCTGGCCTTTGATCTAGTCGGAAAATGACTTGACCAACTCGGCCACAGATTTCAATGTCTTGGCCTGCTCTTTGAGATTTTGCTCTAAATTAACAAGCCTCCTCTCTGTTCCAAAGTCTAGAGCCCTCGCCAAGGTGGCGGGCTGCCGGTCCAGCAATCTGTGCTGTTCGACCGTCTCAGAATACTCAGTCTCCAGGGCAGCCTGGACTGCTTCGTCCAAAGTTTTTGGATGGGCTCTATTGATGCCTCTCTAATTGAGTGGCTGTCAATGGCATCTATGAAGTGGCTCTTTGCCAACTTCTCCCGAGCTTCTTCCTGTATTTCAGGGAATGCTCGAACCGTTAACTCATGGATTGCTTGCCCTAACTCGAGCAATCCCTCTTTCTGCTTTTGGCACCGGTGGCTAAGCTCAACGAGATCATTCTCACTGTGTCGAGCTGACCCAAACCTACGCTCAAGCAACTTGACCAGCGCACTGTATGTGTGGTTTTGACCCGAGTCGCCCACCTACCATAGAGCATCCCCTTGCAAGCTTGTGGATAACCACTTCGCCGCTTGCTCATCCCTCCATTGGTTTACCACACGGCATGACTCAAAATGGGGGAAGTAATCCTTCCAGAGCACTTTCCCACTATAACGGTCAGGGGTTATGTTTGGCCTACGATTTGGTGGCCCTACACTTCCCTTCAGATCCAAGTCACCATGGACAGGTGCCTCTCGTTTCAGTGGCCAAGGACCTACTGACGAGCTGTCAACTCTTCCAGCCGAACTGCTGTTTTTCGCCTCGACTGGTCGAGTTGCGAAACTTAGCAGATCGCTGTGCACTCGTGTAGGGTTCACTTTTTCCTTATCACAAACGAACGGGTTAGTACTTGGCTTACCCTGTTCCACGCCATCTTGCCCAGACAGGAACAGCGTCAAGTCGTCTATGACTTGACTCTCGCGTTCGAAGGCGACTGGCGTCGACCCTGCTCGGGTTTTTTTCCTTGAGTCTGAGTCTTTTAGAGGTGTGCTCATAAAGCTTACCTCCCTCCCACGTTTGTGGGCCCAGTCAGTCACCATCTTTGTATCTGACTGTTGTCTCGCCGTTGCTCCAGAGACATACCCAGTAGTCTCTTCGGGCAACCTGAGCTCAACATCAGTATCTACCTGATGGAACATACACCAGCTCCCGCCTGGCGTGATCGTGTTCCCTCCATTTGGGGAACCACCCGACTGCAACTCCATGGCAGCCTCCAACTTCTTTGCAATGAGATCTTTTTCTCATACTGCAAAAATTGAGCTTCCATTCCCAGTCGCTGCACCTCGGCCTCAGCACTTGAGGTGCTCGCTTGACCCAGCGAGCCTTCGCTCATAATTGAAAACAACCACAACAATCACACCCAACAGCAAAAAAACAAACAACCGACAAAACACCACAGTACAATTAGCAATACATGTACAAGTCAAAACACCATGTGCAATCAATAATTTAACAGCGAAATCACTTAATCAATCATAATCATCCCACTTCTGACACCATTTGCGGCGGGGATCTCCTCGGGCCAAACCCAAGTTCTTTTGGACCAAGTCCGACACCTATTAGAGTGTAGCTGATCTTCCCGAACCCAAGCTTTCCCAAGACGAGAGACCACTCAGAGCGACCTCAAGGCTTAGGGAGCAGGTCCGTTTTGGAGGAAATATACCGCCGATTATGATGATTGTGATTACCCTCTGTTAATTGCAAAATGAACCAACAACAAATACACCTGGACAACAGGAATGTCGGCACCACAAATATAATCGGAATTTATTATACAATAATCAAGAAATATGCAGTAGTGATTGAGTCTTAATGAGGTTGTTAATCATCAGGGTCACTTATCCTGGGAGTTAACTGACAGCTCACCTAAGCAGCAATGCGTACAGCTTGAACAATGCGCCCAATGTAAACAATGCACTGCTAAGTCAACAATGTACACTAATGTAAACAATGCACGGCTACCATAAGTCAACAATGTACACTAATGTAAACAATGCACACTAATGTAAACGATGTACACCAATGTAAACAATGTACACCAACGTAAACAATACACACCAATTTAAGTAACACACACCAATGTAAATAACACACGCCAATGTATAAGTAGTGTACGCCAATGTAAATAACACACGCCAATGTAAGTAATGCATGCCAATGTAAGTTATACACGCTGTTCAGCCTTAACCTGATTTACGCTTTACCCACGCAAGCTAGCGTCAGTATCGTACAGTACATTCACTTGTACGGCTGAGCGTCAGCATTACACAGCGCAACTTCAGCACAGTCAGGGCCAGCGCCTTTACACAGTGCGCGTCAGCATTACCCAAAACACAGAGCGCGAGCAATACACGTCCTTACCGTCCGCTGTCCACGGCACAACTCCTCCGCGCGATCACGTGAATAGCCCTCACGTGAACATGCATACGCTGTACAAACACATATGCCTGTGCTAAACCTACGGGCCTTTGGCAACCAATAGCGTACATGCATTCAGTCACTGAGCGCTTACATGCCGCCCAGTCACTAACACACCATGAATTAACCTTATTGCAACAGGAATGACGTAGGAAATAAACTAGCTATAAGTCCCTACACTTTCCTTTACACTTGTGTGTAGCCCTTTAACTGAGATGGTTTGTTCAATAATTCATATCTTCCTACACAATGTACCTCTCTTCTCCATGCTGCATGAGTGCAATACGACCATAGTCTCCAGCAATCTTTCGGAACACTGAAAAGAGCAGCACTATTATCTGAAAATAGAAAATGAAAAATAGAAAATAAACAATCGTTACAAACTTGTAATTTACACCAGATCACCTTCAACTAATTTTTGGAATTGTATAATTTGTCCCTCACAACAACAAAAAGAACTAAAACAATGTCAAAGAAACAGAGAATTTATTTCTAAAATGCATTATATCCATTAGAAAAAAAAGTGAAAAAGTTAGACGTTTTTGAAAACTTACAGAACGTAGATGTAGGTACATTTGTACACATTATAACAGCTATTTTCTAAACTTCATTTTGCTTTACATGTAGTTTTTTTTTTTTAAATTGGGTTTTATAACTACAGTGGTAACAGCCATTTAAATTGACTTTGGGCAACCAGGAAAGGGCTGGATTCTAAAAGGTAAAAACACACTGTTCAGACACCATTTTAAGTTCCCTTAAAACACTGGTTGAACTTGATTCAGTGTAACTTTATTGCTAAAACAATGTATGAACGGTTTTATATTTACCCAAAATCCAGTTCAACTCGCCACTTAAACAGTAAGTAAAAACCCCTCGTTGGGAGGGTCTAGCGCTAAACCAGAACGACTTTAACTCCGAAAACGACATGTGAAAGGTTTTAGCTAAAACACTTCCTGTTTTGGCCAGCGCAGTTGACCCGGAGTTACGTGACACCTTTTAAGTGGTGCGCTTTGGTTGTAAACAAACAATGTACCGTGTGGCTAGACGATGTGCAAAGAGCACATGTGAATCTCCAAATTCTCCTACTGCCAGCCATTCGTGAAAAAAATAAAATTCCAAGTCATATCTCCGCTAGTTTTCTGACCACATGACCTGAATTTCTCATCGACTGTTCATCACATGTTCTTAACCAGTTCACGTCGAATGACATAAGCGCAAAGGTTTTTGCGGTATTCGGATCGGATGACGGATAAACACTCAACAAGCAAGGCCAGAAATATCTGTCTGCGTTCTGCTTGCAACGAGCGAGGCTGGAAATATCAGGGTGTCCTACCCGCAGATAATTGCCTGAACCCGTCTGGCATCGAGGTTCGTGAAAACAATCCCGCACCTGGGTCCGGACAATGTCAAAATAATCCCGGCACAAACTGGTTAAAGAAAGAATTGTTGAGGGCCGATGAACAATATTTCAGAAAGTGGGAAAATCAGGACGGGAACCGTCCAACATAGTCTGTACGCTATACGACACATATACCGGTACAGTGTACCCCGGGTTAGCATGGCTGCGGTGGCCAGACTGTCATGTTACAAGCGTGCCGCTAGGGCTACAATGTCAACCTCGGCGAGACGACAGTGAAAGTCTCAGACCACGTGTAGTGAGTCAAACTGGACGAAGTGAAGGCTCTTACAGCGCGTGGTTTAGGCCAGGGCGGAAGTTTTACATTGCACATGACTTCAGAAACTGAGATAAACCTCTTTGAGTTGAACTTGCTGTACTTAGAACGGTGTCTGAATGCTCGGTATGTTTTAATTTACGACCGGCCTCCCACAGTGAGCGACCGTTTTAAGTTGGTTCATTTTAGCTTAAACGCTGTCAGAACATAGCCATAATAGTGTTATCACATTTGGGGAACTCTTAAAATTCACAATTGAAGCATGACAACAATCAAAAAAAGGCCTTAGTTCAAAAATAGGATAAAAATAAAAACAACAAATCTCACCACAAAGAATAGGATATTATAGCCGATATTGGAAGGTATCCCTCCATATTCCAGGAATGCTATTGCAGAGCTGTTCTTCCCAGCCAGGACACAGTTTTCCATGGCTAATGACCACGCTCAGCTCACCACCAAGAATGCAAATCTGGAAAGACAATACAGAAAGAAGATTAGGAGCATTTAACCATTTAAATGCAAAATTTCAAAGCAAGAGTGGTAAAAATGTGTTGCACACTGTTGCATTGAGCAGTCAACTTACATACTGTAAGTCCCATACTTCGTTTAAAGGGTTCATAAAATATATTTTTCTTAGGAAAATATTTTGTGCAACTTTCTTCTCCTCTCAAAATGTATGAAAACTATTTGAAATCCCTTTTTGGTTCATTTTACTGAAAAGTGCATTTCTTTATGACATTAAAAATTTGCAATGCTTTTCCAGACAACTGAGGCCCGAGCTGTTGCTGTGATGTCATTTCAGAAAGACATTGCTCAGGTTAGGTGTTTTCTGTTCAAATGAAAACCCAAAAATTTGCTCATTGAAAACATTTGTGAGAAAAGCTTGCTCATTGGCCTTCTGCCATGGACTGACACTACAACAAATCACCAAACAAAAGAAAATTCATGACAGCAAAATATTGAAAATTCTGGCAACTTTTGTTGCTGAAATAGCTGTAACATAGAGGTTTCTGCCTGAAATGACATCACACTTTTTCTCATGAATATTGAAATTTACATTATCATAAAAACAAAAAAGGCAAGCAAAATACCCACGGTTGGAAATGGCAAAACAAAAATTGAAAATAAGGTTAAATAGGACACAAAGATGCATTTTCAAGGATTGCTTTAAGCAAATTGCATTGCACGGGCCCTTTAAAGGTACTATCATATGACATGTATGAAGCTGTCCAAAAAGTAACATCAAACGCTCAGTCTACTGTCCGGCGGAACATCAAAACCTTCACTTTCAAAGGTTACATCGCAGTGGTTTAATTGATTTTTCACACAGTACATTACAAACATTTAAATCTTTTTGAGTTATAGGCATGATATGTAACAAAACAATTGTTGACTGCTGTGATATGGGATATGCCAATTTTAACCCCCTCAAGGGGCATAGCACTCGCGGCTTTGCCTCTTATGCGCCCCTCGCGATCGGGTGTTAAAAACGTCATATCCCACATCACCGCTGTCAACAATTGTTAAATATAAATAATACAATAAAATACATGTACATTGTAATATTAATAATAATAAAATATGAACCCTGTAACACAATCAAATCAGAACACTTTACAATGTATACTATAGTGTACGACTCCCAATTAAGTTGAGAAATTTTTAAAGTGCATCACTACATTTCAAATACCGGTACATATCGGTAATCTCAATGTACATGTACATTGTACAGTACTACCGGTACCCAGGTGTTACCTTCAAAATTGCATCACTTGATACTGAACATGTAAGCCTTTTCTTCCCTCACACAATGCTGCACATCCTCATTAAGCGCATGAGGCAGCTCCTGCAGTGTGATTCTCAAGAAACACCTCGCATCCTGTAGTCTGATTTCAAGATGATGTACATGTACATGTAGGCTCATCTCATTGATTTGTCCTTATTCCGTATGTGTACACAATGTAGACACACACACAGGGAATTTCTCAATGACACTGTACATCACTCTGGACTGTTTTCTCAGTGTGATGTGACTGAGCACCTGACAATTTTAAAGTGGCTTCCTGCTAATTCGTTTGACAATCAATGAGGAAAAAATCAATTTGTGTAGCAGCTGCACCTTGGTCTGCTAAACTATAAAACATACTGTTGGCCTACACTGTACATTAGAGATGCATTTATTCCTACACACACCTGCACTTCAGGGCTCATGCATTTTCACTTAAATTATTTGTTTTGTTTTGATACTGTGTGCGTATGTATCTAGACTATTTATCAGAGAATGTCAGAGCAAGGGAAGAAGAAAGGGAGATTTCAACAAACTGGACAACCATTTAGAAAAATTTACATACAGGTACCGGTACTGTATAGTGTATAGTTTATATTCTAGGCCAAAAAAAAGTAACGCCGTGTTTGAAAGAAACCTGACCGACCCTAAAAAAAATAAAAATTGTGTACTAGGGTTAGCAGTTGATTTTTTTTTTTAAGTTTTATTTTTATTGTTTTTATCTAGTTTGTTCCTTTTCTTTTAAAAGTTAAATTTTCATACGCTTTTTTTTTAGTACAAATTATCCCAAATACAGGTCAGGAACATTTGCAAACTTGTATGCAATAAAGCATCTTCTTACAAGTACATATGCATCAACACCCAATTGGCAAGTTTGATTGGTGCGTGCCCTGTGCATGGCAGTTGACCGCGCACTGCCATTCCTTTGTACACAAATTTTGTTTGTACATGTACATACCCCAACACAAAACCCCAACGTGATCTGTGGCCAGCGAATATGACTTGATTGGCTGTCAGTAATGCCTCTTTTTCACTGCAATTCGTTGGGTGCCCAGCAGAAGGGCATATGAGCGTTCTGACGCAAAAATCATTTTCAAGAAAATTGCATTGAAAGGTTCCATTGTTCCCCCGTGCATATTATGAATCCAATGTTCCCCCACACGCAATATAAATCACACGAATTTGAAATTTGTCACACGCATGAATCATAATTACTACAACTGGTACATGTAGTAATTTCTGACCAAAATGTTTAAATTTCATTAAAATAGAGGCAGTTTGCTGCATATGTCCTTTTTGCTAGGAACATTTTGGTCAATACGCGCTATTGCGTAAGGGCATATGTATGCATGTATACATGTATGCCCTTCTGCCGGGCACACAACGAATTGTAGGCTGAATCTTCATCGTGGATCGTTATTTTCTTCAAGGACCTGTGTGTACTAGTGGTTATGCCTGACAAGGTTTGTTCGAGTCCCAAGGGGAATTAGTCCTATAGTGTGTCACCATGGTCACGAGGACAAAATGGCACATTTTGGAATTCAATTTAAAGTGAGGACAAAATGGCACATTTTGGAATTCAATTTAAAGTGAGGACAAAATGGCACATTTTGGAATTCAATTTAAAGAGATGCTAGTCCTTGTTGAAAGTTTCCTCCAGCCCTATACAACAACCCAATGATAAAATATAGAGCTGAGGTAAGAGTCCATTAATAATTTTCAACGTCTTTAAATTTTTATTTTTTTTTTTTTTTAAATTGTGGGTGGGTGGGTCGATCAAGGTAAATAAATGGAAATCAAAATTCAGTTTTCATAAAAAAAGCAAAGAAAAAGCAAAAAACCCCAAAAAACTAGACCTTTTGATGTCCAACTCAAGAAAGAGACAAGGTGATGGACACATCTACATGTACACCTTTGAAGAGTGTTACCTATCATTCTCCCCACAATATCAGTTATTAACCCTAACTCCCTAAGCCTTTTTGCTAGGATGTACAAATGTAGCCTCAATCCTGTAAAATCCTCCAATTGGCCTCATGGAAATATAGCATAGCCTTAAATCCTGCAAATTCTTCCATTAGGCTATTTCTTGAATATGGTCCGTGGACAAGGGCAGATCCAGGGGGGGGGGGGGACCAAAGGGGTCCATGCCCCCCCCCAAAAAAAGATTCCTTTTTTTTTTTTAGATGACTTCACAATAAAGGCAGGCAATGAGTACACCACCATCTTTTCACAAAAAAAACATTGGTTAAAGTGGTCAGAAATTGCCTCAGATCGCACCACAGCGCATAGATAGAAAGGAAAAAATGTTTGATTGCTGTAATTTTTTGGGACGCACTTTTTGGGACCAACATTTCCCCCCCCCCAAAAAAAAAATTGTGTTCTGGATCCGCCCTTGTCCGTGGAAGGGTGACCACTGCCTGAATCCTGCAAAATCCTGCGGCAGTGACTGCCAATATGTTGAAGCTTCGCCAGTAACATCCTTGAGCAGTACGGAGGATTTCAAGCATAATCCAGGCCTATATTCATACATGTATTTATTCGTCAGATCGGAGACGCGAGGCTGGTGAGTAAAAACTCAGATTTTCCACCCAAAAAATGGTCCCATGATCCAAATGTCAATTGCGCGAAAATGTTTCAGAGTTATGGATCAACAAGCTCAACTTTTTGGGTGGATTTGTGTTTCAAAAAGAGGAATTTCAGACAAAGGTATTTCGTCCTATCAAAGGGCATTTCCAAAAGCCAAGAGTGCTGACCCCCGAATTAGAAGGCTCTCAGAAGGCTGACGGAGAGAAGCCTTCTGATTTCAGAAGTACGGAGTGTCATGCCTGTCTTTGATTTTCTGATCAATTTGAAAACATTTGTTACAAAGTTGTGCCGCAAAATACTTCAAATTTCTTGACAATGACAGATCCAACACTCGCGTAAATTCACAGGAAGCCTAACAAGTATCATTTACCTATTGGCAAAATTATACGTGGTTATAATATGTAGCGGATCAAAAGATATAGGCAGTGTATATTTTGCCGGAGACGGCAAACCTTTAGTAAACGTTAGTTTGCCAGATATGCACTGAACATGCGCAGTTACTGTTTTTTTGTACTTAAACATTTTCCGGTGACAAGTTTTAGTCTGGCTCCATGCCAAAATTATCGTTGTTACCTCGTATTCACAAGATTGGATTCAGACCATTTTATAATTTCGGACTTTATTTCCCTTTTAAAAAAAAATCCTCCAGAGCCACAAATTTGAAAAAGAAAATGTAATACTCTGCAAAAAATGTTTGAGACATGTTAAAATAATAAAAGAAGAATATTCTTATTTATTTGGGGATGAGAAAAAAAAAGGCAGTGGATATTTTGCCGGAGACGGCAAACCTTCAGTAAACGTTAGTTTGCCGGATATGCACTGAACATGCGCAGTTACTGTTTTTTTGTACTTGAACATTTTCCGGTGACAAATTTTAGTCTGGCTCCATGCCAATATTATCGTTGTTTTTTTCGTATTAACAAGATGGGAATCAGACCATTTTATAATTTCGGACTTTATTTCCCTTTAAAAAAAATCCTCCAGAGCCACAAATCTGAAAAAGAAAAAGTAATACTCTGCAATAAAATGTTTGAGACATATTAAAATAATAAAAGAAGAATATTCTTATTTATTTGGGGATGGAAAAAAACACCTTAAAATTGTGGCGGGGGTCAGGATTCGAACTCGGGACATCCCACTCATTAGAGCTATTGCTTAACCACTGCACCAACTGTGCTACACAACTTTGGTGGGAATTTAATACATGTTATAATTCAGCCCTATCTTAAAGAGTACAGCGCCCTCTGTTGATATGGATTGCCGCCGGCAAACCTTTAGTAAACGTTAGTTTGTCGGCGTTACCTCCGGCAAAATATACACTACCTATATAATATGTAGCAGATCAAAAGATATAATAATGATTTCGCTTGTATTTACGCGAGGGAAGCGCATGGCGTTGTATACAACGCCACGTTCACAGGTCTAGGCATGACCATGATCATTACAATACAAGTAAGTTTTTGTGCCGCCGGGCGCCAAAGACCATTTCCATTTGCGGAACCCGGCAATCAACTGTACTGGCATGACTGGCACTGGCCGTCCTGGCACTGCGAAATAAACCACATCATGACATCCATGACATCAGCTTGTCAGTCACTGACTGTCAGTCATCACTAGCTGACTAGTCATGACTCTACTTTTACGAAAAGAGAATTGTACCTTACCTTGCAAGTCACTGAAAACAAGTTTTTGCAATGTTATTACAGTTCCAATCATGTGACAGCTCGCGAAGCAATTCACCTGACGACCCTCGATCAAAAAGCAGATTACACACAGTAATCTTTGTGGAAAAAATACAGTTCGAAACCCAGACTGATATAATAACCAAGAAGGTACTTTGCTAAGACTTAATAGGGAACCTGACTAGATAATTGAGGTTTGGCCAATGGAGGGCGCTATTAATTATTTGCGGTCTGCTCACTTTTGTTGAATTGGCGACCGCTCCTTTGACTTTGGCCTGAAAATATTCTTGCTAATTTAGTTGGCGAATCGCCCCTTTTTATCGTCATTATTGCTGCTAAGGATATGTAACATTCTGAGGGTAAGGCAAAAAATCCATCTAGTCATTTTGCATGAGTGTGTGTATTTTTAAAGTGCAACTGCAAGGTCAAGGATTTCATTATTTATCATTTCAAAGTGATGCCCAATTTTCGGACACCAAAATTGAATTAACGTAGCCGATTTCCTATCCCTGCAATGGATGTTAGCAGGTGTGGACGGTAATTCTGTCCCCGGTAAAACTGTCCAGGGGACAGAATTACCTAGGTAAAAGTGTCCTCCCCAGCTAGTTAATTCTGTCCCCCTCCAGGTAGGCCTAGCCTGTTTCTGTCCCCTCGCTCCAGGTTTTTTTGTCCCAGTTTTGCAACGCAGAAGGCCAGTTCTCTATATTGTTTTTATACTCTACAAAAGTACAAGGTATGCACTTCATGAAGATGAAAAAATTTAATTTGGTATCTTTCTTAGATGTGAACACAATGTTTTGATTCGAAGTACGGTGAAAATGCAGCAAGGTCACCGTCATGCACTACGACGTGCAGTACAGTCGTTTTCCTAGTTCCGGATAGCAAACATCATTCAGGCTGCTTTCGGCTCAACTACTCCACGAATTCAAGTGACATTGGTTTAAAAGTTTACCTTGAGTGATGGAGATACTACAAAATAATTTTCCAAATTTAAGCTCTTTTTATTGTGACTTTACGACGTCAAAAGTACCGATGCCGCTTTTCCTAGTTCCGGATCGGTTCAATCAGTTCCGAATCGATCAAAAACTGATTCGCGCGAAAAAAAAATCACGCGAGAAAATCAATTTTCCAGCCAGAACCACCCCAAATCAAGCACATTTTCTGATAAAGTATTATTTAATTTTCCAAAAATATTTCATTTCAAGAGAATTCCAACAAATTTTCAAAAGAGAATGAACGTAAATAATTTTGAAACTTCTGTCTGCAGCGCAACGGCACGAACTCACGCACGGACCGAAAACCTTGCACACGGCACAGAATACGTCACACAAAACCGATTAACGCGCGTGTAGTTGGGTCGTAAGTGCACGCGCGATCCGGAACTAGGCAAAAGCATACGGTCATTCGTTTGCAAATTTTCAAATATTAGAGACGCTACAACTTATTTTGATTGAACAAACATTCATTGGAAGAGTTTATACGATTGTTGTGAATGAAAAAAATATTCGAAACCACACGGTACAAGAGATGTACCGAGGAGAAAATTTATCGTCGATTCGCAGCTGCCGTGATTTTCTTTAAACCGTCCAAACATGTCGAAGTGCGAGTCGGAAATCTGGCCAAAATTCCTTTTCTAAAGATTTTATCGAAAAGATCTTTGGGTATCAAGAAGCTTACATATTCCTTTTCAAAATGCACTCCGTCAGAATTTTTTTATTGGAGACTTATCCAAAAGAGGTAGGTTTTTATTTGAAGCGATCCGGAACTAGGAAAAATCCGGAACTAGGAAAACGACAGTAGTTCTATGGCCACGCACTGGATGAGCTACTCACTTTGCGTGGCCAAAGAATAGCGGTGATGCATCGCGATGGCCCTCGTCTCATTGATGTAATGCCTACATGGATTGGTCTGCGTTCCCATCATAGCGCGTAAAGAAATTTCCTATTGGATGAATTTCCATTGTGGAGGGATAGGCCTACACATACATTTTGTACGTACATGTAGGCCTATGTGATAATCACTGCCACAAATCTTGCAGCATGTACAGTTGCTAACAATTCGCCGTATGGGTGCTAGTCGCATGGGGACACATTTAATGTTGGGCAGGTGAACATATTTACCTGGAGGGGGACAGATCTACCTATATGTAAATGTGTCCACCCGGACAGATATACAATGTACTGGGTCACGAGCTGGTAAATTTGTCCGGAAGGACACATTTAACAGGGAGGACAGAATTACCTGTCACACCGGCGCCGGTGTCCTTTTAGTTAACTTTTTTTCACAGAAATTTTTTCAGATTGGCTAATTCATTATATTGGCTGTGACGACTTTCTATAGTTTATTTTAGTAAGGCCAAAAAAAAGAATAGTTCTGCTTCCGGTTACCCGACCGACCCTATTTTTAGGCTGCGACCCTAAAAATTTTATCGGCAATTCCAAAAAAAAAAAAAAAAAAAAAAGATTGAATATTAAAAAATAAAAATAAAAACCTTATGTCTTGTCTGTCTTCACAAAATACCTCTCAACAACCCTTTTGCATCAAAAAAATGCTTGTATTTATTGTTTTCTTACTTACATTCGCTATTTTTTCAAAAGAAACCTCCGTTATTTTTACAAATTCGCTGCGCGATTCAACTACTTCGCAATTCGATGTCTATAATCACGTGCTTAATAAGAGAAATGCGGCGACGACTGGTTCCCGCCGCGCCGCGCAGGGGCCAATTATGAAAATGCGGTAACTAGTCTGTGCACGGCTATGCGATCGATAGCGCTAGCAGTAGCATGGCTATGCAGCAGGCGCAGGCACGTGCTCTGTCAACTGGTCGGACTCGACATCGTAAAAATGCTGAGAAAGACATCGTAAAAATGCCAAGAAAACACCGATGGAGAAAGAACATTTTTGCAACTTAATTCACAGATTTGATCTAGCTTGTCTGTGTATGTATTTTCCGTTTTCACGAGTTCATTTTGAGATCGTACTACTCGTATTTGGAGTGATACAATGCAGCGTGTTTCCTGAAATTTTCGACCCGTTGGCCGCGGGCTGGGTACATGTACAGTGCATCACACACTTCGGAGTTTTGGCCAGCTCCCATTCTTGACTAGCGTTGTGCCTATGGTGCGAACGACCTGAATTTTCCACAATTTTTTTTTGCGAATTATCGAACGTAAATATATTGACAATAATTAAGGTAGGTTTTACTCACTTTTTGTGGCCATTTTGTGTATAGCTTTTGTAGTGCAATGGAAATAGTTCAGGCTAAAACTTCGCATATATATGAATACCCCATTCAATCTGCATAAAAAAAAAATGGCAAAAAAAAAAATTCCGACCGACCGACCCTATTTTTGAAAGGTATGTAATCGGAAGCAGAACTATTTTTTTTTTTGGCCTAAGTTACACTAGGTTGCCGGATAAATCAGTGACGACCTCCGATCCCGCAAACTATTCATAACTAATAGTACAACTACTAGGCCAAGTCCTAAACTAGTTTTAAACGGCACCGGCCAAATAGCCACTACCTTCATTTACCCTTTAAACTGGAAAAATGTGTACAGTACAGGTAGTTGCCGTTCCTGACATCATGTTACCGATGTTTAAACATAGCCTATTATATTAGCACTTAAAGAAATGTCTTGATATACAATGTACAATGTATGTCACTTGTAAGGTCATCAGAATGAAAGTTTTAGATTCGCATTCGCCACTCGCTCCCTTGGTCTTGAAACTACCATGACTACCGCCTACAAATTTCATTGTTTCACCCAAAAAAAAATATGTGTGTACCTTGTCACATCAAAGCAATTTCAAAAATGGTTAACAGTTGTAAATATGTCACAATTAAAGTATGAATGCCATGGGTACGACACAATGTAAAAACTGAGATTCGTTTGATCTAAACTTGAAAGTAAGACAAGTCATCTGACTGCAAATTGGTGCAATATCACAGCAATCTTTTTCCCAAACAATCTCTCACAGAAATGCAGAAATTGCTTTGAAAAAGTGGTAAACTGAATCTGTTTTGTTGACAGATGTTTCTGCTACAGCACTTCAACCGACTTGTCGCACGGCAGGCCCTGGGGACCACCAGTTCAAGCATTCACAACATATGTGCTGCTAACTTTAGGTATGTGGGATAGAAATGCAGAGACACGGCTCTGTTGCCTCATGGCCTCACCATAGAGTATTTCAATTTTATTGAGAGCCGAAAAAAAAGAAAAGTAAGTGAACAAAGATAAATTATGGTTAAAGGGAATGTACAACATTTGCTTTTGCTGCAATTTTCAGAAATAAATGGATTTGGAGGATTAGTATGTTATAGCAAATATTGTGAAACTGACTTGCTTCACGTTTTGGGTTCAGAGATGCTGGGAAATCCAAGAAAACCAACCATGTTCTTGTAGTCTGGTTCCCTGACCCCACTTAAGATGAAACAGAGCAATTTATAGACTTTTGGGAATTGTAAGGTCAGAGAATCAGTCTAGCAGGCTTGTACCCCTTCACAGGTGTGTAATCAATTGCAAAGAAAATGCAGAATAACTAAATGTGAATAATTAGGAGCAGTTTTAAAAAAAAAAGCCAGTTTTCTCCAACGCTGGTCGGCCGACCAGCGTTGGAAAAATACAGGTTTTCTTGAAAATGTCAGCACACCAGGAGCCACGATTTTACAGGATACTTTAGACTGTCATTCCCTAACAATCCAGTAAGATATTTCGTGATGATTTGATCATTTTGTTTTTTGATGTTTGCAAATGTTGTATCTTCCCTTTAATGAACACTGTGTATCCAGTGTATTGACCAATGGAATCGCATCATTGAGTTTTTATCCACCATTTGATTTAACTGTTAAACGTAACCTTAGATTCAAAGCCTTAATTGATTGTCTTACACTGTACTTCTCAACTCTTCTTGGCAGCACAAGCAACCCTGCAATGGGCATCATCCTCCTGTCCAGGCTTCGTGTCGTAGACAACTCGACCCTAGGGGCGGCCGCGGCACACAAGCCGCCCCGCTGCATCATGGTCTACAACAAGCAGCGCATCGGCAAAGTCGGAGACAAGATTCTAGTTGCCATTCGGGGCCAGAAAAAGAAGGCCCTGATCGTGGGCATCAAGCAGGTCGGTGCCCGCATGACGCCGCGCTTTGACACCAACAACATCGTTCTGTTGGAGGACAGTGGCAACCCAACGGGTACCAGGATCAAAGTGCCCATCCCTTCCCACCTCAGGAGTCGCAAGGACCTATCCAAAGTGTTTGCAATCGCCACCACATTTGTATGACGTCAGCCTCGTCTCTTTCTGACTGTTGATTAACTGTACAGGAACTAACCAAAGGGTTGCGTAAAGACTATTGCACATGTAGGTACATGGCTGTCTAGTGACTGAATCACTGTACACTCACAGAGGCCCCTAATAATGGTGAAAGCATCATAAAATATATTGTAATGCTTATATAGCGATCAACAATCTCACAGAGCTTTACAATTATTCCAAGTTCATCAGGCCATCAGGCCACCAGACCACACGGCAGCTGATATATTCGGCCCTCTACCCATTAATACTCCTGGGTGGAAAGAGGCAATTGTGGTTAAGTGCTTTGCCCAAGGGTACACACACCATGTTCCTGGCAGGGTTCGAACCCACGTACCATCGTACATGAGTCTAAACACCGTAACCACCATGACCACTGGACCATGGCATTCTACGTTATGCCATCTTTTGATCAGATTAAACGCCACAGAGCTGTTCAGTGCTTTGTATAATAGCTACAATCCCGGCCAAAATGGTGGGGACACTTCCTGAGCCTGCCACGGTCACCCACTCCCCCGCTCCCCCGGTCAATGTTGTTCTCTCCAGCTGATGGAGCACACACCGCGCAATGAGAGACAACATTGAAAGGGGGCTGGGGGGTTGGTGGCCCAGCGAGATTTGGCCAGGGTTGTAGCATGAAATAAACGCCATTGCCGGGGCTCCATGAGTGTACAGTGACCCTGTGCCAGAAGTGGCCCATACTTCGAGCATAATCTTGATTCCTGTTGGACATAGGATTCGATTTGATTTTGTTCCGGAAGAGGCCTGCATCCTGAAGGCTGTAATTTGGTTGAAAAGGTGTCTCATATCTCAATTTAAAAATTGTAAACTTATATTGTACCTGCCACAAAAATAATCTGAAACGTAAAATCTCTCCGTTCCTTTCACCGGTGCTTTTAAAGATAGTGACAAGTGAGTACCTTCCCACTAGGAACATATGTTGCCACTGTTAGACCTCATATATTCTGGAAATTTTCTGGGAACATGAATCTCAAGTAAATTAAATGCCAATCGGTGTAAAAAAAAGTTACCTGTCATTAGTGTTTTTTAGTAAACATGAGCATGATCAGTAGAGTAAAATAGAAAAATAAACACTAAAAAATGAAGTTGCACAGCTAGTACTGTACAGGGACGTCTCTATAGTCTGAAGTACCATTTGTCCGAAGTCCCATTGGTCCGATGTCCTATTGGTCCGAAGTCCCATTGGTGGAAGTCCCATTGGTCCAAAGTCTCATTGGTCTGAAGTCCGATTGGTGGAAGTCCCATTGGTCCGAAGTCCCATTGGTCCAAAGTCCCATTGGTCCAAAGTCCCATAGGGTTAGGGTTATGGTTAGGGTCAGTCAACCTGAACAAGTGGAACTACACAGTATTATGTTTCGTCAGACCAATGGGACTTCACGTCGGACCAATGGGACTTCGGACTATCAAGACGTAACTGTACTGTACAAGGGTCGGTTGAAAATTTTTGAGCCTAGCTAGGAAAAAATATACAACACCATTGAAATTGTACATTTGAACAATATACGCTAACGGTACGTTTATTTGCAAGGTCAGCAAAGCGAGTAGGTAGCCAGTGTTGACAACAATGGACAAAATTGGCTGCCATGCTGTCATCAAGTACCTGCAGTTGATAGGGCTAACTCCAATGGTCATCCATGAGGACATGGTGTCAACCCTAGGGGGATGGTAGCTTTCTTTGCTACGGTTAAGAGGTGAACAGCTGAATTTAACCGAGGAAGAGAGACCCTCAAAGAACTGACAACCCATTGGTTGGGGAGACCGCCAACTGCCACCACTGAGGGAAATGTTGATCGTGTGCACGATAAGATTATGGATGATCAACTGCTGACCATTTGCCACATAGCCAGTGTTATAGGCATCTCTCATGAAAGAGTACAGAACATTCTGACGAAGGAACTAGGCACAAAGAAGGTTTCAGCATCCTGGGTGCCACAGCTTCTGACCTCTGGTCAGAAACGCACCAGGTTCATCATGTCCCGTGACAACTTGCTGCATTTTGAAGCGGATCCGTCCGATTTCATCGACCGATTTGTGACTATGGACAATTGTTGGGTCAATCACTTTCAGAGACCAAACAACAGTCAAAGTAGTGGAAACATCCACGGTCTCACCCTCCGAATTGAAGAAGGCCAAAGCTTTTCACTCGGCTGGCAAGGTGATGGCTTCGTTTTGGGGGGATTAAAAGGGAATCCTAACGGTTGTCTACCTTCAGAAGGGTCATACAGTAACCGGGCAATAAACCTAAAGCAGCTGCGTGAGAAAGTTAAGGCTAAATGACGTGGGAAAGTAAGTAGAGGCGTGTTGTTCCATCAGTTCAGTGCACCGGCTCACAAGTCGGTGGTCGCCATGGCTGCACTGCAGTGACTGTGGCTTTGAACTCATTGCTCATCCACATTATTCCCCAGATCTGGCACCATCTAGCTCCCACAATATTGAATTATAATAATGCACAAACACTAGCGAACGACCACTAGATAATGAACATTCTTTTATGGACCTCATCATGTTTGTTATACATGTAGTGGCGTTCCACTGTACAGGTATATGTAATTTAAAGGGAAACAAGTTATAACCCATCCTTGCATAGACCTATCCGGGCAAGCTACCTCTGTATATTAGCCCCCCCCCCCCCTTCAATGACTAAGGTATTGTGCTAGCTATTGAACAAAGCAACAGCCTCATTGACGGATTATTTCGTATATTGAAGTATCTGCGACCGATAAATATATCAATCCTCGGTAGTATAGTGGTTAGTATCTCTGA
This sequence comes from Patiria pectinifera, assembly GCA_029964075.1. NCBI lineage: Eukaryota > Metazoa > Echinodermata > Asteroidea > Valvatida > Asterinidae > Patiria > Patiria pectinifera. The sequence continues at coordinate 21,018,952 of CM057142.1, read as the reverse complement.
CTGTCACTCAGGAGACCGGGGTTCGATTCCCCGCCGGGAAGGCAAGGGTTCATTTGTTTTGGTCGTACCATCTGCTACGACAAATACCCATTAGTGCTCGATTTTTTTTTCCGGAAAAAGCACATTCATCAACATTTTTATTGAAAATCTGCCTCATTGGCAGACAAACATAGAAGAAACCTTTTTTATCTATGGCACTTCTAAAAAATAAAACATTCGTTAACAAACGGTGAATTTAGTTTTTCATTGACTACTGGAAAAATTTGGAATAAGGCCAAAAAAAAATAAGTTGGTCTCTGGTCAGCGCGCGCGTCGATCTTTTTCTTTCCAAAATGTTCCGCGGTAGCTCCAACAGCGCCCTCTATTTCCGCACCTCCTCAATTTTTTTTACCAAAGAGCACCAAGGAATAGGAAATTGCACCTAGGTAAATGATCGAAAGCACCAAGGCAAATTATGGAGGACACCAATGTACATGAGGACACAAAAAAGCAAAATAGTACCCACCTTGTCTGTACAATCCAAGCTTGAAGAAGAAAAAAAAACAACCGCGTGGCCGCGTCAATTCCGGAACTTTGGTCTGACCAGAGACCGATTTTTGTTTTTTTGGCCTAATAACCATTGATTCCTTTGTTTTCAATATTAACCAGCTTTACTTATCCTTTTTACTGGGATTTTGAATTTGTTTCTTTATAGTTAAAACCGGCAAATGATCGTTAACATCATCAGCCACTTCCAAACATTAACAAATTTTCTATATTTGCTTTATACTACTGTGGATTGGTTCTCCTCTGCTTTTAAACCCTCTGTATTTGAAAACAAAACGCTGCCTTTCAAAAGGCCACTAGATAAGTAGTTTTACAAACACTGCTCTGGACTTTCTGAGACAGAACCGACAAAGTAACATGGCATGTAACTGTATCACAGTTACATGTAAATAAGATCAGTTCTGGTGGTATGTAATCCTGCTATTCTTCCCATCAAAAGGTTTGACCTAACGGACAGGATTAAGTATGGGGGTATAATCTGCCCGGCCTAAACGCAAGTACACACCCATGACACCTTGGGAGATACAGCGACAGTATGTGCTCGGATGTAGAACTTTATCACAATGACGAAATTACAAAGGAATTGTTACAGTTAAAACCTTTGGAGGACAGTTGATGCTAATTCTTATGTCGGCATACTCCTTTTCTTCGGACACACGGAGTGCCGGTTTTACAAAATCTTGGTCTCTCCAAAAAATCTGGAGTACCTGATAGCTGTTACACTAAAAGCCGCAGCCACCGACTAATACTGAGAACAGCCACTTGAAAGGAGCACACCTAAAACACTTGACGGTATAACCCAAGCTGGATGATCCCTCTTGAAAAGAACAAGCTTAGCAAGATGAAGCTTGCACTTTCATTCATCAATCGCGGTAAAAATAGAATCTTGGTGTCCCACAAGGCCGGGACGGTGTACTATAGTATCGGTCCGTCTTTTGGATTTAATTGTATCAAAAATATAGAACTACCAAAACGTTTTTCTTTGTATCTTTCGACCCTCATTTTTCTTCCAGCAAGCGAGCAACATTTGGACATTTTTTTAAATCAGTGATGACGCGTTCATTGGAATCAGTTAAATACATTTTGGAGAATGTCTTAGTGGGTATAACCCCCCCCCCCAACCCGCCCAACCTGAGCAAGTATACCCATCGTTATTGGCGTATAAGCAAGGAATCAAGTGTTTGTTATTTACACGCCAAAATAATTAGAAAAACACAACGCCAATTTCAAAACAACTAGCAATGGGGGGAATGGGTGTTGCAGAATGGACACCGTGTTATACCGTTGAATTGTAGGTAAAGAAAAGCGCTTGCATCATTGCCCACTACACCAGTTCAGTATGTCTTACGCACATGGGCGTCGCGAGGGGGGGGGCAAGGGGGGGCACTTGCCCCCCCCCCTGGAAAAGCAAAAAAAAGAAAAAAAAGAAAAAAGAAAAAGAAAAGAAAAAAAAGAAAAGAAAAAGAGGCGCGAAGACAAAGTGGTGTAAATTTAATGAGTTGGGGGGGGGCAAAATGTCCCTGCCCCCCTCTAAAACTGATAAATCGAGAATGTGTTGAGAAATACAAGCATTTTTTGGCAAAAAAAATTTTTTGCCCCCCTCTAGAAAAAATCCTGGCGACGCCCATGCTTACGCATGTAGCGAGGCTAATGAAATAATCAATTTCATATTCGGTCTTGTTGACACAAGACGAGGAACAATGTAACCTGCCATTAAAAAAAGCGAAACGACTTCGCGAATAATTGGCCTCCCATTATGACAAAATGTGGGTAAACATTGCCTCGGGATTACATTACACGAATCGTAATTAACTCTCAGCTGGCAATGTAAACATCTAATTCAAGTAACGGTAACTAATGATGACAGGGTTGCCATGCCCTAGTGTTTGTCAACAAAACAAGAAGGGCAAGTAGCCCCAGAAAAAGAATAACAAGCTAGCTGCTTCTTGATGCCCGCACGAATAATGGTATGCATGTTTAGAGAAGTTACTTGCGCGTGATAGGTCAAAAGAGAAGATTCATTTCTAGGGCTTCTCACCGAGCTATGCCAGCATGCATGTTCAATCCCTTATTTTCGGATCTCCGAAGTCTTACTTCTTAATATGTGCAGACCAGGAAAAATGCTACCTTCGCTCCAGTTCTGTGCCCTATATGGATAAAACTATAACAGTTTGGTAATGACAAAGGCACTTTATATCGGGTTCCATCTTTTATTTCATTTCTGACGAATGATCTCCTTTGAATCCACATGCCATTTAGTATGGCTTCGCGTGTTATCTCAAGCTGTCCAACGAAAAATAGAAGGAAGTTTTTCAAGGACGGTTGAAATCCCACTCCTATATCCTCCTCATCTCCTCCTCATCTGCTATTCATGCCAGGAGCATCATCCTCTTGGTAACCTCTGCGCCCCGGTGAGGATTGACAAAAAGAAGCCACCCGGTGCCTTTTGTCCGGGAGGACTTACCTGCTGTGTTGCGGCCGGTGGTGCCCTATTGTGAACTCCAAATATAAAGCTCAAATCCCGTCACAGAGACACTCGTCATATTTGCGCATCCTTCTGGTGAGGTGGACTCCTTTGTCTCTGCTTCTGGCGAGGATACCGATGACCAAGATCCGTTTATTAGTGGAGTCACTCTTTGGGATGATCCCCGTCTAAGGGTCATGGATTAAATCATATCTTGACGATGCTCAGCTCATGCAGCATATAAGGACATACTACACGTGAAAGTGGTACCAACGCAAAGCTGATTTTGTACCACTGCAGTGAGTGAAATAGCGACAAGGAAATTGCCTTTGAATATTGTCTTGGTAATAAACAAACCTTTTACGTTTACAATCTTGAATCGACATGAGTGCAACTGGCAAAAGTCACAACAAAACTCTTAGGACTTAGGGTGAGATTTGACTTTAATGTCTGCGAGGAGTGAATATATTATGACTCTTCCGACGAAAATCAGCTAATACCGAGTGCCATCTTTGAACGTTCAGTTGCCGCCATTGAAGCAATGGTAACGAGAAAAAGGACAACATCAATCATGGTATACCTTGTCGAAATAACAAGTTGAAGAACTCTTCTGAACTGCAAGAATATGATACTTTTTGGTAAACTGCTTTTAAACTGTTTCTGATTGATTGAAGTGAAAATCAGTGCCTCGGAATCAGTAATCATGAGTTCATCAACGAAGACCCTTAACAAGCGGCGCAGCATCACTCTTGCCGAGGTGGACCTGGTTAATTCTAACGCGTTCAAGCAGACCCAGCAGAACCTGGAGAAGCAGAATCTACGCCTGGACAAGAGCCACACCGAGAGCATGCTGCTTCATAATCGTGAGTACGCAGAGCTGAAGCGGTTCCTGTACAGCATTCGCGCCGTCAATTCCGACGGTGAGCCCGGTGTATCCTCTGACAACGGTTCGATCTCGAGAACGGGAAAAAGTGAGTTGCGGGCTGTGACCGCACCCGGAAAAGAGAGCCTTGCCTTGGTTCCTGAGGATGCACCCCAAAAGCAACTGGCCAGACCAAACACTGTGACTGAGCTACCAAGTAGGCCTAATCAGAGGAAGAGCAGGCAGAGATCCGTAAGCGATAGCGCTCTTGGATCGGCCACCGGTGACTTTGGGAAACAAGGGGCTGTGAGCGAGCCCACTTCACCTCGTAAGGGGAGCTTCTCAGTTGGCGATAACCGGCTACCACGCCTGATGCTGCCGGCATCATCTCCCATCCCTGAGGATCAGGACCAACCAACATGGAAACAGTCAAGACGCAGGTCAGAGACTCTGCATGACGTGAAATCGGCACCCCGTCCTCCAGCGACTAATAAAGACGGACGAAAGTCCAGCACGATAACGTTGGAATTCAACATGAAGAGTGACGCGGGCGGACGGAGATTGTCCCGATCCACGTCCCTTGAAAGTCAGCTGACCGTGCCTCCTCGTAGGCATTCCAGCAGCCCCATCCCAGAACAAAATAATAACGGTTATCAGCAAAAACAACTGTCATCATCCATGCCTCTTCCTTCCAAGGGAAACAACGGCATGTCTTACGCGGTTCCATCTGTCAACTTTCTCCACCCAACGGGAACTCACTCCGACCCCTCGAGTTCCTCTTCATGTCGCTCCGCTTCCCCGACACCTAAGATGGGAGTGCCGCCCCGCAGACACTCCGTACCCAACCCCATCTCATCCACCTCCATCCGCAAGAGCGTAGAGCTCTCGGAGGGTTTCGCCATGGACACCAAAGCGTACGACCCCAGTATCCACGCTGATACCACCGGACGGCGCTACTCCGGTTCGGAGGACGGTAGCTCATCGGGCCCCGGCTCCGGACGCTCCCATCTTCCGCTCAAACAAGCTGCGGCGTACAAAGTATCCCACGCCAAGTCTATGGAGGTGATGGTGGCGTCTCAGAAGCAGATTCTGCAGAGGAGAAAGACGCTGTCTCAGCTGAACACCCGGCTCCTGACAGCGGGAGAGTGTATCGAGATCCAGAACAAACGACGGGACAGGATGCACACGAGCACCTCAGGTGAGGAGGGAGGACCAAAAGGAGGCGCTTGGAGCAAGGAACCGTTCTTTGTGAGTCGTCCTGGTAATAAACCGACTAGGAAAAACAGTACCTCCAGCATCAAAGAGTTATAAATTCAGTTAAAGATTGACTGATGTGAAAATATTTTTGTCAACAAAATCGCTTGATGAGTCTATCACAGATCTCACTGTGAGCTTAAATATACATGTAGCTCCATTTATATCCGTTTGGTTTTTGCAATTATTCTTTGCACTTACATTAGTCAAGTAGAATACTAAAATAGTCAAATAACAAACCTGAAACATGGCAGACGTTTTTGAGGGTGAAGTTCTGAGAAGACCCGAGCAGAATGTTCTGTCTGTCTCCTATATTGTCTTAATCTTTGGCGATGGAGCGATGGAGGCATACTCCTAGTTGACATAGGTCCCCACTCCCAGTTTACTGTGCCCTGATGAATATTAGAGCACTTTCCTGAAAACATCGACCTCATCAGGCAACTCGTTCTTCCCTGAACCACTCATATCCACGAAAGAGACATATGGTATTGCTGCAAAGCTTAATTGCCATTCTGCAATGCAAATGCTCAAATGCTATTCGTATTAGAACACCTGGCAAGCTTACTGTATTGATACTCATTTTAAAAAAGAGAAAAAAGTAAATATATTTAGCGAAGTGTAGTCAAGTTTCTATTTTTTTTCTTTTCACATTTGTGTTGTTCTGACGCAAGTTGCAAAATTGATTTATAGGGCCTAAGACTGCCCACATGTAATTATCCGCATTTCATATCTTCTGTTTAGGCATCCCTGATATTTTCAATTTAAGAGATTTACTGTCAACAATGGAATACTGTAATGAAATACCTTTACCGCCGTTATTCATGTGTTAATGTGAATTAAAGGAAAATGTAAATTTACGCAACATTCATTCCAAATGAACCGTTTTCCTTGTGTTTTACGAGGTTTTTACTGTCGGTCTCTATATATGTTTACAGGTTGGTCCTGGCGCCCCGACTGCCAGGACCATGTCATGCTGTGAATTAAATTCCTTGTTTATTTTATACATTATAGTCATACTTGAAAACGCAAATTGAAGATGCTCTTATTTGAACACTGGTTCTGATAGTTAGTGCGGTAAAACGGACCGTCGGGGTAAAACGAATCCCATGATATTATTGAATGCAGCGTACTGCTGTCTAGTTTTGACTATGGTGTTGTGTACCGAGTTGATGTCAACGCCGCCATGGACTTGACCGCGCTAATACTCCAACGTTGAAAATAATCCTTTCAAAAGTTTTTAAACCCTTGTGATCTTAGGTTACGTATAAACTCGGTTGCTTAGGGTCTTTAAAAAACGGTGGCAGAAAAAGATGTTATGTTTTTGTTCAGTTTTACGGTTATTAAGGCCGCTTATGCGGATGGGTAAGTTGAAGCGGATATACTTTTTGTAGATGGTTTGTCCTATTCTGAGGCTTTTTATTTACCTGGGGATCATTGGGGTAAAACCGACCAATAACACCAGTGTTAAGAGGGTGATGTTCCGTTTTACCCCACTGATCAGATAACATGTACAAGCATGTATTTGAATCTCAGTTAAGGTGTTCATCAGATTGGCTCTCCCATGTCGTTTATCACCATTTTGGTCAAATTCAAATTACCTGGATGTCCAAAATAATAATGAAAACCGTGACTGCATGGTGCAATTAAGTAGTAATGGCCAAATGGGTAAAGGAGCCTGCAAAATGCACTTTAAGACATTATGAGGTTGACGAAGGGTTTGGATTAGATTTGATAATGACAGAAATAATATCAGGCGAATATGTATTTAGCTAACAAAAAAACTTCGCATTGCGCACTATCACGGAGGGCTTCATATTCAAATTTATGAATTTTATGCTCCTTTGTACATCTTTACATCTATAACATCGCGTCCCTTTGACGATTAATTGGGTTAAAATTGGCCTTAGACGTTAAGTGTGACGTTTTACCCCACTCTCCCCGAATTGTAGAAATACAACGTCTGCCTTGTGTAAATCAACGAGTTAAAGGTTTGGCTAATGAGTTGCTCTTGATTCAATATTTGGATTGAAAAACCTTTCAATCGCTAGTTTTCTTCCCATTAAACACTGTATTGTTACTTGCAAAATACCTCATGATGTTTCACTGTTTATTAATTAACTAAGACAAATTTCAAAATTCGTTTTTTTCTTCTCAATGTTTTTTTTATACGTGTCGCAATTTACATATAACGGATAACAACTCGAAGGCTAACGAGGATTATGCGTCTTCCTGACACACAATGGCAAGCTAGAAGCTGTTGCCACATTGCATGAATGGAGCGTGTTATTTACATCTTGTTATAATCGCTGCATCACAAACCACTGGATGAAGCCCTACAATGTGGCTCACGCTACAGCGTACATCCTTGTGCAAAGCCTATGAGATGATTACAACAATAAGGGCACTCAATGTTTAACCGTCAATTTTTGTCTGATCACGAAACAAAGGTACAAGTGCCCCGGCACTGTAGCTCAAAATCTTGAGAAAACAATCTCAGAGAGCAGGAGCGTATCTAGACTCCCCCGTTCAGCCGCTAACTAATGTTATACTTGTAAAATGGGGCCAAAATTATGAATTGAATAATAAAGTTCCTAAATTCATTAGACAGTTTTCAGAAAAATTTCCAGGGGGCATGCCTCCGGACCCCCTATCATTCACTCAACACCCCCCCCCCCCCTTATCATGGATGGGTTATATGGATGGACAGGGAAGGAAGTGTGTAAAGGCCGGTGTCATATGAAAATCGGACTCGTATGAAAATCGGACTCTTTTTCCCTTTTATTGGTTAAACCCTCTCACGTGACCGGTCCCTCTCCTAATTATCTATGCATGAGCGTGCGCAATACCATCAATGAGTCCGTATTTCATAAAACATAAATTCATGCCGGAACCGCCGAGATCCCAGAAGAGTCCTATAAGGGGTTGGCATGGGCTCATTGTTATGGCCCATACGACCCCTGAGTGCTCGGTCAGCACATAACTTTGTGTGCTTTTTAGCCCCTACTTTTTTAATTTCAGGGTTCGACCTTAACTTTTTAGTTATAAACAACAATGTGGCAATGTGCATACATCTAAAACGTGTATAGGGCCTGAAAGTTGACCCCTGGTGGCCAGGCCCGGATAAAGGCACCTGTGCCTAGGGCCTATGAAAAATTTGGGGGCCTACGAAAACTCGGGGGAGGGCCTACGAAAATACCGCAGTGTGCCATAACTGACGCTGTACAGCATAAAATGTACGTGCAAAGTCTGTCGTTCCGAAGCACGATGCCAACCATGGGCGTCGATCGGTGGGGAACGAGGGGACTGATGTCGTTCTCTAACGTTTTTCGTCCCTGAATAAAAATACGTAGCCTTCATTTGATTTTATAGCTCAGAACAGCTGATTTAATTACTCCAAACTCGAAAAAGATGTTTAAATGATGATCTTGTGCTAAAACTTTAGCAGTCGTCAGAAATTACCTCAGATCGCATCACAGGGCGCCTAGAATCCAATTTTTTTCGAAATAATAACACCTCTCGCAAGTGACCGTCATTCAAATGGGCCTTGTTTTGTCGACCGTAATTTGAAAACTGACTCTCCATTGCAAACTCTTGGTGACGCACTGCATTGTGAATCGCCCGAATTTTATGATTTTGGTAATTCCCCACCCCCCCCCCCACACACACAAACACACGCAGTCGTGTTTTACTATACTCTCGAGGACAATGCTTTGTCTTTTCCTTTGTCCCTGTAATATAACACTCTCCCATAGACTAAGCACACAAACGCACGACCGAGGACCGATTTCAACAAAAGATGAACTCTCGAGGACAACAAAGCCTGTTCTCCCTTTGTCTGTCTGTCCTCGGGGTGTATTATAGTTCACGTACACACTCGCCAGCACAGATTTATGCCACTGGCCGTTATTACACTCGCGTGGTCACGATTCTAATCATGCCACGGGCTGACGTTAATGTGACATTGTATTATAATGGCATCATTCCCTAGATTTAGCGTAGGCTTAAGTACAAGAACAGATGAAGTTTCCCAAGCTAGCTAAGGGAGCTGATTTAGAATTAGACAAACAAAATTCCCTCGTAAAAATTTGTAAACGGGTCAGTAGTTTGATATAAATATAATAAGGTAGGGGAAACTTGCTAGAATTTCTCTCAATCATAGCGACATGTCAGACTGTGCCGGCCGAAAGACGCGCGACGCGAAACAATAATTGATGAGACAGAGTAAGGACGAGCTTGGTAAGGTTAATTGCTGGTAGTGACTCGTCGTGAATAATCAAATGCTCGGTACATAAGAATGATTGTAGAAAAGAGTTACGTAACAGCATTCATATATATAGCACGACGCTGATGCGTCTTTCGTGCAGCTATGAAACACAAAGTAACTGTCCCACAGCGGAAATGAGGATTAAGTTTAAACGCAAGGAGAAAAGCACATACTGAAACAGCCTAGTTGTTAAGCTGTCTGACAGTGGACCCAGGGTTAGGGGTTCGAATCCGCTTGGTGTCAAGTTTTGGTTTTCGATGCCCGCGGTTCTGTCATTTAAGAGTATTTATTTCCCGTCGTCATTTACCAACAGCAGTTAGCTCGGTCGGTCGGTAAGCTGACTCACAAGTTGGGACTGTCTGCGAAGTCCAGGTTGGCATCTGCGTATAGGTACGGGGTTCTTTTGCTGACTCGGCAGCAAGGCTTAGGGTGCCACCTCGTTTCCTCCCTTTATGGTGCCTGACTTTCGAGTTACATGGATGGACAGGGAAGGAGGTGTGGTGGGCCGGGTACCGAGTCCCAGAAGAGTTCTATATGGAAGTCGGTAAGGGGCTCATTGAGTTAGGGTCATAAGTCCGACTCCTGAAGACTTGGCCATCGCCACATAACTTTTTGTTTTATTTTCTTTGTTTTCTATCGGAGGACAATTGCAAGAATGATTCATTTGTTATATTGAGAGCTTGTACTGTAATCGTTCGAATTAAATTTTTAAAATTGCTGGAAAATACAAAATTTAATTCAGCTATGATGTTTTTATTTCATTGTCGCAATACGACATGTACATGCTCAGTACCTTTGTGCATACCTTGTTCAGGCCTGTTCCCTGATCCCAGACTGCGGGGGGGGGGGGGGGGTCTTTAAATCCTATAGGCCCTACTGGAATTTTTTTATGTTTTTATATTTTTTATATGCAAAGCTGCAGCTGTCAACCCCCGTATATGAAACGACTTCGAGCGGCAGCTTGTGCCGACATGACAGAATGTACAATCTTTTGACATGAGTTTCAGAACCGGATTTTAGCTTCGCGGAGTTTTGAGCAGCGGTGCTTATTAAATACATTATCCACTTTGTTCTTATTCCCTCTTCCTTTCTCCTTAATTCCTTCTCTATTCTTCGGAACACTGGTGCCTAGGGCCTACGAAACACTTAATCCGGGCCTGCTGGTGGCGCTTCAGGGCCCCTCGAAAAGTACCCCCCCCCAAAAAAAACCCAAAAAAAACAGCCGTAAATTGTCCCAGAATTCAAAGAAGTAAAGTAAAAAAAATAAGTAATTATAAAACGGGACGTCATAAAAATAAAACAATTAGGCACATCAGCAAATAAATGAAATATAACATAAGCAGGAGAAATGCAAACACATAACAGTGTAAAGTAGACCATAAAATGACCAATATAAAACACATCCACTAGAAAAAAAAAACAAATAAAACGGGACGTCATTAAAATTTTAAGTAAATGATAAAGCAAGTCTTAAAATAAAATATAATAAAATAGAATTGGGCTAGCGGGCTACCGCTAATTTCGAACCCTGGCTTCACTATTTATGACCATTGCAACTAAATGAACTTTCTGCAGCATCAGGTTTTGTTCCCCACTGAAGAATGATTAACGTATCGTTAACATTAAGTGCCCTGATTGTGGGAGTACTATGCCCGGACGCGCGCAGTTAATGGGCGGATCTCCGTCATCGAAGAGTTCGGGAGTAGAGTTGATCAGTTGCACCGTTATCGCCTTTCGTGGCGTCGCCGTGTGCTTCGGCATTTCGCCGCTCAATATCCGCAGATGCAGTTTTGACGCGATCTTTTGTCACAGCTCGCCACCTAAGCTAGGACGGTCCATGACCAGATTTTCCCAGTCGTTGATCGAAATGTTGGTGGCATTGAGGTGGCGTTTGATGACGCCCTTGTAGCGCAGCTTCGGCCTGCAGCCTGGCCGTCTGGGTGATTCCGGGAGCTCGCCACTGAAAAGGAGGATCTTCGGCAGTCTGTGCTCGTGTCCACGACGGCATGCCCTGTCCAGCGGAGTTGCATATCCAGCCACGACATGCCCGCATGATGCGCACTTCATCGAGCGATCCCGTAGGAAATGTTGAGAATAGACCGGGGGTCGCGCTGCTGAATGGTCCGTTGGTGAGGTTGCAGGCCAGTAAATCGTTCCGAAATTGCCTGCGCCGGCCAAATCACGATTTGCATGCCCTCCAATTCTTCAATATTTGAGCGTATTGTGGGCCATTAACTCGAGGTTTGTAAAAAAAAATAATAATATGGGTGGAAGCGTGCACAGAACTGTGAGCTTGCGTTTCAGTAAAATTTGGATGAAATTGGGGTCCTTAAAGTGCTCAGGCTGTTTTTGAATGGAGTGTATAGGCAGCGTGGAAGTAACGTGTAGCCTCTATACGTATAACATTTACTATAGCTTGTCGTTCTGAAGCACGGTGCCAACCATGGGCGTCGATCGGTGGGGAACGGGGGGACATGTCCACCCCCTCCCAACTATGTTCGTTCCCGAATAAACAATTGTGGCCTACATTTGGTTCTAAATAGCTCAGAATAGCTTATTCAAGTACTCCAAACTAGAAAGTTATGTTAAGAATGGTGATCTTTTGAATTGCCCCCAGATCGCACCACAGAGCATCTAGAATCCAATTGTTTTTCAAGGCCCTCAAGCGGGCCCCGAACCCCACGCCGTTAAGCTTTGCACTCACATTAGTTCTGATCAAGACACACATGTACATGTATGTAATGTACCATCCGCACTTTTGAGAAGCGATTGACGCCCTTGGTGCCAACAGACTTTTAGAGCTAGGACCTATACCATTTTACCCTGGCTTGATTTGTACAGTGCTTTGTACTTCAATAGCATACATTTTGTGCCGGTGCCTAAGGCCTGCGCAAAGTAGATGTTTTCGTTGAAATAAAACGCTCAAAGTGTACAAAATCGTTATAATGAAGAAAAAAGAGCAAAGAAAGGGGAAAAAGAGTGAAGAACAAGCGGATAGGTACGTCTTAAGGATACGAGTTATATTAATGAGTTACTGCATTTTTTATGTTTTTGATGCGGAACATGGACCCCTAGTCAGCCAGTGGCCCTCCGAGCCCGTCCGGCCAAAAATCTTCTGACGCCGATTCGGTGACGAAGCCGACGGTTCGAAAACCTCAATAGTCGCGTCTCCCTTTTCACCCCTGTTGACGACCTTCGTGTACATACATGAGTAGCATAATACGCTCCATCTTTAGCATCACCATGTGGTATCGTAGCTGCACTATCTATTTTTAGCTGAAAGACAAACCTTTTGCAGAGTATCATTAGCACGATAATATCAAAGTCCACTCCACAGAGTTATAATGACTATAAAGCGATAAATGTTTGGTATTACAAACATAGGATTTGGAAACAAACAAAACTTGTTTTGCATTCATAATCCTGAGGCAAATTCCTGATGTGTTTTCAATTTGCTACACTTAGGCCTGTAGTTTGATTTCGATTGAAGGAATAGTTCAACGAACACAGACCCCCTGAAATACTGGACCCGCTCTACACTGCAAAAAGTGCAGTGTTAAATTTACACCATTGGTATCTATATAGGGCCTAGGACCATCTGGTGTTAAATTTCACTGGTGTTGTCCTATGTAGATACCGAATGGTGTTAAATTAACACTACACTTTTTGCAGTGTATGACGATGAAACTTTCCCAGTATTTTCTCATACCACGCCATGTCCGAACTCAAAATGCTTACCTCCCCAATTGCCCCCTCCCCCCCAAAAAAACCACCCTTGTTTCGGATAATGTGTATAAGTCCTCATAAACACAATGAGCGGATCATCTTTTAATTTTATGTGTCGGGATCTAGAAAGCGCCATCTCTATAAAAAAAAAATGCCCTTGAAGTATTTCAGTAAATTCGGTTGCGTATTTAGCAGGGGTAATTTCAATATTTGTTTTACAGCAGAGCACGGTCATACCATGGCGGTAGGAATATACATTTATGGTCATACCTACTTTAGCCCCCTCCCTATCTTGCTTTTCCAACAAGGCTTGAGAAGTATAGCATCGCCTAAGAGCATGAAACAATTGTGCGTAAAAACGCCGGGAAAAAATGCCAATTGCCTCTTATACTAAGCTTCTAGCAAACCTCTAGGCGTCATGTTCAAACACTCTATTTTTTCCAGCTGCCACACAAGAGATCATTGCTGTGTTATCTCCGGGTTGTACATTTTTTTTTTCGAAAGGGCAAACACGAACAAGATTACTTTGAGAGTAGCGGGTTGCGATGTATCAACCCCAAGAAAAACATCAAACAAAGATAGGGTGTTTGTTGATGGTGTGGGCTGGGAGATTAGCCCAGATCACTGTGACTTTTCGGCACTGAATGATACTTCCATATGGGTGAATGGAGGACCAGGAACGCCATCGCAATATCGACGCTGCGTTTTTTAAACGAATAGAAGGAAACCATCGGGGATAAATTGGAGCAAGATCAGTTAGTTATTTGGATGAGCTGCAACCAACTGCTAGCAACAGCTTTTCAGTGTAGTCGACCACTTCTGATGCTTATAATTTTGACTCGAATAGATGAATTCAAGTTACTTCATTGTTGGAAAACTGAAGGTGGAAGGATTTTTCAAGTAGTCAACTCCCATGTACATTTTTGGAAATTCTTCGATTGCAACAGCTGGACTAGTTGGCACTTTGCGGAAACATAACCGCGACAACAGTGAAATTGTTAGCTGCCATTTTACGGCGCGTTACGGGTCGTCGGGTAATTTTGACTTTTTCACGCTTAAATGATACAGGTTTTAAATTGATGATGCGAAGCTGCGATACAAATGAATGTCATGGAGCACTTTAGTGGATTCTCTGACCACGAAATGGCAGAGAAGTCCAAGCGAGTCCTGATGTGTAACAAACTGGAGCGCCAAAGATACTTGGAGACCTGCCAGCGGCTGGACCGGGCCAATGTTCGGCAGCTCAGGGCCTACGACGCCGAAATGTCCGATCTCAGGAAGGAGTTGCATCGCTTCACCCAGGCCAAGCGGAGCATGCGACCACCGGACGACAGCTCCGAGAGACCTTCCACGGTGGCTTCACCGGAGAGGATTCAAGAGAAAATATCGCCTCGATCTCCGCGAAACAAGGCGAAGCAGGGAAGCAAAACAATTGTTGGAACTAATATTGGAACAGAACTAGCAAAATCTGCGGTTACTTTAAGTGCCTCAAAAACCAAGTCCGACTCGGTCCGGAAACTCGACGAACCATCAGAGTCGGTGAAGGATCCCGTGGAATCCAACGGTGTAGATGAGCATTTGAGTAAACGTCTTCCAAGCAATTATGTGGTAAATTCTGGACTAGAGGAAGACCCGATTCCGTTCAGAGCAACACTAAGAGCATACCGAAAAACAGCTGGCAAAACGAACATGCCACAAATATTCTACAACCGCTCGTCTGGGATGAATAACAAAGGAAAACAAGAGACACTAATTAAGCAACAGACAGTCACAAAATCGGAGCCCAAGCCTCTTACAGCGGACAGTATCATCTCTGCCGTTGCCGATTCCAACAAAGGTCTGATGCCTTCTCCTCCAGATATTGAATTACCGTCCTACATCAAACCCCCACGCCTAGGGAAGATTGATGAAACTGACGAGTCGTCAGAGAGGGGGAGCATCACCCCTCGTCTGACGCCGTCCCCGCAGCAGGGGAAAACCGGGACGAGCGATTTCAGCCAATCTGCCGGACTTCTGCGGGGCTTGGAGTGGCTGAGCAATCAGATGAGACAAAGTGCGCTCCGGACCGATGACACCGTTACAGCTGCATTTTCCGAATCATCCTCTACAGATGCTCCTCATGTTGGAAACTCCAACATCAGCGATACGCCTCTCCCACCGATCGCACTCGGGAAAACATCCACAGGCAGCGACGGGAACGCGTCATCACATCTGGGAACCTAGAGGTTGACGACATTTTGTCCTACACGCGACAGCAGGAGAGATCAGCTCGTGCCAACCGCTACCGAGTGAACACTGCGGCTTTGCATTACCTCGGCGAAGGGAGCTTCTACGGCCTGGAGCAAGGAGACGGGGCTGGGTATGGTGGACTTGCCGAAACCACGCGGCCACGCAGGAAGAGCGACTTCGGCCAGGGTCGACACATGACGGTGCGGATCGAGAAGAGACGGGTGCTTCGAGGGGAGAGCAATTTGAACAGAAAAACACTTGTTATGAAGTGAGCCGGAGAATTTAATATATAAAGAGTATATCGATGACATTGTTTAAGTGTTCAAGTGATCTTTGTGCGACTAATAATCTTATTAATTAACAATACCATAGGATCAAAGTTGAGAACCAACTTAGAGCATTGTCTTCCAAATAATTAGGCAGTTTATCAAGCAGCCTTTCCTTTGTACATGAAACGAACCGTACATGCAGTGGTATGTAAACTTTGAAGCATCGTAGGTGGAAAGGAAATGCTAACTTGTTAGGGTGTTGAAAATATACCTGGAAAAAAATGATTCATTTAAATCGCAAAAACAGTTCCCCCATAGGTGCAATTATAAAGAAAAGGAAAAACAGAAGTTGGTAGAAGAGGAAATGCCTAAAATGGGTGTTGAATGCATGCCTTTGGAAAAGAAACATAAAGTTTTCCGAACTTGAAAAAAAAACACAAAAAAACCAACGGTGGACCATAATTTTTTTCGACACGGATCACAAACTGACAGGTATAGAAGTAAAGTTCATCATGAGTTTGTTATTCTGCCCTAAAGGGCGGATCCAGAACCAAATTTGGGAGGTGGGGGCAAGAGGTCTCGAGTATTTCTTTTTTTTCAAAAAAGGGATTTTTTACCAAAAAGGGGAAGGGATTAAGTATATGGGATCGAGCGCTATTTCCAAATTGTAATTAACATTTTAGGCAAATAGATGTCTTTACTCCTCAGATTAAAATAATCGTGGGGGGGGGGGGACGAGCGCATGCCCCCCCCCCGTTACCCCCCGGATCTTCCAATATCTACCCTAGATATGGTTTGAGGTTAACATTCTGTAATTCATTACATGTTATAACAGTCAACATTGGGCAATCGCCCTTTAAACAACTTTATTTAAGTATAAGCGTCCATGTCAGGCAAACAAATCGCTCTTAATCCATACCTATAGCTCGCAGACGACTGTTTTGAAAGGTCACATTTCACCTTTATCAATCAGGCGCTCTCAAGGTATAATGAGGGTGGGTAGGGAGGAACTTTGCTCAAGAACGATGCTCCACTATATAAGATACGAGGAGCACGTGACCAAATGGGCTAATTGTAAAAACAAAAGAATGTGTCTGTTTCCTCCATGGGGATATTTCTCCGGCAATTAAAGGTAATACAACATTTGCTGCAGTAATTTTCAGAAACGGATGGATTTCGGGGTAACTATTTTGTAGCAAATATTGTCACACTGTATAAAGTTTTGTGTTAATGAATGCTCGAGAAAACCAAGACAAAAACGCTGTTCTTGTAGTTTGGTTCCCTTACCCCACTTCCCGTGCCGTGATTTCACAGGATGCTTGAGACTATTATTTACTTACAGTCAGGTAAGGTATTTCATAATAGTTTTTTTTTATGTTTGCAAACGTGTTACTTTTACGTCACTTGTTCCATGATCATCGAAATCTATTCCTGGAATTGTAGGCAACTATTAACAACGCCGTATCAGGACATTAAAGTTCGTTCGTAGTACGCAGTACATGCGAACTTACCGATATACATGCGATATCTGCTCTTGCTAAGCAACGGAAGATAATCATGATGTAAGTTTACACGCTCACACGGCGAAAACAAGCAAACCTTGACAGCGATTGCGAGGGCTTGATGTGGGCGCGGTGAGTGTTGCCACGCAGCCAACTGCCGAATGGCTCGTAAATGTTCTTTCTGAAACTTTTTAATACTGGTTTATCTTGTCAATGTAGTTGAAGAACTTCACGGTGCACATTCGGCCAGATTACGCCAAAATTTCATGTTCTATATTGCTTATAGTAACCTTTTTTATTGCAAAGGTCTGGGTCAGAGGAAATCCACATAATGTCTGATATTTACGGAGAAAACGTAACAACATGCACTGCAAAATTGCCTGGGTTAATTTTACCCAAGAAAGGGTGAAAACTGGAACTACCCAAACTTGGGTTGTTCTGTAACCAGTTGTTTGGGTTAGAATTTTTGCTAAATTCAACCAGAACTTGTAGTCATCATGACAAGACCCAATTGGTCTTGTATGCCTACAAGTTTTGGTTGAATTTAAATTCGCCCATGCGTAACAACGAATCTCTTGTGCTTAGGCTATATCTGACGCGGCAACCGGTTTTTTTTTGGGGGGGGGGCCTTGTCTATACGTCTTTCAAACATCAAATTTTGAGTCACTGGACTGTCAATGAAAGACTGCACAGTAGAAATGGTGCTCAGAAGTGAAACAATTTTTCTACCCACATTTATATACGTAAGTCTTAACATAGTCATGTTTAGATTTTTAGCACAGTATACAATTCCACTGGTGGTAGTAAAGTATATATTTGGAATTCGTAATCATCACATGTTAATTTCGGGGCAGCCGGCAGTCGCCGGGGCTGAATATTGGTGGCGCTGTTTAAAACAGACAATCGTGAACGTTATTCGACAATTGCTGGCGCTCTTCGTTGCGGAAAATTCGCCAGCACGGCAGACACACGATTTTCCCGACAGAGCGACGAATTTCCCGACAATAATTAATGTGGGAACAGGACGATGAATTATTTATAGGAGAGTGTGACATGTCTCGCATCTTTCCTCTAGCAAAGCCCGTGCTAGTACAATTGAGACTATAAGTGCAGCAAAGCAGCTGACAACTCCGGCACAACCTAAATATTTTTATTGAAAAAAAAATCTTTATTCTTTAAAGGGAATGTATCTGATTTGCGTTTGCTGTAATTTTCAGAAATAAATGGATTGGATTTGGAGGATGGATTTGGAGAATTAGTATGTTATAGCAAATATTGTTAAACCGACTTGCTTCACGTTTTAGGTTCGTAGATGCTGAAAAACCAAGAAAACCAATCATGTTCTTGTAGTCTGGTTCCTGACCCACTTTATATTAAAAGGAGTAATTTACAGACTTTGGGGAATTGTAAGGTCAGAGAATTAGTCTAGCACGCTTGTACCCAGGTGTGAAATCAATTTTATCAATTGCAAAGAAAATGCTGAATAACGTAATACAAAAAAAAAAATTAGGAGCAGTCTTTGAAAAAAAGTCAGTTTTCTCCAACGATGGTCGGCCAACCAGTGTTGGAAATTGATACACAAATACCACTTTACTTAAAAAATGTCGGCACAGAAGGAGTCATGCTTTTATGGGATCCTTTACACTGTCATTTCCTAATAATCCATCAAAGTATTTTGTCATAATTTGATCATTTTGTTTTTTTATGTTCGCAAATGTTGTATCTTCCCTTTAAAACGGTCTTTTCCCAAAAAAAAACAAACTCACTTTTGAGAAGCTAACAACTTTTAAAGTCATGGAAGAGCGTGAAGGGACATCGCCTTATGGCAGTGAACCCAATCTGGAATTAAAAAAAAAAACCGCTCTAAGCCATTGAGGATTAAAGCAATGATACCGGAGGTCAGATTATTAACCAAATATCTCCATCAACCTACTCCACTATTATTGACAGACATGCGACTTGAGTGCTCGCACGATCCCAAACCCACAACTATTCCCCTTGTCAAATATCACAGCTCAAGGCTTATTTATTTGTCTGCACACTCGTCAAATTCGAACGAGGGAAACCCACTCGATCGGCAAGATGTAGTCAAAGGACCTCGTCCAAAATTAGAGCGATCGGAATGCTCGATTGAAGGGCAAATACATAGAAATGACTGAGTTGTACGTTTGCTCCGCTGTTTATACGCCTCAAGTATCGCTATCGAGCCATGGTGACGAACTAGACCCCGGCACTTGAGCACGTATACGCAATTATAACCCTCGTGTTTCTTGTTCTTTTAACTGGAAAATTAAAATAAAAAACACTCTGTTAAATCAACTGTCATTTCATATTTCTGAGCTGTGACACGATGTGCTGCTTTGGTATTTAATACAGAGACCACAACTTTAATGTGCAGTCGATGAGAAACGTAGTTGGCCTACGGATTCATTGAATGTGTGAACTGAAGGAGTCTCAACCGGATAGAGATCACCGGACCGTTCTTGCTTCCAAGGAAGTTTGGCCGTCAGGAAATTTTCTAAACAATTAGCCCAGGAGCTCTGAGACTTGTACCGGGATAAGAAACACATGTATGCCCTCTTAGCATCTACGCCACCAACCACTTCTCGAACAACAGCGAGAAGCGGTTTGTACAGACCTGGCCGTCAGGAAAATTTATAACGCCAAAATTGTGTTCTCAGACCATTCTGCTGATGTACTGAACAATACCATTATAGAATTTCAAGCATTTATCCTCTCATCGGCATTGATTGATACTGATGCCTTTACCGCTTTCGCAATGAAAAAGGCAACTGGAAGAAGAGTGCAGTACCTCTCCCATCAGAACAAAATGGCAGAGGCCCAACTAGGGGAAAGGTCTGCCAAGCTGGATCGGCAGTTTGTGAGCACACGCTCCGCCTACGAACTGGAGAGGAGACAATTAGCCCAGGAACTCCGAGACTTGTACCGGGATAAGAAACGCTTGTCTGACCGCTTAGCATCCACGCCACCAACCGCTTCTCGGACAACCGCGAGAAGCGGTTGTACAGACCTGGCTGTCAGGAAAATTTCCGTACCTTCGAAGATCTCGCCGGCAACGCGTGATCCCAACCTTGCCTGGAGCAGTTCATCAGAAGGGCAGACATTCTTCAGACGTCCGCGAGCCATGTCAAGAAGTCTCGTGGACATACCTGGCGAATTACGGAAGCTTGAGAGAGCAAATAACCTAGACTGCAGCATCTCCTGCGAACGTCTACCTTCTTGGAAACATGAGTCTGTCTCGCTGATGATCAAGGAGAACACGACCAAGAAAACACCGAGATCTAGCCACTACCGTAGAAGTACTTCCTCGGCCGACAGTCTCCCTCCAATATCGACTTTAGAGGGCATGAATTACTTTCGCAGTTTGCACAGTTACACGGGAAGAAGAAGGGATGAACATCCGACTGTAGATTACGAACTTTCACATATCCCACGGAATATCAAACGCGGGATGGAGATCCATCAGCAGCCACTGTTACGGACGTTGACACTTCGTGATCAACGTGGCAACGAAAGTAAAGAGCTGGCGCAGTTCATTGAGACTTCCACGAACTCGCCATTGTCAGAACAAACAGTGACAGACACGTCTTCCACTCGTCAATCAAGTATTCCGTCGGAGCAATATGGGAATAAAGGAAGGTTTTCTCACGAGGTTTTGACGGACGAAGAGTCCAATCCCAAACAAAACGTCGAAGAAATCAGTTGGTCATCTCCATGTGGTCAAGAGAAAGCATTGAATGACGAATCGAAATCAGAAAATGAGGAGAATCTGGAAAATCAAGAGATGCAATCTGGCTTTCTAAGTCCTCGCATTCTAGATCCCGACAATAGAAAGAACATGAACAGTCGAGTAGACCCCGCAGTCAAACACGAGTCAGGAACGAACTTAGCCACAAAACGAGACAACCATGAATCGTCGGCTTCCTCCAATTCTCAAACGAGTCCCCGAGGCCAGTCCGGAGTTTTGCAATCACGCAAAGCCTCACTGTCCCTCCGCAAGACGTCAACCGGTTCCCAACAAGGTTGTGTCCTCCTAGGTCAGGCTCCATCGCAAGAGGCCCTCCAGAAAGCCGCTCGGAAAGTCTCAATTGAGGGAAGTGCCCCGTTAATCAACATCTCGGCTGCCGTACACGGGAAGACCCGCCGTGCTGGGACTGGACTTGCTCCGTACATGAGCAATGTCTTTTTGGATCAGGCAGAAGCAGGAGGCGGGGTGATGATGACGAGCGGGGTAGCGCTGGACTCAGATCTGGTTGCAGTCTCCAACTTCAATCCAAGCAGGAGGCCCTCGTACGGTGTTCCGACCAACGCGGCCGAGCGTTCCAGAGAGAGGAGCTCCCTGGCGCTCCGCGGTAACAGGGTACGACAGGAAGATCCCTCTACGGCGGAGCTTATTCGGTACTACCAGGACGTGCCCGAGGCGGCAGCATTAGCGGGCATCAGTGTGGAACCTCTAGACCTATCAGAGTTGGAATCTTGTCGGTATTTGAGAAAGTACGTTCCGAAATCCATGAGGGATGGGGATCCGTGTGAAGGCGATATCTAAGTTAGTGAACATTATGGACTGCAAGGACATAAAAGGACCGCTCCAAAACGTTAATGATTGTATCTCTGTATGGCATACTCTATTCAGAATGGATTTATTACAGTCGTATCTCAGCGATGCTACACTTTCCCAGTGGAACTTCGGTAAGCTTTAGCATTATTGTTCAACATCGCATATGCAGCCAGTAATTCGGTTTGGTTGAAGATTCCATTATCTGAAAGTTTCTGTAGCAGAAGCAAACTTTTCTTTCCCCGTAACGTGATTCACCTTAAGGGCACCAGTCCAACTGTTTAAATTATACAGGTGTTTATGATTATTGATAGTGGACCAGCCAACGTGGAATATTACATTTTGGACGGCATTTGTTTTGGTAATAGCAGGCAACCATGTCAGATCAATCAGTCAAAGGATGGAGAAGAAAATGCAGGTGGATGCCACCCTTAATTTTGACCCAAATATACCTAATTTGCATAAATTGTTTGTCCCTGCCGTGTAATATGTTTATTCCCATAGTTAGGTATATTCTTTATTTTTTTTTGAAAAGTTTATTTTTGGTGATTCTACTAACACCCTTATTTAGATAACATTTTCTGAATCATATAAGTGACTAAATAATTATTAGGACATAATAGTAGCCATCCAAAATGGCTACTATTACACCCAAAAAAATGCGCGCATTTACCTTTTCTCCAGATGTCTTCAAGTAGTCTTGCCAAACCTCAGTATTGATGAGCTTCAAATTCACTAAGTTGCTCACTGGCGCAGTTACCCTATTAAAACCTTATGGAATATCATGTGAACACGGAAAACATTGTGATATTTAGCTCCGCAAACAAAATAGAGGAAAACTGATCTGGCTGGCCGTAAATTCGACTAGAATTAAGCAAATGTTCGCCTAACGTGGGAGACTTGAATAAATTCAAAAAAATCCCCCCCCCCAAAAAAAATTATTGCTTGCAAGAATTATGTCAATGTCAAAATGTTTTCTTTCCATTAAGTTTCTTTCCAATAATTTTGGGGATTCCTTGGACTTTTTTTCAAATCCCTCACGTTAGGCAACCCTTCACTAATTAACAGACACCTCGTTTCCCAGTTTTTGTTTGTTGGCGGGGCTAAATATCACTATGTTACTTTACCATAAGGGATGAATAGGATAACTGTGCCAGTGAGCAACTTGGTGAATTTAAAGCTCATTAATACTGAGGTTTGGCAAGACTACTTGATGATATCTGGAGACGAGGTAAATGCGCACAATTTTTTGGTATAATTAGCAGCCATTTTGGATCGTTACTATGTCCTCATATTTTTTCATCCTTATTTTCTAATTGTCTACAAAAAAATATTTTTTTTGGCCATTTTCAAGGGTTTTTGGTCACATTCATGAGCAAAACTTTGACGTCATTCCAGGCAGAAATCAGAAATATCAATGCTACGAATACTTCAGCACAATAGAAGTTGCTTGAATTTTCGATATTTTGCGGTTGTAAATTTCTTTTCTTTGGCTATTCGTTGTTGTGTCAGTAGGGCCTAGGCTATACATGACAGTAATTTTTTAAGCTAATCTGCAAACCTTTCTCACAAAATAATGATTTCAATTAGCAGATGAAAACAAGTTTTCAAAAATTGTTGCGTTATCCCTGCTTTTTCTACTGAATGGGGGACTCTATGTTTAATTATTAAATTAAATCCTATTAAATTGTAGCTAACCTTTATCAGAATTTCGTGGAAATTGCGAATAAATCAAATCACATCAAAACAGAAAAACCCTAAACTGAACAGTGTCTTCCTGAAATGACATCACAGCAACAGCGCCCTCAGTTGTCTGGAAAAGCGTGTATTTTTTTTAATGTTTAAAAAAGTGCTCTGTTCAATAAAATTAAACAAAAAGGGATGTCGAAAAGTTTTATACATTTAAAAGGGGTAGAAATTGCACAAATTGTGTTCCTATGAATTTTTTCGCATGCATGAACCCATTAAATCAGCACTCGGGACATGATTTTCGTTGACTTTGAGCAGAGGTTTACATTAAGTCAATAGGCTGGTTTCCGGGTAATCGCCAATGTTCTTTTGAAATCTCACGTGCCTTTAAAATTTTACTTTCGGATGCAAAACTTAATATCAGAATTATTTGGCACTATTCAATTCTAAGTCAAGCAAAAAAAATGTACTTCCAGGCTTTCTTTTATTTGTGAAAATGCCAGCGTCTTAAAGGGAATATACAACATTTGCTGTTGCTATAATTTTCAGAAATGGATGAATTTGGGGGGGGGGGGTAGTATTTTATGGCAAATATTGTTACACTGACTTGTTTGAAGTTTTGTGTTCGTATAGATGCTGGAAAAACCAAGAAAAACAATCATGTTCATGTAGTCTGGTTGCCTGACCCCACTTAAGATGAAACGGAGCAACTAATAGACGTTGGGGAATTATAAGGTCAGGGAACCAGTCTAGCGGGCTTGTACCCGTTCATATACGTGTGTAATCGATAGCAAAAAAAAAAAAATGCGGACTAACTAATGGTAAATTGGGGGCAGTATTTAAAAAAAAGCCAGTTTTTTTCCAACGCTGGTCGGCCGACCAGCGTTGGAAATTAATACAAAAATACGACTTTTCTTGAAAATGACAGCACACCAGGTGCCATGATTTTACAGGATGCTTTAGACTGTCATTCACTAACAGTCCAGTAACGTATTTCATAATAATTTGGTATTTGTATTTTTTCATATTTGCAGATGTTGCATATTCCCTTTAACGATTTCGACAGGTATTACTAAAATTTTAGCAAGAATACGTAGCCAAAACTCGTTTTAAATAAAGGACATCCCTCCTGACGTTGAATAGAGCAGGCTAGTCGAAACGTTGAGACCAGACAAGTTCTTTTAGAACTTAAAGCAGAACTGTTCTTATCAGAACTAAAACTACTAAGCGAAAGTTGATAATGAGCAGGAAAGGTTCTTTTCAGAATTAAATATCTTCTAAGCAGTAGTTATTACCACGCAAAAGCCTTAAATCTGACATCCTAGATCCATTGATAATAACGTAGGGCCACTATATCATCCAAAATTCAAATTTTCGCTGAAAGCAAGGGGGGCAGGCGCGGTTCTAGAACCAATATTTTTGGGGGGCTAGCACGGTGGATCCAGAATTGTTTTCAGGGAGGCGTGCTGAAATGTAGACCGGTCATTTTTTCCAAACACACTTAGGCCTCCGAAAATCAATAGGTGGGGGGCTCATGCCATATTTTCTGGCGAGCGCCAATAAAATCCTAAAAATCCTTTTTTTACGGAATTAATTTTGGGGGCTAGACAAAAATTTGGGGTTGGGGCTACAGCCCCCTAGCCCCAGCCCCCGTTGAACCGCGCCTGAAGGGGGGCCGTATTTCTTCAACTGCGTGGCTGTTGGCATTCATTACATGTAGAGATCACATACGTACAATGGAACAACAGTGCGCGGCAATACAATGTTTCACTTGATGTCAATGAACCGTCGACCACACCACTTCAGCATTCCGCATGAATTCACCATTTCCATTTTTGAAGCTGCAAGGTAACTTTGCAAACCAAAACAACACTGCAGAGGGAATATCTTATCATTATTCTTACTTTTATTTTGCACTGATGTCTTTCACTATACATGGCTCAATTTACGATGGGTTTTGTACCAGAGAAAAAAAAAGGTGGAGGAATGAGAATTGCTAATGGGATGGGATTGCTAAACAGAATTTAATGTGGCTCATAATGGTGAAGGATAAAATGAATACTAAATAGGTGATCTCGGTTGATGTTCTATCCCGCTCATTGTTTTGCACGTCACAATGCGCAAGGACAAATGCTTGGAAATGTGCGCAAGTCTGTTCAGACAAAATGCGGGTATATATAGTAAACAGCATTTTGCCATTAGGCAGACCCATTATTTCTGCCTGATTGCGCATGATGATTTTTTTTACAACGAAAGTAATGCCGTATTTTGCCAGAAAGCAAATTGCTCACCTGCTGTTTTTTTCTTCTTTTTCATTACAAGTAAGGGAGAAATAAATTTAAAGTGATGGCCGTACAATATTGTTTATAGCTCGAAGTGCTCTTTTTATCCAAAACGGTGAGCAAGGTGAAAAGACGATGTAACTGTTTTCTCATGTTTGAATTCGAGGATTTTTTTCCCAATCGACTCTTATGTGGGGAGATTTGACAGAAGACAGCCGTGCTAAACTCCAACCAGCATATTTCTACATTAAAATGGCTACGTGCTGCTTCTGAAGTTTCGTAGGTCGTCGCCTTTGCCTGTATATGTTCGGAGGTTTTGGACTTTAATTCCCGGTGACGACATGAAGCTCTGGCAGAAATCTCTTGTGCTCATCCTAGCGCTCTTCCTCTATCTGTTCCTCGGGGCGCTGGTCTTCCGGTTCCTGGAGGTAGGGGCCAACGAAGCAGCCCAGCGGGTCTTCTTGGACGAGGTGGAGGCCTTCTTGGACAACCACACCTGCGTCTCGGAGGAAGACCTACGCGAGCTGTTCCAGGCGGTGGAGACAGCCCTCCTGAGCGGGGCCTTCAAGCTGGACAGCGACCCGACCAACGATCAGGACTTGGTCGTCTGGGACATGCCCAGTGCTGTGTTCTTTACGACCACAGTGGTCACAACTATCGGTAAGACACCGCTGTGTTCGTTTTCTCTGCTCTTTTGAACACAAAAAGTAATTGTTGAAAGTACAGGAAGCAGAAGAATGATGCATGGATTCCGGTGCTTAATAATCAAAACCAACCTCCATTTGTAAACGAAAGTGAAGCACTGAGAAATTTCTTGTACATGCAGGGTGAGTCAACAAAAAACGAAACCCATTAATGTCGGGACTATTGTTTTAGTGACGTTCTGTATGTAGCACTTTCGAAATCTAGGATATGAAAGCCCAATTCATAAGCTTTCTTTTAGTCCACGAATCGTTCCAATCACTTATGTACTTTTTAAGTTACGGAATTTTATACACGACCACCGTTTTAAAGTTCTGTCCACGGATCACAAAAAAAGTGTGCGTTCTTTCAGCAAAACGAAAACAATTCACACACATCCCTCTGTGATTTGTTTTCGTTTTCCTGATGGAACACTTAAATCTTTTGTGATCCGTGGACAGAACTTTAAAACGATGGTTGTGTTTAAAATTCCGTAACTTACGAATTACATAAGTGATTTGAATGATTCTTATACTAAAAGGAAGCTTATGAATTGGGCTTTTATATCCTAGATTTTGAAAGTGTTACATGTAGAACTTTGCTAAAACATTGGTCCCGACATTTGGTTGTTGTTGTTTTTTACTCACCCTTTAGTGTAAAGAAAGCTGTTTAGTTTTGCACCTTCAAACTATGTTTTACATTCAAAAGCGTAACGGTAATCAAATATACGGGGTTCGTACTTTCGAAGGAGATGGCACTGGGTTGGTTTAATCTAAGTTATTCTAAGTAAACAAAAATTGAATGTTTTGGACATAGAATGGTTGGCGCGGTAAACATTTGCTGTCTGCTTTATTGTGAACACGTAAGAATCGGTTTTCATCATAGAAGAAAAAACTCATTAACAAATGATAACTTGTAATTCAAATGTTGTAGGCCTACTCGCAATTCAACCGTTTGTAATTCTTTATCATTTTTTTTTACAGGCTACGGCAATTTGGCTCCTAAGACCCCCCTGGGCCGAGTTGTGTGCATGTTCTACGCCCTGGTAGGGATCCCCTTGACGTACTGGCTTCTCTCGGCGGTGGGTGATACGTTCCAGGGATGTTGGCGACCGTGCCATGGCCTGATCAAACGGTGCACCAAGCGCCTCAAGCCCGGTTCCACCCGCACTGCGGTGGAGGTCATCATTATCTGCATCTGTCTTTACCTTCTGATCGTCGCTCTACCGGGTATCGTATTCAGTTACCTGGAGAACTGGGACTTCTTCCAGTCGCAGTACTTCTGCTTCATCTCGCTGAGCACCATCGGCTTCGGAGATTTCGTGCCGGCACAGAGCCCGGAGCTGACGCCTCTTTCCCGCTGGCTGTACAAGCTGGGCACGGCGGCCTATCTCATCATCGGTCTTAGCATCCTGTCCGTGGCCATCAAGGGATTCCTGGACTCGCAACAGACCAAGCTGAACAAATGGAAGGCCAGGATAGCGGCAAAGCGGCTGGTGCAATTACATGATCAGCAGCAGCAGCAATCGCAGCAGCAGTTGGCTGGTGAACATACATTGCAAGATTACGATGACAAGAATAAAGTAGTAAAGATAAACGGGTACGGAACGGAAAGCGAAGATTTTTATAAATGAACTTTACAAAAAAATGTGTAAAATAACATACCAAAGAGTATTGGAGATAAAATCACTGGCACTTTTATGTAAGTTATTGTTTGTTTCAAATCAAGAACTGATTTGAAGTTATTCATGGAGACGGAAGATTGGAAACACACTCTGGAATCGCTGGGAATTTTGCATGGGAGCGATGTAAATTCGAATAAGGCGTTTTGCCCTTCACTGAGCGTGCATTTGACGATCGGTGCATTTTTCCTTCCCATGTTGCCCATTCTTTGTCTTTGTAACCCGCACACAAGTCAGATGGGGTGTGTTATTTCATGGCTGAATCATAACTAAAGACGCAATTTTGGGGTTTACCAGAACGGTAAATGAGGTTGTGGGTTCAGATCCTATCCTAAAGAGACAAAAAATTGAAGGGTGTTGATCCAAGCCCAGGTCATAGAATTTGGAAACATCTGAAAAGAGGAACCGACAATTTTGTTAATTTTTAGCGTGTTTTTAATCTAGTGCAAGACGGAAGTTTTTTTTTAATATGTTGTCTTTTATATATCACCATGTGATCCTTGTATATGTTTTTAACTATGTTTAATATGGCACTGAAGGTAGATCATAAAATATATAAATGTAAAGTTAATCAGTTCAGAAAGGTACATGCACGTTTTTAAGGATTGCTTGAATAATAAATTTACCGCCGGGATAAAAAAAAAGTTCTTAAAAGACTGAATTGATTTGTTGTTATCGTGTTACTTGTGTTGACGTACTTATATAGTAGCTCACAGATCTATCAACAACAATTAGCTTTCAATACTACAATAAAAGTTTTTCATATATTTATGGCCCACTGCTTCATCCGGGGGACTGGGGGCGGCGCGCGGGCCACTGCCCCGCTCCGAACTGTCATTTCTTCTTCCCCTTATTTAAATTATTTAATCTGAAGAGGAATGCAGACAACTGTTTCTAAATCGGCGCTACTCGTCCCTTTAATTAAGTACCGGTAGACAGAGCAACCCCTTGTGTCAAAATGAGGTGCGACGGCCGGTGTCATATGAAAATTCGATTCCTGTGAAAATCAGACTCCTTTTTCCATGTTATTGGTTAATCCCTCGCACGTGACCAGTCACTCTCCTAATTATAATACTTAGGCATTCGCAATACTACCAACGAGTCCATATTTCACGGAGTCGGATATTGACGCCGACCACTCAAACATCCCATAACGGTACCGAGACTGGTTCCCCCCCCCCCCCATGGACTGGTAGCCAGTTCCATTTACAGTAATTTATGGAAGTCCCCCCCCCCCCCATCACCCGAGCGCGTGCGTAGTTTGATTTGTTTTTATCTTTGATTGATTTTATCTTTGAATGATTTTATCTTTGAAAATGTATGATGTTTACAACGTTGCGCATGAATGACGGTTAAACACATGCCTATAGCAAACAACCTTAGACCTACTCTCACCATAACCAGCAGCAGGCGCGGATCCAACGGGTCCAATTGAGGGACTGGGAACCAGTCTAGTCCTGCATATAATTTGCATACATTTGGAGGAAAACAGCCCCTCGTGTTTCAGGATCCATTGCCCACTACCTCTCCCAACATTCGAAATCCAATGAACAGTGGAGGGACCCGGAACTAGTCCCATTATCCATAAGGTTGCAGACCAGTAAATCGGTCCGAAATTGACGCCGGCCATATCACGATTTGCATGCCCTTAAAATCTTCAGTATTTGAGCATGCTGTGAGCCATGAGCTCGAGGGTTTGTAAAAAATATGGGTGGAAGCCGTGCACAGGACTGTGAGCTTGTAGTTTTGTTCAATTTGGATGAAATTGGGGCCATTAAAGCGCTCTATTTTGCAATGGAGTGTAGGCATCGTTTTTCAAAATGGGCGATGGGCTTCAGGACTATTTTCAGGGGTGATCATCTTCCGATGGAAATTTCTCCTAAAAGTCATCGGTTGACCCCCAAAAAATTGAACAGAAAATGAAAGATGATGAAATAAGCTTTAATTTGATGTGTGTTTTGAACACCTTGGAGAGTTGTGAGTATTTTTCCCGAAATTCTGAAGTGGGAGCATTTACCATTGGGGTCTATGGAAGTTTATTTACTGGTAGACCTGCAACCTATAAACATTACAAAGGATTCAGTGAAAACAAAAAATGGTGGCGCTCTTCTTTCTATATTCCCGCACACGTTACAGTACACAGTCATAGTCGTTGAACGTGTTCTTTGATTTTGATTCTCCTCTTTAAAAAAAAAAGCTATGAATGGTTTCAGGAATCTTAGAAATAAAGTGTTTTTTTATTAAAAAAAAAAAAATCACAAGAGAAATATATTCCGGTGTAAAATTTAAATGATAGAATGGTCAAGGTAACTGGGGATAATAGGCAGTATATAAAAGCAAACCCTGCAGCTCACACCTTACCTCCATTTCTGTAGCTATATCGCTCCCCGGCCCTGTACTCTCAACCCCTCCCCCCCCCCTCCGTTCCCTCACTACAAGGGGGCAACAAAGAAAAGAAAACCAGAGCGAGTACATTTTGAATCTAACTTCGCCGAAGCTAGCGCATGCAATGAATGAAAAGTGTAGATAATGGTTATTTTCTTTCTTCAGGATTTTAGTGAGAACAGCGCCACCACGTCCAAAGGTGTACAGATTTCTTTTTGCCATCATCATTAGGGTGTAGACCTGTAAATATTAGCTGCCTTTGACTCCGGTGTTAATTAAAACGCACACTTAAAAAAATAGGGAAAATACCCACAACTCTCCAAGGCGTTTGAGACACACATCATATTATAGCTAATTTTATTATTTTTCATTTTCTGTTAAAGTTTTGGGCTTAACCCTATAAAAGGTCCGGGTTACTTTGACCATCTCTCAGCCGGGGGGGGGGCGGATTTCGCCCCCCCCCCCTGAAATCTCGGCTATTGAGTGACGAAAAAATATGAAACTCGGTACATGCATAGAACAACTTATCATAAACATACCCAAGAAATTTAATGACTATAGGTCAAAGGATTTTGGAATTATGGCTAATTACTTATTCATATGCACGATTGGTAATCCTGCTTTGTGTACACTACGTATATGGGGAAATTCAGTTTTCACGGCGCGTGGCGCAGGAAAATGTTTCGCTGCGCGGCAACCCGTGGTCCAAATTTCATGTTTTTGGTATCAAAAGAATTTGCAAGGCTATCGCGGAAAAAGTTGAGGGGGGGGGGCCCCGGCCGTTTTAGGGTTACTCTGTGACTTTTTGGAGAAATTATCATCCAAATAATGATCACCACTAATAGTAGTCCTGAATCCGGTCGCCATTTTGAAGAAATGATGCCTACGCCCCATTGCAAAATAGCGCAGTTTTTGGGCCCAATTTCCTCAGAACTCGCAGTCCTATTCACGGCTTCCGACCTTCTTCCTTTTTTTTTTTCTTTTTTTTACAAACCCTCAAGTTTATGGAATAACAGAAAAAAATGGTGGCATACAAATCGTGATTTGGTCGGTGTAGGCAATTTAGGGTCTATTTACTAGCCTGCACCCTTTATTATACCCGAAATGTTGTTATTTTCCTACACACCAGTTTTACGGTAAAAGGGAGGATCCGTATATCCTATTTCATCAAAAATGAGGAGGTAATCTGAGTTCGATATCAGGCCTGAACATGGGCAGCTTGTACGCGACTTAATGCCTATCATCCTAACTCATAGGAAAAAAATCACGCCATTGCTTGTGGGACGGCATTGCAAATTATGCCGTAAAAACGGGATGGTTTTATACTTTAATCAGTTTTTTGTATTGAGACGAAGACACTATAGGTCCAACCTCCCCCCCCCCCCGCGCCTTCTAAAGTTTCGATTCATCCTGGAATTGTTTAGCTAATGTTGTTTTCGCTCATATCCCCGATCTCAACCCCTGAACTATACAGCTCGGTGAAATCAAGCCCGAAACAAGTCTACATTTGCAGAGTTCAAAATCCCTTACACAGCGCCCTAGAAGTGTTATGAATTAAGGAAAATAAGCGGGTTTGGATTTTCTCGGCGACGCCTCTGATAACGGCAACAATGATAAAGTACCTCGGCCTCGCGCTCAAGTGGAAATGTACCAGCAAATGTAGCGAAACTACCACACCATTGTTGTATAGTTTTAAAATCAGGGTTTGCGCAAATTGCGGGTTCTACATCACCATGGATCACCTTTTGTCTAACGTCTGATGGAGACAGTTTCGACACTGATCTGGAGAGCCATTCAAACCAAAGATGTTTAAAGCCTAAAAAGTGGATGTAAAAAATGGAATATATATATGGAAAGACAAGACATTGTTCGTGAATTCAACTGATCACTTTTATCGTGTTTAAAACAGCGGCGGCGGAACGGTTTTCAAACTGGGGGATCACCAAAAAGGGGCACTTGCAAATCTGTGCTGAAATTTCGACACGTTTTTTCACCGGACACTTGGCCTCCGTAAAATCAAATAGCTGGGGGCTGGTACCCAATAGACAAGTTAAAAAACTTTCTGTACATCATAAGTTTGCAAACTGTTTCCCATTCCGAGGATCATATCTTCGTTTCAAACTCTGAGTTGGAAATATTAACGGAGCCGTGGCCCGAGTCACAATCCCCATCACGTGTCACTTCAACGGTGAGTCGGTACGACAGTCCAGTCACTCCCTGTCCCTGTGCGTCTCTCCTAAAGGCATCCATCAGGCCAAACTCCGTGTGATAGCTTCGAGCAAGGTTCGAAATCACAGACTCCGCGGGGGGAATGTGCCTTGCGGCGCTGGGCGGGCTGGGCCTCAGGGTGTAGCTGCGGCATTTCTGACCGCGCGTCCGGCGGAATCTGGCATGCGCGCGGTGCAGGTTCTTCCGCTGGGAGTGCCAAACCCCTTTAAAGACGATGGAGATCAAGCTCAGGCCCAGGAAGAAGTAGACCAGGATGCCCATCTTGTAGCTCCAGTCCAAGACGTAAGAGTCTCCTTTCCTTTCCTGGCCGTAGATCAAGTCACCGAAGCCGATGGTGCTGAGGGAGACGAAGCAGAAGTACTGGGCCCGCCACCAGTCCCAGGGTTCGGTCTTGGTGAAGATGACGGACGGGAGAAGGGCGAGTAGCATCCACAGTCCCGTCAGGGTCAGGACACCTAGCAGTACCCGACGGGCTTTCTTGGACCTGATGGCCTTGAAGCACCTGTCCGAGCCTCGGATGAACTTCTTCCAGAGCTCGTTGAACGTGTCGCCAACCACGGAGAGCATGGCGTAACACAACGGTATGCCCAGGATCGCAAAGAAGAGGCAGAAAATCTGCCCGCCAGGAGTTTTGGGTGCCTGTCTCCCGTAACCTATACACCAAAAAATATGGTTACAAAGTTTTGAAAATGTTCACTGTGTGTTGATGAATCAGGTATTCTGAAAATTAATTAGGAATGCTCTTAGCTTTTGAATGTATTACTTGAAGGGCATTTAGTTATGGACGGTGAAAAATAGTTCCAGTTTTTTGGTCCAGAGAAAGAAATGGTACATGCATGTTGAGAAAGAGACATTCTGACTTAAGGTATATGTAATTTGGATGAGGACCTAGAATTTTAATCATGTCGATCTATTAAATTGAAGAAAAAAAAGGTTGTGTAACGATTCAGGAAGTTGGTTATTTACAAATCTTGTCGAAATTTGGTCACTGTGTATGACATGAACACTTTGAAAATGGGTTTATAGATTTGTTGGATTATTGGCAATGCAGCCTTGGCCTATTGGAGGGCTGTTGAAAGGAACGTTGGTTTTCGTATATTAATGTTCCTATTTTGTGACTTGAAGGAGCTGTATGGATAACTTGAAGACGATACAAACTGTGTGTATACGAGCCTGCTTGTTGTGTGAAAAATTGACAAGTATGCGACAAAAATAATTTAAACCGAGTGCTAAATAAATGCATTCAATGTTAGTGACACCATGGGTTAGTGACACCATGAGTCTAAATTTTGGACTTTTTGGGGGGCGGCAGTTATCCACCCACGAGGACGCTTTTGAAGAAAAAAACACTCACCTATAGTGGTCACAACACTGGAGGCAAAAAGAATGGCATTCGGCCAGGACCACACCGGGACCAGTTCGCTGTCTGGAATTGCCAAGGCAGAATGGAACGCCTCTCTGGAGTTAGCCACTGCAGCCTTCTCTAATAAGGCTAGCACTCGGTTCGGGGTCGCACCGCAGGCGTAGTGGCCCTGTACGAAGACAGCCAGCTTGTCGAAAAGTTCCGTCTGGGCGCGGCTGGCCGCATCGTTCTCGATCCGGATCATGACGAAGGCGCCAACAGACAGATAGACGAACAAGGCCGTGAGGAGCAACAAGCATTTCTTCCAAGGTTTCATCGTTGGGGCTGGTCCTTTCACACGCAAGATTCGTTTGACAGGTCGCCGGCCACTTACAAACGCGCTCGGTCAAACTGTATCTTCGTTGAAGGGAAAAACCTTACAATGTCATCGTTTATTCTGCCAATGTGCAATCTTTCGTAAAAAAAACAGAACCAACTAAAGACCGCTTGAGGGGTTCATGGTCTCACTCACATGCCTTTTAACCATCATGAATGAAACTGATGCTCACGCAATCCGTTCATGCTTGTTCTGACCGTTTTATGAATCATTCTTCAACCGTCTATAAATTATAACCAGTATCAGGGGCCATTAAACAACAGTTTACTTGCTTGCTGAAGTGTTATGCAGCACTATCCCTTTCTCGCAAAAAGTGCGGGCAGGGGGAAATCCTTGAATATAAAGTAATCATATACACAACAGGAGGGCGGATTTTGATTTAAAAATCCGTGTAGACTTCAAGATATGCAGAAAGCGCAAGAGACTTTCTTAAGCACAATATAACCGTTTCACAAAAACTGGTCAACCTTTCGAAGTTAAGTGATCAGTGTCTTTCAATGCTTATCTTAGAGTGAATTCAGATAACGCTTGGGTGTATGCGTTGGAATTGATCGCGTTACTTTTAAGGGCAGCCGGACGGTCGGGAATGTCTTCGTGTAAATTGTCAGTGTTGTCATCCATGACAGGTCCTCTGTCATTTTTGTGTCATGTTCGTTTTTTGTTCTCTGTCACCGGCAGTACTATTGCTCATCAAGACAACGATCATCATCGCCTTCTTTTGAGAGAAATCTACAAGCATCAAACAGTGTTGTTTGTTTATTTTTTTTAATATGAAAAGGGTCGATTAACACTGTTGCAAGAATATTTCAATGAACATTACCAAAAGACTCAACGGTATACCATTAAAACTGATGGAAACAACAAAGGTATTTCAACAAAAATTACCGACCTTCACTTTTCGACACGCACGAGTTCATTGGAAATAAACTCCTGAAAAAAATAGCCCATCAAGACTTTATTATACGCCTCATAAAACTGTCTGTGTGTGACGAACAACGTTTGAAAAGAAACCCGCATGTTTATAAGAAATCTCGCGGTCTCGTGGTTGAGAGCTATGGGCTAAATTTTAGGTGCAGAATCCGCCATTTTTTAAAAGTCATTTACACACTCGATATGTGCTCGTCTCAGCCACCAAACCGTAAAATCTTGCCTGTGTGACAAGACGCTTTCTTGTTAAAAGGCCACCACGATGAAGCCCTGGGTGAAGTCTGTGATCCTCCTGCCCCTGTTCATTCTCTACATCTTCCTTGGGGCCTATGCATTCCTCCGATTGGAGCAGGGAAACGCGGAGGCCGCTCGGGAAGAGTTCTTCGGGTTCCTGGTGCCGTTCGTCCTCAATCACTCCCAGTGCCTGTCGAGCGACGAGCTGCTGTCCTTACTAAACAAGCGTGCCGTGGCCAGGGCGAAGGGCGTGTACACACCCTCCTTGTTGGTGGGAGGGCAGTTGTTGAGCCTCTGGAGCTGGTCCAATTCGATCGTGTTTGCCTCTACCATTGTCACGACCGTGGGTGAGTGATGATGCGAAAACACTGCACCAACAGTTGTTGAAAGTTGGTACCATTGTTATAAGCCCCCTATTTGACCGTAGGCTACATGTCAATATATTCATTCAACGCGGTAGATATTTGTTTTGGAGTGAGCAGTCTGTTTGCCCTAGCCGCGTAGGTCAGGATGTTTGTTCATCAGTGGCGTGCCCCCCACACATTTTCAGTGCCCCCCCCCCGTGCCCCCCCTTTCCTTCTCCAACCTAGAAAGAGTTTTTGTTAAGTTGTATGAATTGTTCTCATAGCCAAAGGCTTACTGTTTACAATTTCTTACGTCAATGGATATAGCGAGGTATGGGGCCCAAGTGGGAAAACTGCAATAGGACGTTTGCGATGTGCCCCCGCGACATTATGATGCCTCCTCTGTGGCCCTCACTAAAAAAATCCTTGCTACGCCACTGTTGTCCATCTGTCTAAAGGGCAGGCTGCGAGGGACACAGTTGGTCTCTCGTGTTCAGTACTATTTTTGCCTTCCCTTGCTGAAACCATATCGATTATACCACGAAAGTGAAGACTGGAACATTAATGTACAAGTTACCACGCTAATTCACGATTTTTCTTTTTATTTAGAGACAGTTTTTAATTTTGAAAGATAAAAAAAGGAACTACTACTGCGTGAAACTAAGATGCATAATTCACAGTGAGCATGATTTTCTGTAAAAAAAAATCAACGTCAATTATTAAATTGATTGAATGATCAAATCAAAATTTGCTTGACATATAGCGCTACACCTGGTTTACAAAATAGCTTTAATTAATGTTTCCAGTTCGGCTAACTGTCTCATTTTTCATGAACACATTTTGCTTTTAGTTTATGACCTATTACATAACACCTTATGTAGTTTCTTTTTAGACGTGTTATATAAAGACCAATTTCAAGTTACATTGAAGTATTTATCGCAAAAAAAGAACTTGACACTCTGAAGCAGATTTTTGAAAATATTCTTGTATATCTCTTTACAAAACTTAGGCTATGGAAGGTTGGTACCCAAAACTGTGGGCGGTCAGGTTTTCTGCATTGCCTACGCCATTCTGGGCATTCCCCTGTGTTATAAGATGCTGTCGGTGGTCGGGGATACCTTCCAGAGTCTTTGGCAACACTCGCTCAGGCTCTTCGACAAGGCGGTGGCGTGCTTGAAGTCTCATCGCACCCGGAAACTCCTCGGGGTGCTGGTGACCATTTTCGTACTCTGGATCTTTCTTGTGATGATCCCCGCGGCCATATTTGCCTACACCGAGTCCTGGTCGCTGGTGGACGCCCAGTACTTCAGCTTCGTCTCCCTCAGCACCATCGGCTTCGGCGACATCGTCTACGGGATGGAGGACCAACTGATGACGGTCAAGCAGGATTGGTTGTACAAGATTGGCATGCTGGCATACTTCCTGATCGGTTTAAGCGTAATCTCCATTGTCTTCAAAGGCGTGTGGCGGGCACAGAAGGACCGCCTCAAGCAGGCGCAGGAGACAACCCGGCGGTTTTGGCAGAACCGGGGCGGCAGGCACCGCAGCTACTCACTGGGCACTCCCGAACCCATGGACGAGGTACTGCAGGCCCGTGGTTTGTTCACGCGCAAGCAGAGCAACCCAACGCAGGAGCCGATCTTCGAGGAGCACTCCTCCGAGGATGAAGAGATTGAGAGGACTATGGCCATGGATGCCATGGAGATGACCGGCAGGAAGACCTCCGTCTTCTCCCTGTCTTACCGGAGTGTCACCATGAGGCGAATTGTGGCCGACCAAGACTCGGGTCATGGCTCCTGTAATAATTCATTCATGGGAGATAATGGATTTATTAACTCTGAAATCAAGGGGCAGACTGTGGCAAAATAATTGTACCAAAAAGAAAAAGGACAAAAATGACGGTTTGACTATAAACTCAATCTCTGTTTAAGATACTTTTCTTTCTCATTCAAAATTTGGTACGAAGAATATTTTGCACGAAAAATCTACTTCCTATCGCACACTTCAGTGAAATTTAAAGCGGACAAAAGGAATAAAAAACCCTGACTCTGGACGTCCGTGGAGGTTTTATTTTAACATTACTGCAACTAGAAAATTGCATGAATTATGAACTCGTACTGTTATTAACTGCATGATTGTAATGAAGAAAATAAATAAATGAATAAATAAATCAATAAATAAAAACGTAAAGGGAATCGTGTGATTTTTCAATTAAATGTTTAATCTTAAACAGTTCCCTTATTGTGTCCGGCAATGAGACAAAAAGTCTGTTGTTTAAATAAGTCATAAAACAATATCACATTTTCCATTTATAATGTATTAAACATTCCATTTTTTCAACAACACTGCTCAATTCTAGTGAACGAGTTTTCACTATAGACAAAATGTGAGGTCTGAGGTCCTTCTTGCCAATATGTTAATGTGAGACTAGAATGTATTGTGACTTTGAGGGGGGCATCGCAAATCGTGAATATTGACGTCAATATTTACGTCAAAAAAAAAAAACAATTTTAAACGTCAGGGTGAGGGCTGTTAATAATCATTTGTATTGGGCGTACGGGGGGACCGACAGGGGGATTGGAAAGTGGCAAAGTGGCGGGGGAATTGCAAGTTCACCTGAAATCGTTGTGCAAACACAACCGACATGACATCAACTTGCAAGCCTACAGGAGGTTTACCTCAACCGTCGCACGCGAGAGCTATACGTGCTGAGCAAAACAAACGTCGTTCGAGACCGTATGCTCAGCACGTAGCACACAAAATATCACAGTGTGCGGTCAATTTAGGGTCAAACGAGGATAATCTGGCCACAACTCAACCAGCTTGTCCTCCAAGCTGACATTTTCGATGGGGCCACCATCCTGAAATCACGTGACCAGAGTATGTGCTTTCGTTGGCTAGTTAATTTTGTAGCTCAGCACGTAGCTCAGGTTGACCACACACGGTGAAATATCTCACCTGTTTGATTTGTTTCGCGTCGCGAGGCGAAAAACTCACCCGTGTGGGTCAACCAATGGGTCAACCTGAGCTATGTGCTGAGCTACAAAATTAACTCGCCAATGAAAGCACATACTCTGGTCATGTGATTTCAAGATGGCGGCCCCCATCGAAAGTGTCAGCGACTTTGTCGGCGACTATAGTTTAGCAACTATAGTTTAGAGGACAAGCTGGTTGAGTTGTGGCCAGATTTTCCTTGTTTGTCGGTCGCATGATATCAAAAATGGGGACAAACGCCAGCAGGCTTTAGAAGATATTGCAAAACAATCATGAAATCACTGCGTGGACAGAATATGTGCTTTCATTGGCTAGTTAATCTTTTTAGCTCAGTACGTAGCTCAGGTTGACCACACGAGCTTTTCGCCTTCGGTTGCGACTGGTCCATTGTTGCTTATAGTTTTCAGAAAATGGCGGCTGCGTCTCTTCGGAGAGTTCTCGGCAAAACACACACATACACATACATGCTTATGTTACATACTAAGTGTGGACATTCTCTTGCTTTCGTGTTGTTAAGAAACACCAGTGAAAAACTCATTTTTCTCAAACTGTGAGAAGTCTTTCAACCCATTTTTTTTCTATGATCCCCTTTAGTGTTTCTCTTCATTCTGCCACAGATAAATCTAACTGCAATGTCTCTAAACCTGTTTTTCCAGAAATGGGGAAACACTGTGTGGACTTGTCCAAGTCCACACAACTTCGCCTCTACCTGGTTTATGTGGACTTCCTTTGTTCGGAAGTCCACGCAGTGAATGTAATGCCTACCCACACACACACACGCACATCCACACACACAGTTGTGAACTTCTATACGCTCGAGGACAATGCTTTGTGTTTCCCTTTGTCCCTGTAGTATAACACTTTTCTATAGACTAAACACAACTGTACGATTGAGGATCGTTTTCAACAAAAGACCCAACGCTCGAGGACTGAAACGATCATTTGTTCTCCCTTTGTGTGTCTGTCCTCTATCGTAAGCCATTCAAAGAACACATAAGTGCTTAAACACTTTTGTTTGTACTTAAACTGTTTTGGAAGACCTCCCATATGTTTTGTACACGATCGTCATTCGTGGACCTTCGGGAATTGTGGGCCCTTTTGTCCTCTATTGTTCAACGTCCTCTCTTGAATGCAAAAACAAACCAAGGCACACACAAGTGACACCCTTTCCACAATCACGGGACAGTTTCTATGGATGAGGTGCGTTTTAATCGATATATACCAGCTTTCTTTGAAATGCTCGACCTCGTTAAAAGTGCTGGTTATCATAATGTATTGCTAAAGAAAATCACCAAAACAATGATCCAAATAAATTTCAAAAATAAACAAATGCAAAGACTTTTGTTTTACCAATACTTGTTTCTTTTTCTTTCGAAAGACCAGGGCCAAATGTCATGGATTCCGTAACGCCGGATTCCTACGGCCTGCAATTCTGAGCTATCTGAGCCAGCAAAGACTTATTCTTCGCTAGCTCTCTAAGCACAAAAGCCTTACCTAACTTACGGGATGTACGCATGTGCTCAATCCAAAATTCCTTGCTAACCCGTACCCCTGAAATACACTAACCGTTAGCGCAGTGTGTTCTGTAGTAGTTAGTGGCGATTTTCGCTAACAGTAAGCCTGAACCCTGAAATTGGGCCCTGCATGGCTAGAGGTATAGTGCCTGAAGAATTTTGCATTTATCTGCCCGGTTGCCAGTATTTTCGTGCAAAATGTCATGATTGCTTTGTCTTGTAGCAAAATGTCACCTTTACTTTAACTTGTGAAACAAAAAGGCAAGCGGGCGCTATTCTCACTTGAAAAAAAAGGTCAAAATGGTATTTTGTGTGTTTTCAACCAATGTCTACTGAAGAGTCATTATAAGTGCGCATTGTGAAAATAAAGATGTATCGGATGAACAATTTCAGTTTTTGCAACTTAATCCAATAAAAAGAGTCGAGGGTCACCCGAGTTATTTTGGGATAAAATGGCATTTTTAATCCAACATGTGGTCCACATATATTTGATTTAATCAACTAAATATTGTAATGTAGACCTGCATAGTCAGGTTTTTTTTCTCTATGGTTTATTTGAAGAAAAAAAGCAAATAATGTTTGCATAGATTGATATTTAAAAAAGAGAGATGTATCAGAATGAGCACCAAGCTTGTTCCAGGATCCTGCCCACTTAGCATCCTCACAGGATGCAACTTCGCACTTCATTGACTCCGCCTTTTGCTACTTAAGTATCCACTTTCTTAGAGTTTAGGCACTCTCCTGAAGACGGTCAGAGCATACTGACCGGAACGTCGAGTTTATACCTCTGGTTCTCTTCAGAACCATTCTCTTAGTTGAGAAACTATTCCCACATGGTGTTTCCGCAAACCCTTCATTATTTAGTATCTCCACCATGCAAAGCCTCAAATCTTACTCATTAGTATCCAGTCATAACTAAGGATGAAGGCCAGTAAATAGGCCGAATATTGCGTACGCAGGCCAAACATGATTTGCTTGCCCACAAATTCTCCAGTATTACAGTATTTTCTTGGCCATGAACTCGACGGTTTGAAAAAAACAAGGGTGGAAGCTTTGAAGAGGACTTCGAGCTGGTATTTCTGTGAGATTTGGATGAAATTAGGCCCTAAAACTGGTCTATTTTGTAATGGAGCCGTAGGCCCCCTTTTTCAAAATTGGCGATGGGCTTCAAGAGCACTTTTCGTGGGATCCTTTTGGGATGGAATTCTCTCCCAAAAGTCACTGATTAAATCCCCCCCCCCCAAAAAAAACCCCATTAAACAGAAAATGAAAGATAATGAAACAGCCTTTAATTTGATAGAATTATCACTGAGAATTATGGCAGATTATTGTTTACTGGTCTGCAACCCTAAGGACTCAGTATACTCAGTCTGCTCAGAAACTGTAGAGGGCGCCCAGGGTCTACGCATGAGGGATCTGAACACTGCCTTGTGTTATGGTGTTCTATAGACGCCAAATCTGCGTCGCGTCGTGCTTTCACGTCGTGCCGTCGCGTCGTTCCGTCGCGTCATTCCGTCGTCCGTCGCGTCGTGCCGTCGCCCGTCGCGTCGTGGCGTCGCGTCGTGCCGTCGCCCGTCGCGTCGTGCCGTCGCCTCTTAAATTACCGTTTCTAAGCACGAACACTGCATGAGGAAGCGACGCACCTTCACACGTCGCGTCGTGCCGTCGTGCGTCGCGTCGTGCCGTCGTCCGTCGCGTCGTGCCGTCGCCCGTCGCGTCGTGCCGTCGCCTGTTACCTAGGCGCTTCTAAGTAGACTGCTTGAAGAGGCGACTCACACATTGCCCGTCGCGTCGTGCCGTCGTCCGTCGCGTCGTGCCGTCGCCCGTCGCGTCGTGCCGTCGCGTCTTGCCGTCGCCCGTCGCGTCGTGCCGTCGCCCGTCGCGTGACTGTATCTTTCTTGGCAATAGGTGGCTCCTTCATTCTTCATGTACTTGTGTTTAATAGGAAGGGGCGTAATCATACATGTCGCCACTACATTTTAAGTTAAATGGAATGGAGTTTGGCCGCCACCATGCATTAAAGTTTTTATCAGACTGGTGTTTTCTTAAAAAGAAGTGGTTTTCTGGCTAGGAAAATAGCAAGGAAGAACCGGTTTTGTGCGAGCAAAATTCAGGGAACAATCTGTTGATATTAATAACTTGTTGGAAAGTTCCAAAGTCATTCCAAGAAGGTTGCCGCCGTGAATAAGGGTTTAAAACAAGGGAGGAGGATGGGATTTGCTATCAGCATCAGCAGGGCCGTTCCTCATTCTTTTCTTTTTATGGGATGTAAGATAAAATTGGAGTACGAGGGGCTCTGCGAGCTGATGAATCTTTTTGAAAACATTGTATTTGAAGATTTCCGTTTATTTAAGACTTAGGGGCAGAATTTTCAATGTTTTAAAATTTCGATCTTTTTTTCCAAATTGTGGGTGGGTGGGTCAAGCTAAATAATTGAAAATCGAAATTCACTTTCCATGGAAAAAAAGATTAAAAAAAAAGAAAAGAAAGATAGATCTTTTGACTTGCCTGAACTACGCGCAAGCGTTCCGATATCACGATGCGTGTTTCTTTTCCAACTTCGTCCCCTGTATGTACTGTCAGTGGCGTAGCCAGGAATTTTTCAGTGGGGCGCTGCATGGGGGGCTGGAACATTTCACGGGGGCGTCATGTAGATCAGTGATATTTTTTTTAGAAACTCAAAATCTCAGTGGGGGAGGCGACTGGGGGCAACGAGGTTTCATGGCGGGGGGGGGGGCTGTCTCCCCCTACGCCACTGCAAGTCATACAGTTAAAGTTTATGTAAACTTGTATGAAAAGTCAAAGAAAAGTAACTCTCATGATCTATTTGACACCAAGTTTGTGTTAACTTGCCGGTAAGGCCCTAAAAAATTATCCAGACAAATATGTTTATTTTGTAATATTTCATGTTCGTCTGTCGGTCTTCTATGCTGTTATGTTTACTTTTAGGTACCTTCAAT
The DNA here is from genome assembly GCA_029964075.1 of Patiria pectinifera. NCBI lineage: Eukaryota > Metazoa > Echinodermata > Asteroidea > Valvatida > Asterinidae > Patiria > Patiria pectinifera. The sequence goes on along the minus strand of CM057142.1, from coordinate 20,975,601 downwards.
GGTACTATGTTTAATTAACCTGTTCATTTGTTTAATTTAACTAATAACGCACATATAGTTGCCAAATATGGCACTAACAAGTTTGAGGTCGGCAATTTCGTCTTTAAAAATCTGGGTACGTCGGGTTACCGTACACACAATTTTCCTGGAAACAAAAGTACCAAAGTGCAGAAAGTCGTACACAAGATTTCCCCAGCAAGTATCGCTGACGCCATTATGATTCCAAAATTTCTCACTCTGTCACACAGTGAAATAACTAAACAGCGTCGTTGTATTGTGAACACATAAAAGCATTCAAGTCGCGTTCTTGCACACTTTCTGCACGTCGACATAAATATCCTTGAACCACTGCCCCTGCTTTGCATAACAAGTGCACATGAATGAACGATTCGACTTTTATTCAAAGAAATTTCTATGTACAGTCACCAGACTCTATTCAGTAAAAACCCCGTCAAAACGAAAGTAACGCACGGCTACACCATCGTACAGTGTGGCAGGGACACCAACAAGTAACACAACAACTAAAAAAAATTTAAAAAATTGGTAAATATTCTGATTGAATTTCGTTAAAAGATACTTGTTGGTGAGGTATCACATATTCTAGCAAATTGATAAAAATGTATAATATTACAATATGCAATTTTGAGGGAAATGGGAAAAAAAATACTGCATAAATAATTTCACTTGATCATATTCATAATACACAAACCGACAATTTTCATTTTCAGACCCACAACGAGAAATATTGTTAACACTGGGCTTATTGTGAGGAGTTGTGCTGGGAATCCATGAAGATGTTGTTTTTAAAGCTTCAGAGAGAAAAATGCAAACCATAAAAACAAACAGCCTAGTTGACATACATAGGTCTACACTCACATTAAATACACACACTAAAGAAACAACAAGAAAATACCCGGGAACAAAATGAAATAAGACACAATTTTACATTGACGATAAAATAAATATGACTGCAATAATTCCTCCCTCAGTTTTGAAAGAAAAGATTCACAACCTTCCATAGTTAAAACTTTTTCTAATTTTAACACGGTGACTTCGGAGAACATCAATGAGGCAATTGAACAGTTCTCTTATCTTGTAATCCATGTGTCTATCAGTTCTAAGTTTCAAGTGGTGAAACGTTAAAGGCTGTGCGACGGAGCTGCCCTGCAATTCATTCCTGAAATTATTGTTGCATTCCCCATTAGTTCATTAACTTTATATTAGAATCAAACAGAGCTTTCACACAGTGACTTTACTGGTTTATTTAACTTCGTGGGGATTCCTCCAACGTCATGCCTTTCCTTGGTTTCAACACCGGTGTCGTAGTCTCACAACACTAACTGGGGGAAACCAAGTATGCCAAAGATTCTAGCTGAACCGAGTGGGCACGGTACGAGCTTTCGCTTCGCAGAGACGGCCGGACTGAAGCGGGAGCGGACCGCTACAGTGACGGGGAAGCAACAGCTGGACGGGGCCAGCGAGTGTACCGGATCACACTATAGTTCGAGGCATGGTGTGCATGGTCAACCGGGGCCAGTGGCGTAGCCAGGAATTTTTCAGTAGGGGGGGGGCCGCTGGGGGCTGGAACATTTCATTTCATGGGGGCGTCATGTAGATCAATGATTTTTTAGAAACTCAAAATCTCAGTGGGGGGCGACTGGGGCGCGACAAGGTTTCATGGGGGCTGTCGCCCCCCACGGCTACGCCACTGTGTACTGTACATGTACGTCATGTAGGCCTACGTGTATCCAATCGCTATACAAACTGGACTATTCAACCACTGGACTCCAAGACTACGAGGACCGCAGCCTGTGATGTGATGTCTGCCCAAACCTGATGTTTTCTTTCGCTCGTACCCCCGCCCTGCAAACAGGGCGGGGGGGGGGGGGGTACGAGCGAATGTTTTTCTCAGCTACCTCACGTGACAGGCACAACCTAGTATGTCACATGTCATCCACCTCATACAGAAAACGACAAAACCACGGTCATCTTTGTGGCTTCCAAAAACTGCAACCTGTCATTCCCAACAGCATATCAGCTGGGAAAACACAAGAAAACTGAAGGTCATCAATGCAAACGAGGAAGACCGACAACTTCACGCCGTCACTGAACTAGACACACATGTACATGGTGTTCAAGTACATGTACATGCAAGTGCATGTACATGTACATGTTCAGTTTTTTATTAATCGAAATTAGGGTGGGTGGGTGGGTCAAAATAATTTGGAAAAAAGTCGAAATTTTAAAACATTGAAAATTCTGAATGGCCCCTTAGAAGCACTGGTATGGATTCCTGTGTAAGTATATGACTAAACTGCCTAGAGCGTATGGTTTTTTTCTTTTTTGGAAATTCAATACGCATATAGGGAGTAACATCAGTTCCACTGCTGGGTTGCGGTGATGGGTGGGTTACAACTTGTCAACATATACCTCGCCAGCGGGCCCATTAGATTGGTTATAATCGGAGAGCGGGACTTTCAAAAAAACTCATCCGGTGTTTAGGCGACGCAGGGACTGGTTTGTGTACATGTGGTTTTTGTTTCTAGTTCACTTAATGATTTGATTTATACCGGTGTCACGGTCAACTGAGCACGTTACAGTGCACGTCACATAAGCACGATTCATGCCCATGTGTCCGCTGTGCTTACTTTTCCTCGAGCTGTATTCTGAAGTCTACCAAGCCATTATTAACCATTGAGGGACACCCAAGAATGTATTATGTAACACTTCCTGTGGAGTCAAGTCATTCCATGGTCCGTAGCATTCTGATTTGTGTTCCCAGCGTCATGCATGTGCGTGTGTTCATGGAGGAATAATTAAAAACGAACTTTTTGGTCCGTGTTCCTTGCTCGTTCGTGGTCCATTTTGTCTTTATTTTTGCAGCTACGACCTAAAATAAATGTGCATTTCAAGTCTTTTTGGTTATTGGGAGTTGTGCGCGTCACGAAAATTCTGGATTGGACTGGTACCCTGTAACCATGCATACAAATATCCTAAGATCTTACGTGCACCAGTACAACCCTGAAGCACTCAGCACGCTAATACAGTTGACGAAAAATGTACACTACTGCGCAATTTTGTGCATGCGTGTTGAAGCCAAATTTCCCTTTCGAAGAAGCTAGCACGCCGGAGAAGTGAGACCGTGACACCGGTGATAATATGCCGTCCCACCTGTTTTTTCTTTTGTGTGTGTAGGACAGTGCATATTTTCTGTGCCCTTTTTACGCACTTCATCAGTCACCCTTTGTTTAATTCTTTTATACGTATTTACTTTATTGCCAATGATGGTTAAGCATATTTTACGCGTTAGCATTTCTTGTAATGATCAAATTAGGCCTAAGTGGATTCCTTATTTTTTATTTTTATTTCGAAATCCATGCCTAAATGACCATTACGTTAGTTCTGTTCTTCAAGAAGTTCCAATAGGACTTGTACGTTCTCCTCATCTAATTTTTTTCTTGGTTAGATGGTGGAGATGGGTTAATCCGTGATCGGACCAGGCCATCTTTTATGTTTTTTTGTCGTTTGTATGCCAGGATGGGTTGGGTCGCAAAGAGTGCACTGAGAAAATCATTATCGCTGATCAGATTCTAGTGTTTCAGAAGGGCCTGCTTAAGAGCTGGGTGTTTAATTTGTGGGTGGTAGGGTAGAACAAAGACCAGCGGGATATTTTTTTTCGGTTTTTGCACGCTTTTTAGAGTTCACGCGAGTTTCGCCTTTTTGGGGAAGAAGGGCTAAGTCTTCTTGGTTGTATCCGCGTTTTTGAAGTTTGTCTTTGAAGAATTCAGCCTTTTCCTCAAATTATTTTGAGTGTGTGCATATACGGTCATATCTCATTAATTCTCCCTTAATCAAACCGCCATTAAACACTGACTCAGGGTGGGCTGAATCTCGAGCAAGATACTGAAAGGTATCAGTTTTTTTGGTTGCTACTCGAGTATCCAGTTTCCCTTCTTTTTTGAACCGCTCGCCTTTGTAGATGACGAGGTCGAGGAAGGTGACTTGACTGTTTGAAATCTCTGACGTGAAATTGAGCGTGGGATGAATTTGGTTTAGAGTTTGGACTTGGTCACCGGCTTGGTCTTCGTTACAATTAAATATTATTAAGACGTTGACCCTGTAGCTCATGTAACTCACAATTGAAGGATTGTGTGGGAGAATAATTTCTTTTTCATATTTGAACAGGGTTACATCGCATATTTCTGAACTGCATTCGCTTCCCATAGCCACGCCAATTTTCTGTCTGAAGAACTTTCCATTGAATTCAAATACATGTATGTTTCGATGCATGATAAGTTCCAGGAGACAGCGAGCGTGTTCTCTTGTAGGTTTGGGTATTGCGTACAGACTGCATCGCAAACTGATTCAATTGTCTCATCTTGTGGGAAGTTCGTATACATGGACACAATATCCAATGTGATCAATAGGCTATCCTGCTTCAATGTCACGTTGTTTAGTTTTTCAAGCACCGTGACATGCCCGGAATCGCGTGTATATGTGCTTTGTTGTTTGACAATCGGAAGCAGAAAATAGTCTATGTATTTTGAAATTGATTGAGTCGGACCTCCGCAACCACTTATAATAGGCCTCCCCACAAACCGTCTACAAACTGTACGACATAGCATTTTGCAACACTTTCACCGCACGGCACGCATGTCATAAAAATACAGGTACATGAAGAATGAAGGCGCCACCTATTACCAAGAAAGATACAGTCACGCGACGGGCGACGGCACGACGCGACGGACGACGGCACGACGCGACGGGCAATGTGTGAGTCGCCTCTTCAAGCAGTCTACTTAGAAGCGCCGAGGAAACAGGCGACGGCACGACGCGACGGGCGACGGCACGACGCGACGGACGACGGCACGACGCGACGCACGACGGCACGACGCGACGTGTGAAGGTGCGTCGCTTCCTCATGCAGTGTACGTGCTTTGAAACGGTAATTTAAGAGGCGACGGCACGACGCGACGGGCGACGGCACGACGCGACGCCACGACGCGACGGGCGACGGCACGACGCGACGGACGACGGAACGACGCGACGGTACGACGCGACGGCACGACGTGAAAGCACGACGCGACGCAGATTTGGCGTCTATAGAACACCATATTGTGTGCTAGTCTAATAACTCAAAACTGTGTTTGCACATTCGTTCCCAACACAAAAACGCGCGCCATTCTGGAAGCTACCCACAGACAGAGGGCGCTATAATAATGGTCAGGTCAGAAAAAACTTAGACTTAACCGTTCACGAGGAGATGTTAAAAATTGTCGACGCAAGGCCACTAAGCGTAAGCGTAAGCGTATTAAGGAAACCGTGCGAAGCCTGAAGTGTCCAGTCACAGGCCGTTAATTGTTATGGGCGGCAATAACAATGTCATTGTGCATGTAACGGTCCAATCATGTGAAAAAATGTGGCATATATAGGGAGAATTGTCCGTTTGGGTTAAAAACAAAAAGCGATTTTCGAGCTATTATATGTAATTTCTGTAAATATAAGCACCATCGTACCGGCCAATGCAATTATAAGCTCCTTTATAGTACGGTTCCCGGACCAAAGTATGCGGAGTACTCTGACAAATCTAAATAAAGTCACTGAGGTGGACGCACGACACGTGACCAATACGTGCAGGAACCTGACGCGTTTCCGAAAATGTCCGAAGTTCACCGAATTAGTTTCGTTGTCACTGGAATATGTTCGTGATAGCTTGGGTATATCCGGATGTAAAATGTTTTTTTTTTATTTATACCAACAAAATAACTGTTTTGCTTGTTGCTAGTTTGACAACTTTTGAGCTCATAAATTCAAGGCTTTATACATTCAATATTTCAAATCTTAATGTCCAATGTAGACATTGTGCCTCAAGTATGCACTGTACGAGGCCTAGGGCTGGGCTTTTCCAACCTCGTTCCCAGAGTGTCGAGCAGTACGCGCCCACCACTACCCGCTCTCTCACCCAGGTATTGGATCATTAGCATGTGCAAATTTTGTGAACACGTACATGTATGTTACAACTGATAATGTATAACCAACGGATAACGTATCACTGACCAATAATGTCACACAAATTGACCGATATTGTATCACTAACCGATAATGTAACAAAAATTGACCGATAGTGTAGTAAACTGTACTACACTTTCAATTGTGGTAACATAGTCGGTCCTGGCCGATAGTTATTATTATTATTATTATTATTATTATTATTATTATTATTATTATTATTTATTCGGCCAAATTACAAGGTACAACAAGCAATCCACAAAAGTAAACAAAAGTAAACAAAAACAATCCAATCCAAGCTGGCCAGGATTGACAAAAGTATAATAAAACACTGTGACTCGAAAGCCTGTCAATCCTAACTTGAATGGTACATGTAACATACAAAATATATTTAAAAAATAGGTATAAATAGGTATAAAACTCAATGAAAAATAAGATATAAACCGATAGTGTACATTTTACTACACATTCGGTCAATGTCTGTTACATTCGGCTATTGATACAATATCGGTCAATTAGTGTGACATTATCGGTTGGTGATACGTTATCCGTTGGTTACTACATTATCAGTTGTAACACACGTATGCAAATGAGGAATAGTCTGGTGCCTGCCTGTGCGTTACATTTATAGCATTTGTGTTTGTGTGCGATGTCTGGGGTAAAAACAGAATCAATTCGTCGCGCCGTGAGTTACGAAAACACGATTGTTTTCGTTCCAAATCGATTTTCAAAATTGGTATTTTGTATTTTTTTCCAGAATAATAGGGCCTAAGTAAGTAAAGTACAAGTGAAGTCTGTCTCGAGCAAATGTGGTCCATCAGGCCGGCGTTTATCTCCGGTTTCAGTAGCATGAAATAACTAAGAATATTGGTACTAACTCCCACTGGTTGGGATTTTAGTCCCTCGCAGGTTACTCCCCAGCTTTATACTCCTGGGTGGAGAGAGGCAAGAGGGGTGAAGTGGCTTGCCCAAGGACCAGCAGCTTGATTCGAAACCCTGATCTTCTGATCGTAACCACTATAGGCCACACTCCCCTAATAGGGACCTGACCAGTACATACAAATACTTCCTTAGATCGAGGAAACATCGAGTATTATGCAATACGTATGCATTCACTTTGCTGGGCATAATTAATGTCAACTACCAGCATGTTTATACCTTGCATTAAGAGGCGCATTGCAATGAGTGTGGGTGGTGGCACGTATGCAGAACTAATTATAACTGTGCACTGTGTTGGGTAAAGTCAATAAAATGCGGATGGTGAAATGTATCAATACTGTGTCCTTCGGTTGAAACGCGTCAAATAAATACGTCGACGTCGACAGCGACATCAAAACAGGTCAACAAATCTGAAAATGTTACCCTCGACAGTGTCGCAGTTCAGTGGTTACTGTTATAATTGAAAAAAAAAACACCTTGGTAATTATTCGGCGAAGCAATCGTGAGGGGCTGTCGAAGGCCATCTCAACCGGGGTATATTATCCGCGGATCGATAAGCAATGCTGCCATGAAAGCCTGGGTGAAATCACTCCTGCTCCTCGCCACTACCTGCGGGTACGTCTTCCTAGGTGGCTACATCTTTGTGGCTCTGGAGCACAAGCAATCTGTGGAAAACCATCAGGAGCTAATCCGTCAAGTCGCCGGCTTCCTGGCCAACCACAGCCGCTGCGGTATGGTGGAGGATCGTCTGCGGGACTTTTTGGAGAACTCTGTAGCCTCGGCTTATGGGAATGGAGTGTTGCTGTCTCACGCTCATCCGGCCAGTGGCGTGCAGGACATCTGGACATTTTCGCACGCTCTTGTTTTCGCTTTCGAAGTCGTGACGACTATCGGTAAATATATATTCTTTTTACTAATAACAGTCAATAATTGTATTTCTTATCAAAATCCAGCATTGAAAACTAGATTGAGTAGAACGGTCTTCCATGGTATAATGTCATTAGACAATGTGTTTATTTAAAAATCCAGTTCATCAGAAGTTTATTATATAGAAGTTTGTAAAAAAAAAAAATAAAAAAAAAATAGTTGCACGCTCTTCTCGGATGATCAAAATTATTTGTCATCCTTTATAAAATAATATATATATATATGTATATATATTTCCGTACTTTTGTCATGAAATACAATTATTTCCAATTTGCCGTAAACACACTCAATCAATTTGACGTTATACAGCTGCGGTACCCTTTTGACATCATGGTGAACAATTCATGTACTTCTAACGGGAAACGTAAATTCACGTAGGGGACACTGGTAATTAGCCAGTACGGAAACATACTTATCGATTTCATGGGAAAATCTTGCTCGCATCAAAAACAATGTGAAAGTATTCCGGTATCGTTCGAAAGATCGAAAACAATCATTGAAGATGGGGCCAGCGGGGACTTTTTAATACGTGCGTTAGCATGACAATCCAGTTACAAAACCCCTATAATAGTGGGTTACACCTGTATGTTCCGACACCCCTTGTTCCGATACCCCTATGTTCCGACACCCCTATGTTCCGACTGCATATACTATTCCTACCCCTAACTCTAACCCTAACCGGGAGTAACACAATCTTATGTGCGCGTTGTCGGAACAGAGGGGTGTCGGAACATAGGGGTGTCGGAACATAGAGTAGTCACCCAATCGTGCATGTCTGTTTATCCACTGAGCTCACACTATACAATAGGTTATTCCTATACTCGCAGCTGAGAATCTGAATTGTGAAGGACGCGGCTAAAACGTGGTCGAGCCGAAGACATGTAGGCCTAAAGGTGCCCTAGGCTGCCGCCATACGAGCCGTGTCTGACCACGGAGCACAGTCAGGGATCGAAAGTGTTGATTTTTGCAGAGGGAGGAAAACCGAAGAGCCCACAGAAAACCTAGCTCGTGGCACAGAAGAAAATCAACAAACAGCTCCACTCACATATGGTCCGAGCTGGGAATCGAACCCGGGCCACAGTGGTTATTAAAAAATAACAAAAACAAATCATCTCTTTATAATCCTCATGCAAGATGAGAGGGGTGCATGCGACGAGATCACTAAAAAAAAAAAAAAACCGAAACAGGGAAAACGATACGACGGTTAACAAAGAAAATCTTTGCACAAAATCTTTTAACACATTAAGTTCTGCTGCATATTTCGAACTATGCCCTTTCGTCATACGATTCTTAATCAGCATAGGGGACATCATGATTCACATTCACATGAAGCAATCTCACGGTCTGAATAATGAGGGCGGTATAAAAAATAATCTAAAGCCCGTCGCACACATATTTCGTTTTACGGTTCACCGATCTTCGGGCGATCGCACGGAGGTGCATGCGCTGCAAAATCGTGTGATATTTTTTCGCATCCGATTTCACCGGATCCGCAGACACCGGAAAGGTGTGCGAGCAGCATCCCATTTCACCGGAGGCAATATTTACGTTAAATTAAGCACAAAATTTGCTTAAGCACAAAAACGTCTTGCTTAATAAAATCAGGTTACCGGCCAAAACTCCATGCGATTGTTATGCTAGGTAAACAACAGCTAAATACCAGTCACAAGCAATGTACATCACATGGAGTTTTGGCTGGTAACCTAATTCTACTAAGCAATGTTTTTTCGTGCTTAAGCAAATTTTCTGCTTAAGCAGCTCTATGAAATTGGGCCCTGGTGTACATAAACATGGTATAATTATTTGATTATCAATCCTGATTGGAACAAAATTTGTCATGAAAATAATATGGATGAATCATTTGAGTTGAATTTTACATATTGCTTTTGTAAATACGATTTATAGAGCAAATGTTAATAAGTTGAATAATATCATCACAATCATGATGAGTTTATTACAGTTGATGATATGTTGGAGTTCCATCTGTCGGTAGTTTGGTCTGTCGCTCCTTTTGTGTGTTTTTTGCTGCCTGGGATGGGGGTCGTGACTGAGTGCATGGGGCGCTTCTTCGGTGTTCAGGATGGACTGGGAATTGATGACTTCCTTGGGTTCCTTGGGCACTTGAATCACTGTTATAGTGAAACTCCCTGGGTTGCTGCACTGGCTGCGACACTGGGAAGGGGGATGGGGCATGTGACTGAGTGCATGGGGCGTTTCTTCTGTGTTCAGGATGCACTGGGAATTGATGGCTTGCTTGGGCTCCACTGGCAGGGGCACTTGAATCATTGTAATAATGAAACTGCCTGGGTTGCTGCACTGGCTGTGAAAATGCAGGGGATGATGAGCTGAAGGGTGTGGAATAATGACCTGTTGGTGGTTGCTGGTGTTGCCCAGCTGACATGAACATTTGTACCAGTTTCAGTTCATGCTCCCTGGCCCTGTCATTTTCATCCTTGAAAAATGCAATCAAATCCTTAGTGGAGTCATGTTCTACAACTCGCTTCATTATGTCTAGTGCTGCTGATACAGATGGATCCTCTCTTTTGGCTTTTTTAGAGGTTTTTTTGATGGGCACAAAAAGGCTCTTGTCTGGTTCAGCTTCTCCACTTGTGCTGGCACCAGCTTGGGATGGAAGTGAACTTGTATCATCACCCATGTCAGTGCTGGCTTCCCTTTTTCTGGCTGCAGCAGATGGCTCTACAGCCTTGTCTGGCTGGCAGGAGTCTCTTGTCTTTACCAAGGCGAACAGCTCATTAAACCAAGCCCCGTACTGCCTTTCTTCTTGAATCCTCTTGATGCCAGTTGCAGTTTTTATAGTCATGGCGATTTTCTTGCAATCTGCGACACATTTTTTGAACTTATTGCGTACTTGTTGCGCAGTGAATGGAAATGATCCACCATGACCATCTTTAGCATAAATTCCGCGAAGTTCTGTAAGTATCTTTTCATAGATTTCTCCAGTTTTGGCATTCTTGGTGTTCATAAAAATAAGCCGTTTCTTGTAGTTCTCGTTGTTGCACACAATATTGACCAAATCGTTGATGTGACGATTTTGCCATTGCGCTTTTCTGCCTTTTCGTTTTACCGTGCTCATCAGTTTTTCCTTGACCATGTTGACCTTGCTTTTGTCGTTCAGATTTTCCGTCCCGTTGTCCTCCTCCTCCTCTTCTGACAGGGGATCACGATCCATAGTTAAGGAATCATCGTCAGAATCCATTGCCATACAGGAATCCACCGACGACTTGTCACTTTCTGAACGCTCAAAAATCTCAAACATGTTTACATCACCATGCCTCGCCGCCATTTTGGATTGTTTCTGTCTTGTCCAATTGTCCGTTTGTTTGGAAATATTTCCTCGTATCTGACAGCGCATGCGCATTCCAAAATCGCCTAGCCCAGGTTGGAATTCAATTTGATTCGACGCGGCAAGAGCACGACGTTTGACACCATGCCGTGTAACTGCCGTGTAGCACGACGGAGCCTGTCGTGCTACACGGCAGAGTCGAACTTAATAAAACAGTTGGTGTCAAACGTCGTGCTACTGCCGTATTTAATTGAAAGGTTTGTCGGTATTTGAGTTCGACACGGCAAAAGCACGACGTTTGACGCGGGCCTAAGGCCTGCGTCAAACGTCGTGTTTCTGTCGTGTCGAATACAATTCATTTCCTTGCGGCAAAAGCGCGACAGAATTTAGAATGGTGTCAAACGTCGAATTTAATCACAGAACAGTCGCATTTAATAATCACCTGACAAAATGGCGGAGACAGAGAGACAGAGGCTTAACTTAACGATTTTTCACACTATCAAAGCTGCCAGAAAGAGGAGACTCATGCAGCAGACATTCTGCATACACAGTTTATTGAGGAAGAGATCAGTCACATTGTGTATTCTTCTTTCACTTCTTTTATCAAGTCGAGATGTAACTGTTGTAAATAGCCCTAGATCATGCCGAAGGTTGTTGAGAAATGATGGATGGTTTCAGACAGTTCTTGATGCATACTGAGATGCCCGGTTCAAGAAGACATTTCGAGTGTCAAAGGCCACATTCAGTTTCATGCTGAATAACATAAAGCATGACTTGCAACGCGAGACGGTCACCGAAAACCCCATTTCCCCAGAGATGAGATTGGCAATATGCCTATATCGTCTTGGCCGAGGAGATTACAATTTTACAATAGCGGAAATGGCTGGAGTGGGCACTTCCACCGTTTCAACCATCGTCCAAGAAGTGTCAGAGTCCATAGTCAACAATCTCTGGGATCATTCAGTGGCCAAACACTTCCCAGAAGACGAAGCACAGTTCAAGGAAAAGATGCTTGATATGGAAGAGCACTGGCAATTTTCTTGCTGCTGGGCAGTGGTGGACGGTTGCCATATTCCGATTAAATGCCCTGCTGGAGGCCTAGAAGCTTGCAAGGAATATCATAATTTTAAGAACTTTTATTCGATTGTTCTTATGGGGTTGGTGGACGCCAAATACAGATTTATATGGGCAAGCTGCGGTTTTCCTGGAAATTCCCATGATTCAATAATTTTGCAGTCTACCGATTTATGGGAAAGTAATTCCTCCATACGCCAAGACTGTTGATGGGGTGGATGTTTTCCCAATAATACTCGGAGATTCTGCATTTCCGTTCAAACCCTGGTTGATGAAACCATATACCGATGCCGTTTTGACTCCAAAACAGCGGTATTTTAACTACAGACTGAGCAGAGCACGAATGACAACTGAAGGTGCATATGGGCGGCTGAAAGGACGGTGGCGGGTGCTCCAAAGAAAATGTGAAAGCATCCCTGAGAATGTACGAAGTGCGACCCTTGCCTGCATCGTACTGCACAACATATGCATCGATAGAGGTGACACGGTATCAACAAAACTGGACATGACAAATGACCCTGCAACAGGAGAGAGGAGAGACCGGGACAAAATCCGCGATCTGCTACACATGAACCTGAGCCCACCAGTGAGGAACACCAATAGACAAGCTGAAACCACTCGCAGCTGTCTAGCCACCAAGTTTTGGAGAGAAAAAGAGGGGCATGGTGTTTGCTAATGAACAGAAATGAAAAGAATGGACATGTCTTGACGTACTCATCAGCAACAGTTGATCCAGGAAATAACATTTTCTTTGCCTTTTCCCCCTGGTATTTGTAAAGTACAATGTTATAAAAACAAGTTTATAATTAGTTTGCTCTTGTTGTACCCTTTACCATTTTATAAAAGTAAGTGAAATTGTGGGGTAAGGATTAGAGATGACAGAGAATACCATTATCACTTCAATGTCCCCAGCAGCTATAGGATAAAACTTCAACTGAAACTTTGATCTCAATCACCCTCTGAAGATGTTTCCGGTTAAGGCAATGCTAAAAATCTTCTAACACAAACAGAAAAAGTACTTAAACATTTAGTTATACATGTATTGTTCCTTTTGTCGTATGTTTAACCCAATAATGATCACTGCAATTTCAAAATAGTTTCAATCACTCCAGTATGCATCAAAGCCACCATCATTCAAAACAGTTCAGTACTTCAGTGCTCAACAGGCAATACCTTCCTTTAGCATTAAAAATGCCTGCAAAAACAGTGTTCTGCCTCCTAATATTTTGTTAAACAACTTGCTTGCCATCACACAGTTTCTAAACATGTCCTACCACAGCAGAATGCTTGGTGCTTGCAAATTAAACATTTGGTATTTCAGAACACCAAAAGCTCTGCTGCTACACACTGCAAGTGTTTAGCAGCTGAACTGCAAGTGTTTACTGGTATGACATGTTTGCAAACTGGTACACAAATGTAGCAAGGAAGTGTTCAGCAAAAAGTTTATAGTTTAGACAATGTTTTTGCAGTTGATGTATTGATGATTGGTTGATACAAGAATACAATTTTTTCAACTTATTCTCTTTTTTTTGTAAAACAAAGATGAATCATGCAGTGAGATATAATAGAGGGAGGGGTATAAGCAGAGAAATTGGCTCTCAAACTCTGCCTCCTGTAGCCTCGCTGGACAACTTTGTCATTACAATTTGAATTTGATGCCTGTGGGACACCCTAGATTGAGCCTTCTTATAAGATTGTGGGGCACCCTAGATTGAGCCTGATCATAAGATTGTAAGGCACCCTAGATTGAGCCTGATTATAAGAAAGTGGGGCACCCTAGATTGAGCCTGATCATAAGATTGTGAGGCACCCTAGATTGAGCCTGATTATAAGAAAGTGGGGCACCCTAGATTGAGCCTGATTATAAGATTGTGGGGCACCCTAGATTGAGCCTGATTATAAGAAAGTGGGGCACCCTAAATTGAGCCTGATTATAAGATTGTGGGGCACCCTAGATTGAGCCTAATTATAACAAAGTGTATTTAATTGCTATTTGTTTATACTTGCAAAGGACACCATTATCTCACCCATTTCCCATTTTACAAGGGTAGTTCATATGACGGTTTTACTTTTCAGGTCTATGCTGCATTATAATTTCCAGGTGATGGTAGCAAGACATGATATCACCACATGAAGTGAAGTAAAATATTGAAATTCAGAAATTTACAAAAAGGACACTGTTCTTATCACCTGAATTCTGCTTTATTTCAAAATATAAAACTATCATTTATATAAAACAATGATTAAATGTGATTTCAAAATGATTCATGCAAGTGAGTGGAAAACTAGTTCAAAGATTGTTATTGTAAACATGTAATTTACATGTTCTTTCTGTATTTATCACCTGAATTCTGCTTTATTTCAATATATAAAACTATCATTTATATAAAACAATGATTAAATGTGATTTCAAAATGATTCATGGATGTGAGTGGAAATTTTTTTCAAGATTGTTATTGTAAACATGTAATTTACATTTTCATTTTATGATTCAATTCCATTTTGCAGTCACCAAGGGAAACAGTTGATCATAAACATACACATGTAACACCCATATTAAAAATGGACATGTATGGAAAACATTTTTTTCCAGAGTATAAGTAATGAGGACACTAAATGAAGCCCAAGTATGATAATGTTGATTGTTGACATTCATCTGCAGTGTAAGCAATGTGTGTGAAGTACACAACTTGACAAAATGGAGCCTACTTGCTGCTTTTTGCAATTGAGATATTTTAATGAAAGCATACTGATGCATTAAACATGCAAGTATTGCATTTACTTTATTTCCATGTTATTGTTTGCACCTTTGAGTTATACTTTTATGCATTATAATGTACATGTACATGTCTCAAGAAAATGATCGACAATTTCCACCAAATGAAAATTCAAAGGGTGATCATATTGAGAATATATTTATGTTCAAAGATACACAGCTGTGTCACACTATAAGGTGTCATGTCTGGCTAAAATATAACTTTTAAAAATCTTCAATGTGCTAAAACTTATTTTCACATATATATGTACATGTATTAATGCAAAATTTCAAAGAATTAAAGCCTTAATTTAATTTGAATCAGCTGAAGGTAAGCAAACAAGAACAGTAACTCAACTTTCAACGTTTATAGCAAGGGCAGATGAGGAATCAAGTGGGTGAATCCGCCTTGGAAACCAATATTTCAACAATATAACAAAAATTGATATTTGTGCCCAAATATGGCAGTTTCCAATAACTTGTCAGCCCCACCTCATACAATGTGTGATCCTTACCATCTTTCAACTGCCCATGCATAGAAGTGTTAACCAGCTATATGTGACTTTTAACAATTACAGAAAAGAGGGATCCACAAGGCAAGCAAAGAGGGGCAGTGTACCCGGCTCGATTTGCAGGCTTTGAGATCCCATAACTAGCAGAACCTCACCACAAGTGTGCCATTTCTGATCTGACTCAAAGGTTAATTCAAAATGTAATGCCTGTGATTGTAATCAAAACAGTTAATTCTGTTAAACTGTATGTCACATTGAAACTTTATACAGTAGAAATCAGGCAAACCAACCATTCTCTGTACTAAATGATCATTGTTGTCAATTTATAACATGTGCATGTACATACAGTTTACATGTACACGAGCAAGTCAACACATTTATAACATGTGCATGTACATACAGTTTACATGTACACGAACAAGTCAACACATTCATTTAAAAAAAAAATACTATTATAAAAAATGCTGTGACTTTTTGCTCCCTGAAATGATCAAAGAACTATGGCATCATAATACATGTATGTAAACTTTTTATCTGGAACACAACTTGCAGGTGTAAAAGGAATGTTCTAATAATCAGTTTATTAATTTTCATTGCAGTATCAGATCTCTGTGTGTCCGGGAGGGGGGGGGGTGTTAATGCCTGAAACAAAAGAGTTGTGAGTTCTGTGTGCAGCTATGAATACCATCATGGACACTCTAGGCTGAATGATACAATCACTCGAGTCTTCCCCCCTCACCACACACACACACACCCCTCCAGACCTGGGGGCCAATTTCATAGAGCTGCTTAAGCACAAAATTTGCTTAAGCACAAAAACGTCTTGCTTAATAAAATCAGGTTACCGGCCAAAACTCCATGCGATTGTTATGCTAAGTAAACAACAGCTAAATACCAGTCACAAGCAATGTACATCACATGGAGTTTTGGCCGGTAACCTTATTTTACTAAGCAATGTTTTTTCGTGCTTAAGCAAATTTTCTGCTTAAGCAGCTCTATGAAATTGGGCCCCATGGGGGCCAATTTCATAGAGCTGCTTAACCAATCAGATTCACGAAGGAAGTCACTTGATTCAAAATTGACGGCTGTCATTTTGTCATCATTGTATTAGTGGTCATCATGTGAGTGGACATCTTTTTGACCGATTATAGAACGGAATCGGGCATTTGTGCGTGTTAATGTCGCTGTCTCCGAAACGATGGGGGAAAAACCGTACCGGGTGACCCAATGACAAGGTAAACCGGTAAAATCGGACAGGTGTGCGGTGGGCTTGTTTACTTCCGAACAATACTGGGCGGAATAATTCCACAGGATATTTTGTACCATTCGTATCTTTACTCTGAGCAAAGTTTGGGTCAGGTAAGTGCAAATGATCATACCTACGTTGCTTCAAGCTGCATATTTTGTTTCCGTTTGCATGCAGGTGAAGGAGTGCTGGTGCCCAGGACATTTGAAAGTCGTCTATTCGCCATGGTCTACGCCGCTGTCGGTGTTCCCCTTTGCTACTTAATGCTGTCCGCAGTGGGGGACACCTTTTTATTCATGTGGAGGAAACTGCGCCATCTCTTCTCCCGTATACGGCGACGAAGAATTCGCGTGGCCCTGGGAGTTTCCTGTACCCTGATCGTCTTGCACCTAGTCCTGACCGTCATCCCAGCCATCATCGTGTCCGAGCACGAAGGATGGGACTTTTTCACCTCGCAGTATTACTGCTTCATGGTCGTAAGCACCGTGGGCCTGGGGGACTATTCCCGCAAGCGGCAAATGCAAGACTCCGAGGAAATGGAATTGGCCTGGAGTGCACTCACGGTGCTGTACGACCTGCTCTGCCTCAGTATCGTCTCCGTCATCTACAAAGGTGTGAACGACTACCGAGAGCAAGTCCGGAAGGAGGAGGTGAATCAGGAGGAGCAATCTAGGGCAGACAGACGGGGAGACGAGGCGTCATCGTCTGCTCGCGGCAGTGTAAGCCCATCGATCTGAGCTTCGAACTGGGCAAAATCTAGTCCAATGAACTTGGAGATGTCCCAGACTCTGGATGGGGTTCGTTATCCCTAATCAACAGTTAAAAAAAGCTCCTGACCAACTAGGATATGGAACTTGCACCGTTATTTGTCAAGAAATCTCCAACCGAACAAACTTGCTTTTGTGGTTTTTTTACGTTTTAATCGCTGTTATTGATAAATCCCAAATCGGCCGATATATTGAGCAAGGAATAGCATTTAAAAAAAAAAATATGACAATCACATGCCTAGGCTGGAATCAAAATAGCAAGCCTCGAACCTTTACAAACCTATACCACAAACTCACACAGACACCGTTTTCCGGTTTTCACTTTTATTTAGGAGACGTTTCATCATTAAGTTCCGTCATTAATTGAGTCGACGATTGGTGGACGAGTGTAGAATACTATTTTGCACCAGATACATCATGTGTTTTTGTTTTTTAAATCGCTGAAGTCACTTAGACAGTGTTAACGTACAGCATGCAGAGAGCAAGGAGCAGGAGGTTCGTGATGGCATTAGCCCCGCCGTCCGAAACGAAATTGGTTAAGGCCGGGCGGGCCGGCAATTAACACAGCTCGGCCGAATCATTAACCCATTTATACTTCTGGGTGGAGAGAGGCAAGTGGGTCAAAGTGGCCGGCCCAAGGACACAACATGTCTCAGCAGCTGGATTCGAACCCCTGGCCCTCTGATAATGAGTCACGAACCGTCACCACTATAGGCCACACTCCCCTAATAGGGCAGAATACTGAGTATAAATATCTGACCAGTACATACAAAAATACTTCCCTAAATCAACCCGGTTTAGATCGAGGAATCCTCGAGTGTTATGCAATACGTATGCAAATTCTTTGCTCGGCATAATATAAACTAATGTCACCTATACCAGCATGTTTGTTATATCCTGCATTTAGAGGCTAATCCCAATGAGTGTGGGTGGTGGCACGTATGCGGAATTAATTATAACTGTGCAGTGTGTTGTGTAAAGTCAATAAAAATGTGCGGCTGGTGAAATGTATATCAATATTGTGTCGTTCGGTTGAAACACGTCCAAATATACCTCTGCAGTTACTCACATTTCTGGCCAAGTATTCATCGGTAGACAGCGACATCGAAATAGGTCGACAAATCCGAGAAACAAATGTTACCCCAGACAGTCTCGCAGTTCAGTGATTACCGTTTGAAAACACTTTAATTATCCGGCGAAGCAGTCGTCAGGGGCTGCCGAAGGCCTTTTCAACCGAGTTATTATCCGCGGATTGGGAAGGCAAGCATCTGTAGCTCTGCCATGAAAGCCTGGGTGAAATCGCTCCTGCTCCTCGCCTCTACCTGCGGGTACATCTTCCTAGGCGGCTGCACTTTCATGGTTCTGGAGCACCAGCAACCCATGGCAACCCACAAGGAGCTAACCCGTCAAGTCGCCGGCTTCCTGGCCAACCACAGCCACTGCGGTATGGTGGAGGATCGTCTGCGGGACTTTTTGGAGAACTCTGTAGCCACGGCTTATAAGAATGGAGTGTTGCTGTCTCACGCTCATCCGGCCAGGGGCGTCCAGAACATCTGGCGATATCCGAATGCCTTTGTTTTTGCATTCGAAGTCGTGACTACTATCGGTAAATATATATTGTTATCCAACGGTCAATAATTTATTCCGTACCAAAATCCAGCAATTGAGAACTAGATTCAGTAGAACGGTCTATTATGTTACAGAGAATGCGTAAATTTATTCAAAAATCCAGTTGACCAGACGTTTATTATAGAAGTTTAAAGAGGAAAAGCAAACAATAAAATTGTACGTCCTGCTCGCCAGTGATCAAAATTATTTCCCTCATTTATGAAAGAAACAATATAAAGCTGTCCGTGCTTCTGTCATCAAATACAATTATTTCAACTTAGCCCAAAACATACTCATTCAGTTTGACGTGGAAATACATGCAGCTGCTGCAGCAGTACCCTTTGGATGTAATCCAACTCGGAAACGCAAATTTCAATCCAAACCTTTCAGCCTTTAAAGAAACAACTCTACTCACATTATGGTCCGAGCCGGGAATCGAACCAGGTCCACAGTGCAGTGGTGAGACGCGAGCAATTCACGCACGAGCAAATTTAATCCAGATACAAGATGTATTAATATCGGTTCAGAGTTTGCATGCGATGAGATCGTGTTTTGAAAACTAAAAAAAAAAAACGAAATACGAAAAACGATACGACAGTTAACAAAGAAAGTCTATGCACACTTTTTACCCTTTATGTTGCATATTTCGAACTATGCCCTTTCGTGATGCGATTCCTTATCACTGGCATACGGGACATCATGATTCACATTCTCATGAAGCAATCTCACGGTCTAAGTAATGAGGGCGGTATAAAAATCATCTAAAGCCCGTCACACACCTTCTTTACCGGTTTACCGACCATCGGGCGATCGTACGGAGGTGTGCACTGAAACATCGGACCGATCTGACCGTACACCGAGCGACCGCATGGAATCCAACATGTTTGATTTTTTTTTCGCATCCGATTTCACCAGATCCTATGTCACCAAAAAGGTGTGCGAGCAGCATCCCATTTCACCTGAGGCAATATTTACGTTAACTTAACCAATCAGATTCACGGAGGAAGTCACATAATTCAAAATGGACGACTGTTTTTTGTCATTATTGTGAGTGGTCATCACGTGAGTGGACATCATGTGACCGATTATAAAACGGAATCGGGCATGTGTGCGGGTTAACGTCGCTGTCTCCGAAACGATGCAAGGGGGAAAAAAACATACCGTTGACCCAATTTGAACCGGTAAAATTTGACAGGTGTGCGGTGGGCTTGTTTACTTCCGAACAATACTGGGCGGGATAATTCCACAGGATATTTTGTACCATTCGTATCTTTACTCTGAGCAAAGTTTGGGTCAGGTAAGTGCAAATGATCATACCTACGTTGCTTCAAGCTGCATATTTTGTTTCCGTTTGCATGCAGGTGAAGGAGTGATGGTGCCCAGGACATTTGAAGGTCGTCTATTCGCCATGGTCTACGCCGCTATCGGTGTCCCCCTTTGCTACTTAATGCTGTCCGCAGTGGGGGACACCTTTTATTTCACGTGGAGGAAACTGCGCCATCTCTTCTCCCGTATACGGCGACGAAGAATTCGCGTGGCCCTGGGAGTTTCCTGTACCCTGATCGTCTTGCACCTAGTCCTGACCGACATCCCAGCTATCATCGTGTCCAATCACGCAGGATGGGACTTTTTCACCTCGCAGTATTACTGCTTCATGGTCCTAAGCACCGTGGGCCTGGGGGACCTGTCCCATAAGCGGAAAATGCAAGACTCGGAGGAACTGGAATGGGCCAAGTATGCACTCTTGGTGCTTTACGACCTGCTCTGCCTAAGTATCGTCTCCGTTATCTACAAAGGTGTGAACGAGTACCGAGAGCAAGTCCGGAAGGAGGAGGCGAATCAGGAGGAGCAATCTAGGGCAGACAGACGGGAAGACGAGGCGTCATCGTCTACTCACTGCAGTAAATCCATCGATTCAAGCTTCGAACTGGGCAAAATCGAGTTCATTGAACTCGGAGCTGGCCCAGACTCTGGACGGGGTTCGTTGTCCCTATTCAACAGTTAAAAAAGCTCCCGACCAACTAGGATATGGAACTTGCAACGGTATCTGTCAAGAAATCTCAAATCGAACGCACTTGCTTTTGTGGGTTTTTTTTAACGTTTTCATCGCTGTTATATTGATGAAAAAAAAATTAATAATTAAATGATAATCACATGCCTAGGCTGGAATCAATTAAGGTAAAAAGCCTGCCCCGAACCTTTACAAACATTATGGCACAAACTCACACAGGCACCGTTTTCAGGTTTTCATATATTTAGGGGACGTTTCATTATGAAGATCCGTCATTGAGTCAACGATTGCTGGACGAGTGTAGTATACTATTTTGGACCACATACCTAATGTGTTTTTACATCGCTGAAGTCATTAACAAAGACAAGCGTTAACGTACAGCAGAGAGCAAGGAGCAGGAGGTTCGTGATGTCATTAGCCCGCGTCCGAAAAAGAAATTGGTTACAACAACACAGCTCAGCCGAACTGCAAAATTTGCAATATGAAGCAAACGTTATGAATATATCAATTTGGTTGGACATTATAGGCTTGTTAATGGTGTTCAGCCAGTGAGAAGCTTTAGTCGAAGACTAAAGTGTTACTGCATGGCTATGGCCAAGTAATTTAGAGGTAGCATCTATTTTACGGTGGTTGTTCGTACATTGATGTTTAATAGCGTACAGGTGCACTCTAAAAAAAACAATTGGTCAAACTTGACTAGAAACCAGTTAAATTGGACCAGTCATTCAGGGTAAGCTGGGTGCAACTAAAAATCAGTCAATCTTACTAGATTTTTTTACTAGCCTTTGGAAAAAGAGTTATGCAAAGATCTGAAATTGGAGTCAAATCCAACTACTTTTTCTAATCATAGTATGAAACTTTGCATGTTGAACTTGATTCCTCGTCAATTTTCCAAAACAAGGAAAACCAGTCAATATTTTGACTAAGTTGTTTTTAGAGAGTGGATTCTTTAAAGTTAATAAAATTGCAATGGTTCATGGGCAGACCACCGTCATGGGTTGATGCTGTTTTAACGAACTGACGAACAACGATTGAAGATGGTCGAACTATCTCCAGAATGTATGGGTGTGAATAAACTACATTTAAGATGTGTCCCGAGGTAATTATATACCCTAAAACAAATATAAGAAACACCTTTTTATGTGAGTAAATGTAATACACACAGCAAGAGAAAACGTTGTATACCCAGTCAAAATGACGGTACTGGGCTACTGACTTCTTGATCTTGATCCAATACGTGCTAACGGATCCAGTTGAATCCATTTGGAGCCACACAGGGGCGATCGGAGTCTTCACAATACGCACTTCCGCCCTGGCCCTGGTATACGCTCCCGCTGAATATTGTGCACCTGTTATGGTCTAGGAGTGCTCACACACACACCTGGTGGGAAGAAAGCCTACACAAAACGCTCCGTGTCATCACTGGCTGCCTGCGACCAACTACAGCTGGAACAGCTCCCAGTTCTAGCAGGAATCCCGCCAGCTGCCCTGAGAAGGAAATCCCACGTAATGGCATTGGCTCGCCGTGCGCTCAACCCAGACCACCAATACTTCATCAGGTCATCACTGAAGAAGCTGGACAAGCCGCCTCAAATCAGGGCACCCATTCGCACCAGAGACACAGTCACTGCTCCCACAGGCTAGGCACGCACCAAGACAACAGCATCCATGGACTGTCAGCAAATGGTCACAGCAGTGGCAACTGTCATCATCGCCCCTGAAGAGCTGCATCTCCAAGCCATCGAAGTGCTCTCCTGGCTCAGACCTCACCCGGCGATCTCTGGTGAAACTGGAGTGGGGTGTTTCAATTCCAACAGGCACAGACGGGGCTTCACACCAAACCCAGCATGTGACTGCGGAGCAGAAGAACAGACAGAAGAACAGACGGCGAACCACATCATCAGGGAGTACTCTCTCTATCAACCATCCAATGGAGCCCAAGGTTTGGCTGATGTTGATGTTCCCACACAGGATTGGCTGCTAAATACCAAGCTTGAGATCTGAGTCTACACCCCTATTTGTAGCATACAAAAGGAGTGGTAGAGATACATGTATTTTAAAGTTTTATATCAATGATCGTTGTTTTGTCTGATAAAATCTATGACTTTGTCTTTGAAGACCGTAATAGTTGACGCTGTATAACAACAGAATCTGTTCAAGTCCCTGAACTTTCTGAGTAGAAATGACTTTCTGTATGCCTTCCCAACAGTTTGATTTAGTTGGTATATGTTGCCAGTTGTGGATCTGCTTGTCCCTGTTGGCGCCTGCTGGATAGTGGATTTTGGAACAGCTGATTCACCCATGTGAATCTGCTTCAACAGAACTAACTACACGAAGCTACTTCACGTCTTTGTTGTAAAGTATCTGGCCCCAGTTGATGATGGCATCAATCACGCTTGTTAAGTGCATGCACTTGTTCTGGCTTTACAGTACTAAAAGCCGAATCGGTTCAGATCTGGAACTTAAACGGCAAGCAGTGACAAAGACGGTACAGAACCTGAACCGGGCCAGTTCTAGATCAGCGGAAATAAACCAAAATGGTAAAACAGAACAACGGCCCAAATTGAAAAGGTGCCAATAGGCCTACTTGCAGACCATAATGGCAAACGGTGCAGAGCCTGCAACGGGTCAGTTCTAGGTCAGCAAAGATAAACCATAACACCAAAACGGAACAATACCTGAATGGAATAGGTGCCAATACTTGCACACCTTAACAGCAAACGGTACAGAGCCTGAACTGGGCCAGTTCTAGGTCAGTATAAAGATAAACCATAATGGCAAAACAAAGCCCGAATCGAATAGGTGCCAAGCTTGCAGACCATGAACGGCAACCGGTGCAGAGCGTACAGCGGGTCAGTTCATAGGCACTCGGTAAAGATAAGCCATAACGCAAAACGGAACAGAGTCTGAATTGAATAGTCGCTAACTCAGGAGACTTTAATGGCAAACGATACAGAGTCTAAACCGGGCTAATTCTAGATCAGTAAAAATACACTATCTAGGCAATACGGAACAAAGCCTGAATATGTCTTGCAGACCATAATGGCAAACGGTATAGAGCCTGAAGTGGGCCATTGAGTTCTAGATCAGCAAAGATAACTCATTACGGTAAAACGGAACAACGACCCAAATTGAATAAATGTCTTTCCTTTGTCACTGTAATATAACACTCTCCAGACTAAGCAGACAAACTTACTAAGAGGACCGTTTCAGCAGACCAACGGAACAAAGCCTGAATTAAATAGGTCTTGGAGACCACAATGGCAGGCGTTATACAGAGCCCAGCCGGACCGGGCCAGTTCTAGATCAGTAAAGATAAACCATAACGGCAAACCGGGCAAAACGGAACAGAAGCCTGAATACACTAATTCTCGCATACGATAATGACAATAGGGTACAGGATATGTTCAAAGCTGGACGATTCTGGGCCTATTACGGCGCGGCGGGACAGTTCTTGGCCTGTAGCAAACAATATGGGCAATGTGGTAATTGCACCGATGCTCGATCGATGAAACGGGCAAACCATGTTAAGTGGACAGTATCCTTTATTGGACAAGTGTTATTCCCGTATGCCCTTCCGGTATTCAGCAAAAGAGTTACCTATATATATACTACATAGTCATTATGGATCACAGGCAAACCAATGGCGAGACGGCATCTTGGCCAGAGATGTTTGTCTAGGCCGGGAACTTGGGTACGTTCTAAAAGCACAGGACTACTAATCCTAATGCGACAATATGGGTAGTCGGGTAATTGCCAGCACATCCATTGCTTCAATGTCCTATGGAAGAAAGTATCAATCAACTAAAACCATTTTTACTCTTGCTTGGTTGGTACTTGGTTGGTTCTTCTCCCAAGGACTTCCACAAGGGAGTATAACTAGGAGGGCAGGAACACCGGGGCAAACCCCTTCTCTTAGCGATAAGTGTTACTGTGTTCTTTTACGTGCGTTAGGCCTTATACAACACACGGGACCTCCGGCTTAACGTCCCAACCGAAGGACGAAGCAATAATGGTTAAGTGCCTTGCTTAAGGGCACAAGTGTCAGGGCCCGGGCTCGAACCCACGCCACTGTTGCCTCTGAAACACCAGAGCATGAATCCGGTGCTCTTAACCACTATAGGCCATGACACTCCACAATCGTATAATTGCCATCGTATAATTTAGACCGACCTTGTACTTTACCAGTGAGAACTTAGTTAAATTACCCGCATTTTAAGCGCATGTTCTTGACAGGATACGCAAAACTAGAAAGCAAGCAAAAGGTATCAGAAAAACCATTAAAACGACTACATGTATATGTATTTGCAGAGTGGCAAGTCATACTTGCATAGGCGACTAATTGTCAATGGAGTACCATATGTCAAAGATCACATCGTTTGTGATGTGAAATAGACATCCATGCATTTTATATGAAGGATATTTGTACCAGCTATATTGAGTCAGAGCTCTTGAGGCTGTGGCCTACAACTCGATCAGTCGGTAATAATTCCTGTCGTTGAGAGTTTTTTTATGGCAGCATCACTAGACACAGCGCAGTATAAAACCGCTGTCTGGCTGAACGGCAGTGGTTAGGTTGAGGGCTGATGTGTATAGGCATATGCCTACACGTATGATGACGACCACTGAAAGTTGGCACACCCAGATAGTTGGGTATAACCTACTGTAACTCGATATATAGTTAATGTTATGTGTTGCACTCGGACTTTTTGATTTTTATGCCGGAGAGATTTATTGGGCCTGTTTTTCATTACAAAATTGACGGAGCCGAGTTACAGACTTCATGTGGCCGAACTTTTGATGAGACAACTTTATCCAGCAGAGGTGTGCTGAATAAAACGAACGATAGCGTTTTATTTAAGTAGCACATGGAGCAAAATGGATTGATTCCAGAGGGACGGGAGAAAGTTTATGGTTGTTTGCTAGCAAAGCTGTACAATGGAGCTATCTGTTTTATAGCCCATGCTTAGACCGAAGTTTAATAGGTTTGCATCGAGGACAGCAAGTAGAACTGATATTGTTTATGTAGTTAACGATGACAGCTTTGACGAAAACAAGGACCCGGCGGCTGGTCAAGACAATCATCTTGAGCCTCTGTTTCTATGCCTACTTGTTGCTGGGGGCGCTCACCTTCCAGGCCATCGAGGCCGAGACGCTCAAGAACTCGCTCCGGAAATCACGAGCAGAGCTCTTCCGAGCGATTCATGACTTCACCGATGCGCACCGGAACTGCGGCGTGGCTACGGGCGGTGTCAGGGCAATGCTCAAGGCGGCAAATGCCGCGTGGGAACGGGACGCTTTTCATGCTGATGCTGTTCCGTCCAAAGGGGCCCAACCTGTGTGGAACCTGGCCGACTCCATGGCCTTCTCCTTGTCAGTTGTCACAACTATAGGTGAGTATTAAGCTCGCTCTCCCATGCTCTTCAACGTTCAATACTTTTAGTTACTATTGAAAAAGTTATTACCTTTTGAATTAGACATCGAACGAAAAAGTCCACCAACGTTTAGCAGAGAATAGGATCAGTAACGGCCCGACAATAATTCGGCTCTCGCAGGGCGGGTCATTAATGCGCAAAAATGAAAGAGGCCCTTTTCCAGAGGGCTGCATAGGCCCAACATTGGGAGGTGTCGTTAAGATAAAACATACAAATTGAAAAATCGTTTGGAGAAAAACATCTTTTCTTTTTAGAGCACGAGGCACGCGTCTTTAAGTGCCTGGCCTTATATCGAGCTGCAGTAATGTTACTATACGTGTAGAGACCTATTATGTATGGAAGGACTGAGCTGGAATTTGATTTACTGCATCTCTGCGTTTACCGATCCCTTTTCAGGTTATGGAGATTTAGTGCCCAGGACCATGGGAGGCCAGCTCTTCTGTACGGTATACGCAGCCCTGGGAGTCCCGCTCTGCTACTACATGCTCATGGTGGTGGGTCAGACGTTCCGTGCAGCCTGGGTGACGCTGTTCCACTGCCTGGCCAATCTCAAGCACCGTGCAGCCCGCCGGTGTATGTACCTCATCATGCCACTCACCTCGCTGTGGATCTTCCTGGCCGTCATACCGAGCCTGACGCTGATGCAGACCGAGGGCTGGCCGTTCCTGACGGCGCAGTACCACAGCTTTATCTCGCTCAGCACCATCGGCTTCGGAGACGAGCAGCCCCGTCGAAGCTCGCCCTACACGGGCTACGTGTACGCCCTCAAAGTGATCTTTGCCTTGTACATTCTGGTGGGACTCAGCATTATCTCCATTACTTTCAATGGCGTGTCCACGGCAGTTAAAGAGTTTCGGGACAAGAGAAAACGGAAAAGGAAAGAAAGACGTCACAGAATACAAGTTGAAGACCACCTGGCGCTTGGGGGTAGCCCAGACGTCATTCCCCTATCCTATACACAAAGGCTATCAGTATCAAGAACTGAACTGTAAGCCAAGTAACTTTCATGATAAGTGCCATCACATATACTCTAGGTCATGCGGTGTGGAGGGCTGCTCAGAAATTAATAACTTTGTAAACTTTGATCATTAAACAAACTGATTAGAATGGAAGACATCGGTTCACAACACCGTCATGTTATTTCCGACAATCCGAACTGCACACCCACTTCCTTATTGGAGCCTGATGAATTTCACCCTCAAATGTTCTTGAAATATCAATGGTGATCTACGGGGCCGCCAAAAAAGGAAAATGTCGGGAGAAGCAATATCAGACGCCTGTTAAACCCCCTCCCTTCTTGAGCCAAACGTGGATCCGCCCCTAAATATAAAGCCCCCCCCCCCCCCCCCCGCACACGCTTCCGATTTTACGGTTCACATCGGATCGTCGGGCCATCGCTCGTACAGATCGGAGAGTGGTGTGCACTGAAAAATCAGACCGATCTGACCGTACACAAGGCGATCGGATGAAATAAGACATGTTTGATATTTTTCGTATCCGATTTCACCGGATCCGATGTCGCCGGGAAGGTGTGCGGGCAGCAACCCGAATTCACCGGACGCATCATTTTAATCTGTTAACCAATCAGATTCACGAGGGAAGGCACACGATTCAAAAATTGACGGCTGCTGTGACTGGTCATCGTGTGACAGATCATCACGTGACCGATTATAGAGGAATCGGACATGTTATGTGTACGGGTTAACGTTGCGGTGCGGTCTCCGCAACGGTGAAAAAACGTACCGGTGATCTGGTGATCCGGTGATATTAACACTAGAATGATTACATCTATAGTCGATCAAAGATCGAACGGGGAAAAAGGGCATAATTGAAACCATATTGGAACGCGATAATGCGCCCGGCTCTTGTTGCATTACAAAACACTGTATTCGAATTGACCAATCAGACCCTTTAATCCCGATTTTGGGAATGAAATGACGTCACGATGAAAGTTGACTCCGATTGGCTGGCGCGCGGCTTGCATTATCTGCATGTCTCCATATCAGACGTTATACAGGATACCCAGACTATACTCTTTGCCCAGTGTGGACCTGTGAGGGCCACAGGGTGCAGCAAGTGTGGACGTTTTGTGGACTTGTCCAGACTAGGTTTGCCCCTCTGGAGACAGGTTTCGAGGCATTTGGTGGTTAGGGTTATTTGTTGGAAAATGAAGAGGAACACTCAGGGAAATCAAACAATTTGGTTAAATGAGTGTTCACAGTGAGAGAATTTTTTTTCCTCCGGTTTTTTCTTTACTACATGAAAACAAAGGAATGTAGGTATGGAACGTCAACCTGTGTGAATTAGGGATGTGCAATCAAAATCCAGTCTTGGACCAACGAGCAAAAGCAAAGAGGGAGTATAAACACGCAGAAACGTTTCAGCATAAGGAGATTGGTTAAAGGCATATAGGATCATTAGGGTTTTTTTTTCATGCATTTTGTTCGTTTCCAATACACCAACAATCCAAAGAAGCAGAGTTTTAGCTCAGTGGATGCACAACCCTTTGATCACGAAACACGGTCTCGTCGATGGCATTGTTTATTCCAGAAACCAGTCAATTGACTGATCGTTGGAAATCACCTGCATGTGCATTTCTTGATTTCTTCTGAAATGACAGCAAGCCAGACGGGATAATTAGACGGGATGTTTAGTGCCAGTATACAATCTTGAATCTAAGTAAGCTTTTTGATATTAATTCGGTATGTTGCTTTTGGGATGAATGCAATTGATCCGATACGCCTTTCTGAGAGAGTAGTCCGAGTATCACCCGTTATCCACGGAGCAAGACTCCATAACCTCTGATATGTCTAGACGTGTAGATATATGCAAGCCGCGCGCCAGCCAATCGGAGTTGACTTTACTAAATCGCGACGTCATTTCATCCTAAATCATGGTTTGATTGGTCAATTCGAATGCAGTGTTTTGTAAAACAACAACAGCCGGGCGCGATATCGCGTAACATGATACAGAGCGCGTGACACAATTTTTTTTATCCATTGTCTATGACACGCAACGGGTGAATGACCGAAGACCCGATATAGAAAGCGCCCGCTGATTGGTCAAATCTAGGAGGTCAAGAGGCAGGGTCTTGCCTAATCAATCAGCGAATCTGTTCATATGTGATAGACATAGACTATTAAGAGAGGGCAGACAATTAAAGGCAATTGAACAAGTCCAACGAAAGTCCATATTAGTCCTTAATTCTAGTCAAGTAGTTAGATTTTATTATATACCTTTGAGCAAAATTAAACAACCAAATCACGTTACCTCACTCATAAAATATCTACATCAACAAATTATTTAACTTTGGAATAAACTACTAATGCAGTTTTGATCAATTAATAAAAAGCAGCAATCTCAATTTCTAAAAAAGAGTGTTTCTTATACACGTCACATGCTAGTAGTTTATCTCTGGACAGTTGCTGCAGCAACACTTTTATGACAGGATACAGTAACAAAAATCTTTAAAGGATAACCAAGTAGGCTTACTTTAACAATGTTAAGGAGCATTTATTCCACACTAAAATTTGAACGGAATAGACCCCTGTTTCAACTTAATAGCCAAGTACATATAACTAACATCATTTTGAAACTCCGATGTAAAATAAACTGCATACCACACAAGCTATGGTCATTTCAAGTTAATCTTGTGAAAAATCTAAATTTCCATTAAAGGGAATGTACAACATTTGCTTTTGCTGCAATTTTCAGAAATAAATGGATTTGGAGGGTTAGTATGTTATATAAAATATTGTTAAACTGACCAGCGTTGGAAAAATACAGTTTTTCTTGAAAATGTCAGCCCACCAGGAGCCTCGATTTTAAAGGATGCTTAAGACTGTCAGTCCCTAACAATTCAGTAAGGTATTTCGTGGTAATTTGATCATTTCGTTTTTGATGTTTGCAAATGTTGTATTTTCCCTTTAAAATGATTGATAAAGCATGAGTAACCATCCACGTAAACGGTTTTTACACTTAAAATTTTCGAAGCTGTAAAAATGGATAAAAAATAAGTCAACAGCACTCGAACAAACCTACTGCTCTACTGCCTACTACTACATGTGTAAGTCTTTTACACTATTGTATATCGTCTATTGATTTGGTTGCAATTGGAAGCAAAAAAACAACACATTAGGCACTTTTATAAATATCTCAAATACGTTATTCTTATTGGTCTTTCTCAAGTCATTATCACAAATTGAAAAACATAATCCCTGCATCAAAGACTGCTTGAGTCTAAATTTTAAATTTTTGGTCATTTCAACAGCTGATTGCTTGTTTTCAAAAATAAACTTGTTATCTTTGGTTTTGTAAATGTGGGCCCAATTTCATGACTTTGCTTAACACAGGAAAAAATATTCGCCAACCATAGAACATAATGTGATGCGATCAAGCTGAATGAGTCGTTTGTCGACCCTGGTCAATATCTTTTTTACTACAGATTTGAAAAGAGCACAATCTCAGCATTACTGCTGTGAAAACCACATGCTCAGACCATCTTTAGTTCAAAAATTATGAAAGTGGGAACACCCAGAGACGTGACGAAGTGATGTGATGAAGTGGCCCTATTTTGACCTGTATCTCCAAATGAAAAGTCCCGACAAATGACTCGCTTGATGGCATCACATATTCCAACAAAAAGTATTTTGTTCTTTTGGATTTTGCAGCGCCAAGAGTTTGGGTGCCAAATTTGATTTAATCGTTATTGGTGATGACATGCGATCAATCACAAGGACCTTGACTACGACACTCCTGGTAAAAAAAAAGTTTCATTCATAAAAAAAAATCACAATCTCTTGTCTCATTGCGCTTCATGTACAGGGTGAGGAAAAAAAGCGGAACCCTAACCCCAAAAAATGTATTTCATATTTGCAAAAATATGAAGTACCAAAAATAATCATGAATGGAAAGGCAATTTCATAAACTACTTTTAGATGAAAAAAATACTGAAATTGCTCAATCGGTTCAAATAATATAACCATTTAAACGCAATGACCCTAAAACCTGTTTCGTCCAAAAATAAAGCGATTCATTGTGTGTTCTGACTGTTTGGAACAACAAAGAAAATGACACAGAATACTAGTTTCTTTTAAAAAACAAAGCCGGGCCTTCAAAAGGAGTTTGTTGAATATTTTAAACTTTTTAACTGAGGGTTTATCGATGTTGATGTTTGAGGACACTTGTGACGACAATTCTTGAAATGGCATTTTTGGACGAAAGAGGTTTTAGGGTCATTGCGTTTAACTGGAGATATACTTTATGAACGGATTGAGCAATTTGTTATTTTTTCATCTAAAAGTAGTTTATGAAATTAGTTTTTCAGTCATTATCCTGTTTGGTGCTACATCTTTTTTTATAATATGAAATATATTTTGGGGGGTTTGGGTTCCGCTTTTTTTTTTAACTCACCCTGTACGTACATGTAA
Source organism: Patiria pectinifera (assembly GCA_029964075.1). Taxonomy (NCBI): domain Eukaryota; kingdom Metazoa; phylum Echinodermata; class Asteroidea; order Valvatida; family Asterinidae; genus Patiria; species Patiria pectinifera. Next base: position 20,943,585 of record CM057142.1, on the reverse strand, counting down.
CTCATCCCATCCTGTTACATCACTCCTTCTTACCAGTACGTCTCAAGCCTTTTTCACTTTCCGCTGAGGAAGTCCCTCATGTGCTTGTTGACCACGTCCGGCGCATCCTGCTGCACCCAGTGACTGGCCCCTGGTACGATCTTGATGGTCAGGTTCTGGACATATTTGTCGGTCCCATCCAGGAGTTTTATGGTCAGCGCTTTGTCCTGGTCACCCCAGACGATGAGTGTCGGGGTGGTCATAGTGGACTTGATGCGTGGGGGGTAGCGCACGGCTGCACGGTAGTAGTTGATCATCCCAGTCAGGTTACCTGTGTGTAAATAAGTACTTATTAAAAATGCATGCCCCGTGCTCTTCCAAAAAAAATGGTATTTTTATCTACTAACAAATTTTCAATTTGAATATTTTGTTTAAATGAAAACACATTTTCCCCCTCTGATATTGTGCGTCTGCAACCTTCTGAAAACATGGCTTTTATTTTGCGCATGACTGTGATATTCTTTAGTGAGTTTTACAGACTAAACCAGAACCAGAACCAGAACCTGCCCTGCGAGAGCCGAATCATTGTCAGGCCACAAATAAGTTTAATTTTGTAAAGAAATAAATCAACGCAGCATCAGTGGATTTTGTTGTTCAATGTCTCATTCAAAAGTGAATACTTTATACATTGCTGAGACTAAAACGGTGAAGCCGCCATGGCAATTCTCCCGTCGAAGGTGGGAAGGGAGGCTGAAGGTAGGGTGTGGGATGGGCATGATGGAAGGGGCTCAGGATTCAGGATGTATAAAGGTGTAGGACAGTTTTTTAAATGCCAACATAAAAGTCAACAAATGCCCTTACATGTATGTACATGTACGACATCACCACCATCACCACACATCCCCCACCCCCCCCCTCCCCCCACCCCTTTTGACAAACAATAAAGCCATTACACATTTTTCATCATCTCATCTAGATCGCTCACATTTTCAAAATATTTGAATCAGAAAAAAATGCTATTAGAATATTGAATTGATAGTACTCAAATATATGGCACAGCTCTAAAAATGAAACTAACAACCAAATGTGACCAAACTGTGCAAAATTGGGAAGTCGCAAGAGCTTACTTTTGAGGCTCATGTCAGTTGAAAAAAAAAACTTTTGAAATGGAAATCAATAGGAATGATCACCCTTTTCAAGGTTTTTACCGAATACATAATGTTTGTATCCATCAGAATGTAAAACTGTGTTACATGTATATCAAAATTAAGAGGTCAGTAAGCTCTTTCTAATCTTGGTGGAAAATATATGTTCTTTAGACTCATTTTACGGGATCCTGTCACAAACAAACCAAATAATAAAATTCGAGATTTTCTGAACATATACATGTACCCATTGTACCGATATGTGTCATTTTTGAATGATTTTGATCATTGCTTTCACAGTTACAGCCTTGGACTGATAGAGACCAATCCGGGCGCACTGTCACTAATACCGGTATCATGATGATCCCCTTCAATGGCCAAAGCATTGTGCTAGCTATTGTTCAGATAATCCATTACGGGGCAGTTGCTATGTACATTAGCATGCCGATGGCTTCGCCATTGAAGGATGCTTCGTGAATTATGTGCCCGGATATCTTGTACTCACTCATATCACAGAATGGCTGTTTATCACAACGGCAATTACAAATCCAGACTAAAGCTATCATAGGCAAACACAAGTGATACTGGTACACTGTATGTACTGCTAGATAAACACATTTCCTTGTGAAATCAAGGTGCACTACTAGTAGTCAACACAGTGCCCAATTTGAATAAATGCTAGACGATAACGCAACATGTTTTTTAATGGGCAAACAAACCACAAGGAGAATGGATTAATAATAATTATAAAACTGAACAAAGAAATCGACTGGAGCAGGGTTTGAACCCGTGTCTGCCAAATTACCGTACCCTTGCTCTACCAACTGAGCTACATGTATCCATCCCTATTTTGGCAGTACCCCACTTTGTCAAACTGACTTTGTTCAATGGGCACTAGTCAGGAGCCTGCATGCCATGTAGCCAGGGATCACACGCAAAGTCAAAATGCCAGCAGCATCAACAATGCTGCAAACATGGGAAATAGCAAACAGGGATCACTCAAAGAGGATACCGCTTTTTACTACAAATCCTCAAATATAACCTCAAGGTGTTTTTTTTTTTAAATATCTCCCAAAAATTGGAGTTGGAATATCAAAGATGATGAAGGATATCTGGCTAGTTCCCAAAGAACATAAAGAATCTTGTGGAAATATAGGTGGGGGCGGGCTGACGTCATCCCATGAAAACATCTCTTCATTTGCACACCAGCGTTCATCAATTGCTATGTGTTACCATTCAGCACTTCCGACTCACGAACCATTGAGTTTTAAGAACATAGGTCTGGGAGCGGCCACCTATAATGGAGGATGTTGACATCATTTTGTAAACCAAGGTTGACTGTGCTCCTACTTACAATATGTTAACTTTTTGACTACCAGCATTTTTTTTGATAGACAGCCCATGCTTGCTAAAACAAATATCCAGGAATAGCCTATGTTATATAACACCAAAGTAAATCCTTGTCATTTGATTGGAGGATTGTAGGTCACGCGACATTCATTAATCGAATCATTGCACGGCCTACGTCATAACCGTGCATTTTTGGTTCCATTCACCATGCATTTTCGTCGCATCCCTTTTGATCTTTTGCACGCCGCGTACACGCTAAGACGCGCAGCGGCCCAGCGCTATACGATCTTTGGGCTATTTAAACCATATCATGCATTATGGCAGTACAAAACTTGCCTTTGAAGTTGATGCAGTTGCCTGGATGATTTTTTTCTTTCATTATTTTAAGAACTTACAATGTTAATTTTCATTAATGTTAACGATTTGACTTTTATACCTTTATTAACCTTGGCAAGCTGAAAAAAAGTATACGTTACAATTTTGTGAGTTTTGTTTGTTCTTAAATTGTTATCCTCCAATCGAATGACAAAGATCTACCGGTACTTGGATGTTATATAAAACAAATAATGAATGTTTTGCATTCGTGCAATGGTGGGAATATTTTCATTCGCCTCGTTCAATGTAACATTTAATCATTTAACTCATGAAAACATTCTCACATTGCACTCATAAACATTCATTATTTGTACCAGTACACCCAAGACAGGCAGCAACGTAATTATATAATAGACCTCCAACCCACTTATTCACAAAATGTAGTCACCAATCCAATCTCAAGTCAAATCACAAGCAAAATGGAATGACCAAGGAATGTTCACAGTTCATTTATAAAGTCTGTCAAGAGACAAGAGACTGGGTAACTTGGAGCTAGTAGCGTATGCAGGTTTTGGGTCAGGGGTGGGGGAGTGAGCCAGATTTTGTTTCCCATTTGTACTACTGGTTAAATGCAGGGAGGGTATTACTACTACGTATGGTTGTGAGGTGTTCACGCTTCCATTTTCTTTAATAATAAAAAAGGCGAAATGGGGAAGGGGGGGAGGGGGAAAGTTGCCACCCTCCTTTACTGGATACGTCACTGCTTGACACTGACTACTAAGGGCCTGGGAGGGCTAGACTACAACTTTGCAAAAATTTTACAATGCATGTATCTCTTTGCCATCTTGTCATGCTTGTGGCAATTATTACATACGCAGCTGGAATGTTCTTGCAACAGCTATTAGAGCCGTAACAACAGTTGATGAAGCTACATTATCGGTCTACCAGCATATATTTGGTTTTACCATAAAAACACTTGTGTTTACGATGTGTGCATAGTGGCGTTGGTGAAAGCTGGTACAACAGAGTGTGCTCATACTTGCAGGTTCACATTTGAATAAATTATATAGAGTGTAAAATTAAAGTTGGTGAATTGAAACTGGGCAGTTTCCTACTTAAATACCATATTTTATCTGAAAAATATAAATTGTTATGGTTCACTTTGTCTGAGCAGTTGTGTGTCTAATTGACTCGCTTAAAGGGACATTACGTCCTGGAATGTGGCCAATTAGGCTACAAAACACGTTTTACACAAATGATTTTGATTGGAAAAAGCATTTAAAAGTAGGATATAAACATCCACACCACCATCCTTTAAACACTCTGCGCTTTTTATCTTATACTTGCGAGAACGAGTTTCGGGGATCAAATTGTTGACACTCAAACATTGAGCTGTTTGGTGCTAGTCGTGAATCCTGCCACATTTGTGTATTGGCGATGTGTGTTTTTTGTGTCACACACAACGCTCAAGTACTGCACAATGAATGTGCACGGCTGGTAATATATGCAAATGTAGCAAAATGTCCAATGTAAACAACTGGGGTTTTTTGGGTTTTTTTTTCAATTCTCAGGAACGGGAAGACTTTACGTTTAATAGTTCCTTTCAACCAGACCTTTGAAATAGTATTAGTAGACAATCCAAAACATGAAATTTTCGGGGATTTCAGGCCGTAATGCCCCTTTAAATTATAGTTCATTGTTCATGTATTCTGAAACTAGCATGGGGCCTGATATGCAACAGTAAAATGTCACTTTAAAAGCGTTTTTACATAAAGTACTGCGAACATATGTGATCTCAGGCCTCCGCAGTGTACATCACCACATGTTACCCGGACAAGTCAACTATCATCGTTCTTAAAGATTTGCGGAACGTTTTCGTCCCCGTTGCTGTGTGCTGTCCATTTTCAAGTAATTTAATACTAAAGTCTTTGGAACTGAGTTTCAACGAATATTCAATTATTGGACACTCTCTGATCAAGTATTACACACCTAAGCTGCAACTGGAAATCCAACATATCACGACCCACTAAGCTTGCTTCCTTCCGAGCCTCTGCCAAAAGTATTCTACTATACGGTGCTGAGACAAGGACTATGAAAGAGCAGCTCAAACAGAGACTAGATGGTGCCTACCCTCACCTCCTCATGAGAATATTTCCTGGAGGGAACATACATGTAAGACAAACATCGCAATATACGGCAGCCTCCCTCCTATCTCAACTACAGTAGCACAACGCCGAGCCTGCTTTGCCGGCCACTGCTATAGAGCCAAAGAGCAAGTTGTCTCCGACCTCATCTGCTGGAGAGTGGAGACTGCCTTGCCCCAACAGAGGGAGCAGACCCCTCAACTACGTTGGCACTGTATGCAATGATGTGAGCCAGCATGTTGATGACATCACCACGGCCATGGCTGACAAGAGAGTCTGGAAGAGTTTGGTTGCATCCATCTCGGCTGCGGCCGCCCAATGGTGATGATGATGATGATGATGAAGATGGGGATGACGATGATGATGATGACGATGATGCAACTGTGTGCCGCACCACTTAAAAAATGCGGTCAAAAGTTGCATGCAAAGCGCGCCGCTTAAAATTTGCATGCGGCGATTGATATTATGGATTGCTGGAGTGTTTTACAGTAAGCATTTTGTAAGCGTCAAGGGCTTTAACCTGCTAAAAGAATGGGAAAAAGGAACCACCGTCGACAAAAAAATGGCGTCTGACAATAAAGCGCCACAACTTTACAATTAAAATAGCATATCACAGTCGTGTGTGCACGTGCGTAGCTTTTTTTTTCTTTCTTGGAATATTCAAAACGGCACAAAGCTATTCTAATATTCGGTTGATGATCGAATATTCGAATATTCGGTATGTTTGGGACAGCCCTAGTATTAAAACAAAGAAAAATAAATTATGTTTTTGCGAAATTTACATTTTAATTTTCATCCTGTTGAATCTTAAAGACTCAAACAAGTTATTAAAAAAATAGAACTATGATACAACAAAACAATTGTGGTTTGTCATGATAAAATCCGTGGGTTTGCCCTCTGGGGTAAATGACACCCTCTGCTTCGCCTTGTGTGCCATTTGCACTCCTCGGGCGTACAAAACACACCATGGATAACACCGACGACAACAATTTAATGTTTATCCCAGGTTGTGCAGGATTCCTGACTTTTTAACTTGGTATATTTTATTACTCCTTGTAAAATAACAACATTCCATGACTTTTCCATAACTTTTCCATGAATTTCCATGATAACTTTGAATTCCAGGGTTTGACCCATGACTGTCAGAACCTTGGTTTATCTACCTTTCTGAGAGGTGCAGTACTTGAATGCCTCGATGTCTTCCTTGCTCATGTTCTCTTTGTGTCGGAGACCCATACCATCCGACAGGAAGGCTCCCGAGATGAACCCATAGTCATTTGACCGGCAATTGAGTTCAGGGAGGAACGGCAGCTGGAAGAAGAATATGTACCTGATGGAGAAAAAAGAAAGAAGAAAACAGTGTTAACGAAAACACTGTTTTAAATGTATGTAGAACCTTTTGTTTTTTTGCGCATTTTTTTTTTTTGGTTTAAATTAAAGCAACAAAATTGCTCAAATTCTCGAGTAAGGTGCATCTAACAACTAACCCGAAGAAGTATTACCTTTGCTAACACCTCCCCCGTAACAACGCTGTATCTTGATTGGCCAAGAGCGGGTCACATGGTATTCGCTATTTTTGCTATCCTGCTCTAATGCGCCTATCAAATGTTTCCCCCCCCCCCCCTCTCCCCCAACTCTCCCTTTGTGAACGTTGACGGGGTACTAGTACAACGGAGTCCACATCAACACTTACCAAGAAGCCAGGATCTGTCTCCAGTTGAGGTTGTCGTTAAAGCAACGGGGGTGGGGTATGTTCATGACGATGAGCTTGTCCACGATATCGGGATAGGTTGCAGCCACGTACCAGGCAATAGCTCCACCCCAGTCATGGGCCACCAGGGTGCATGAATTGTAGCCCAGGCCTTTCACAACTTCCTTTACGTCCTCTGTAAGATAACAGGGAGGGGGGATTTTATTTGCAGGAAATGCAATATAATGATCCAGTAAGCCCCGCCCACAAGCAGAGACATCAGATTTTTGTGTATATGGCCGACATTAATCACATATGTGTTTGGTGGAAGAGAATTTCAGCAGTGTGCTCTAAATGCAACACAAAAGCACAACAGATGCGGCTGCACGGGCACAATTTCACAGTCAACAACATAGACACATGTACATGCATAAAGAGGATACAAATTAAGCTATTGTAATGAGAAAATAATAATAATAAAAATGGTTATTTATAAAGCGCACGTATCCACCATTATTAGTGCTCAAGGCGCTACGTCATTATTTTTTATTACCCTGCTCATTGGCCCAATGAAACATTCTAAATACCATCTCAGCTCCCCGGGGGAGTATACAGCTTGATGCTGCCATTTCGGCGCAGAGCAGCTTAAATCAACCACAAAAACCACATGTGCCCTCACAGGTACCCATTTACTCCTGGGTGGAGAGAAGCAATGAGTGACAAAGTGCCTTGCCCAAGGGCACACGCACCAAAGCGGCAGGCTGGACTCGAACCCACAACCTGCAGAATTACCTGCAGACCACAAATTCAATGCTCCAGACCACGAGGCCACGGCGCTCCACAAATAAAGACCGAATACTCATACAAATATTTATAATCACCCTTGCAGGACAACTGCATTAAGCATTGCTTCAGAATTATAAAATTATAAGATGTCAGATGCAACAGGGACAAAAAAAAAGTGGACCTCAAAGTTTATAGCATGACCCAGATATACAGAAAGTTGTACAAAAGCCGTACACAATTTTTGAGCTTTCTATAAGTTTGCGCACAAACATGGACATGTCCAGCAGTGTTGTAGGTCTCGAGACCAGTCTCGGTCTCGGTCTCGAGACCACTTTTTGCTGGTCTCGGTCTCGAGAGCTGTGGTCTCGGTCTTGGTCTCTGACTATCCGGTTTCGACTACAACACTGGTGTCCAGCAGGCTCAACATTGGGTGCAGCAAGTAAACTCTCTATGTCTCTATGGTTTTGTTATACCTGTAAGTTTGTCCATGGTGTAGTTGGCGACACCGCTCGGAGTGTCCGAGTCTCCATACGCACGCTGATCAATGGCAACAACCCTGCAATTCCACAAAGGCAACCAGAAATTCATTGACAAAAATAAATGTTTACATTTTTATATAAGTGTCACATTCATTCTTTAATGTCACGTTCAGCAGATTTATCCCTGTGATCGTCGTGGAGCCTGTTATTGCACAACTTATCAAGGTTGATCACGACACTCGCAACTTTATGTTTGAAGTAAATGAATAATTTCTATTTTACTCGTAATATGATTTTTAGAGTTGCCGAACGATTAGGCGAAAGTAGGACAAAATAATTTTCAAAATGACGGGCTGAGGTGATCAAAGGAATGTTTCGCGAACGAACAAATTCACACACGAGCAGCTGTCGTAAATGCTGTTTTTATCCTCGTCCAAGATGTTTAAATTGCAGTGAAAATTCGATAAGTCAAACTCTGATAACACAAAACAACTAGTTAGTCAAACAAAGAATCCATTGCCTTCAGTAGTATAACAATGATATACAACCGTGCTTAAACTCAAAACTCTGCTTAAGTCAAACTTTGAACCTGTTCCCTTGAGGTTTGACTTATCAAGATTTCACTTCACTGAATTTAAAATGTTGCGCAGCTACGCCAAGTTTCGTGAAATCGACTGTAGGTTTATTGCGCAGCTGCGCAACAAATTTGTTGCGTAAGTCTCACGCATGGCGTAAGCTGCGCACTTTTTCGTGAAATCGGCTGCTGCAATACCTGTAGTCTTTCTTGAATTCCATGATCTGATAGCGCCACGAGTACCAACACTCGGGGAAGCCGTGCAACATCAGCATCAGGGGTTTAGTCTCGTCACCAGCTGATACGTAGTGCAGCCTAACGTCCTGCAGGAGCACAACATCCAAAAGGACAGCTCATAAAACATGTAAAACTAGAAACCAGTTCCTGTGACTGGATACACAGACTAGTGGGAGTAATGCATTGCAGGCCAGAAAGTGAAAAGGTGCAAGTGGAAATTGCAGGAATTAACTTGCAGCCACTCACATTTTGAACAGCGTAGTGGCTATCGTTACAACAGTCGTAGCGCAATTTTCAAAAACTATTTTGTAAAACGCCTTGGTCCAGTGGTTACGGTGTTTGACTCGCGCACGATGCATGGTGCGTGGGTTTGAATTCTGCCAGGAACATGGTGTCTGTGCCCTTGGGTACGACACTTATCTACAATTGCCTCTCTCCACCCAGGAGTATAAATGGGTACCGGTGAGGGTTGAAGACCGACTGAGCGCTGATATCGGCTGCCGCGTGGTCTCATGGCCTGATGAACAGAGTAATAATTGTAAAGCGCTTTGAGATTGTTGATGCGATGGAAAGCGCTAAACAAGCACTACGATTATTATTATTATGTTACGGCATAGTAAAAACGCAATGCGAATGTCATGAATATATATCAGTTTTACAACTGCCCATCCAACCAGAACGCTTCGGTAGTGTAAGACCAAAAATTGTACTGTCTCAGAGCACCCATACTACCACTCTCACAACAGGTGTTCCACATTACACCCCAAGGCCTTCACGTCACTCTTTTCCAAGCAACACCTACAGCATACCAAGGCTGTGATTGCACCCTTGTACAGGGGAAAATGACCTCATAGCTTACTCCCCCAGACTGACCATTACGTCAGTCTATGGTCAGTCTACCTTTACTCAGAAATGATGTCATGTTTTCCTTATATGACATCATCTCCTATTTTCACCTAAAGTTGCCCCTCAAAAATTGTATAAAATGTCCCCATTTTTCCACTTTCATCGAGTTCTCCTTCTTCTCCCTGGGAAACCAGAGGCATAGCCAGCCCTATGCTCTAGCCAGTCTTCATCTACGATATTCTGTTTTTCGTCTCCTACTTCTGTAATTATGCCAGACCCGGTTTTTAATTGAGTTCTTGAGAATAAAATAATTTTTCCGTGAAAGCTGAGCTCATACCAGTGTGTCTTTGTATATTCTTCGTGTTCATCGTCCATTCCGCTCTAAGCCACAGCTACCGTATCATACCGTAACATAAGTATAGTCAAACATCCCGAAGACTATATCCAATTTTATATGTTACAGTAGCTCGATTGGGTCCATGTTAGATTAATAATGAGCTGGGGATCCGGGTTCGAAATCCCTGCTACGCTACTCAATTTTTAAAAAAAAATTTTTTAAATAGATTTCTTAACTTTAAGGTATTTCATCAAATTAATCTTTTTAGATTTCATTTTCTTCTTTAAAATCAGTGGTACTTTCAATGGAGAATTTTTTTTTTAAAAGGGAACTAAGTCAGAGAACCTTTGGTTGATAGTCTGGTTCCAACAGCCCAAAAAATGCGACGTTGATACTATTACGTCAGGGAACCAGACAGTTCCGTAACGATAGCAGTTGAAAGTCTTGTTACGGCTGCCGTAACGATAGCCACTGTGTTTTAACAATAGTGTGATATCATGGGAATTTCATCTACTCAAACCATCGTACATGTACACACATGTATACATCTTCAACAAACCTTGGTGCGTATGAAACCATGGGTCCCGAGATCCGGATTGTCCAAGCATTTGGGTCTGGTGTCCCGTGTCTTCCAGCTGAAGACCCGCTTGGGGCCCTTCTTGATGGCCGCCACCATGAGATGCAAGCAGACCATGGTGCCTCCAAACAGGGCATAGCTCACCGTGAAAACCACAGCAAACAGCTGGGATAATATACTCTTTGCCATAGTTAACTAACTGATCTTCCAAACCGTGGGGGTGGGGGAAATAGATACTCCAGGTCTAGAATTAGAATTAAAAAAAAGAAAATTAACTAAATTTGAATTCAACCATGAACCTTCTCCTCCTACTTAGTCTAATTCTAAAGAGGCCACTTATATTTGTGTCTCAAGCAGTGGCATTTAACATCCTGGAAAGAATGCTGCATCCTAGCTGTTGCCACTTTGGAAAGAATTTTGCATCCTGACGCGAATTTTGAAACAGAAATCTAGTGACCTTAACTTAAGTTTTGAGACCCTCTTGTCGACTCTAGTATTGAGAGTCTCAAATTTCTGGACAACGTGACATGTACAAATTCACCAAGTTAGCCACATTCGCCTACAAATCTCTCTTAAAACTTTGTCAACATATTCCTTACAGTTCTCACATGAAAGTACACTCTCTGAGGTACAAGATAAGCAAACAAAACTGGTTTTTTTCTGATTCGAAAGTAGCGTCAGGATGCAACAGTTTTTCCAAACATTTCCCATTTTGTTACAAAAAAAGGAGAAAATACAAGTTTTAATGCTCCGACTCTCCATAGATTTTGAACTCAATCAAAGAAGTGACGTCAGGATCCTATTCTTTCCAACATCCTTTGCAACAACATGAAGCCACTGATTGCCCCCACTGACATGACTGATCCTGCCGCGCCGTGCAGCTGCCCCCTATAGATCAACCCCAGTTCCCAGACCCAGCCCAGCAAACTGTACCCAACTTTAAACATGTTAGATACTACTACTTCTGTAGTTGTACCATCCATGACTAGACCATGGAGGAAGGGGTGTTCCTTCCTCCATAGTCCATGACTAGACTAGGCACACACCTCTGGTTCTACTGGTTCTAGAAGTACGTACATGTACCCTCGTTGCGACATTAGTGTTGAGCAAGATTCGGCAATGGGTTTGCAAAGCAGTTAAAAACTTTACGCAATACAATCCATCATACATGCAATAATATATGATTATCAATCAATGATTGATAATGATAATCAGATATCGAATCATTGCAAGTCATGCCGGGTTACTTTTTAACTTTTTAAGGACACGAAAAGGGAGGGTCTATCTTTTCCGGCTTCTAAAAGTTCTATTCTTCATACGGCTACTACTAGAAAAGGTTTGTCTTAATAGTAATTAGATGGAAACTTACCAACAGTAGTTATGACAAGTTTTAATACCGAAAAAAATCTTGGAAACTGACAATACTGTGGCGGGAACCCCCCCGGGCCAACCAAAGTCTGTTAGGATAAGTCTGACTCCTAATGGGGTGAAGACAATCTTCCCAAACCAAGGCTCTTCCCTAGACGAGAGATCACTCAGAGCGACCTTCAAGGCTAAGGGTGCAGGTCCGTTTTGGTGGAAATCTACCGCCCGATTATGAATGAGTGTTGATTATTTATCTCTGCTAATTAATTGCACAATAAACCTGTAAACATAAACACCGGAAGCAGAATTGTCGGTAATCTCAAACAACAATGATCGTAATTTATTCAACAATAATCAAGTACAACAATTAGGATGTGATTCGGCAGGTTGTTTTATTCACAGGGTCCTTAGTTACTGGAGATAGCCCGCTGCTTGCCTATGCAACAACGCTCACAGCATTAAGCACTAGACAACAATGGCAGCAATGAGCAACTATGCACAGCGCTAGTAATAAATCACTGAGTCAGCAATACACAGCGTCACAAGCACACAACAGCCGCTTAGCAATGTATACAGTCCGTTAGCAGGGTACCCGCTACGCCGTGCGTGTAAGCCAGAATTCAGCTACACATACCAGCGCAACCCCGGTACAGCTACACAGACTTTGTACACAAATCGTTTAAGCAATTTCACATAGGCAGAGTACAAGTAATTTACCTACTTCTCTGCCCGCTGTCGCAGCTACGCTCTAGCCCGCTACCTCCAAAACACCCGGAACTCAACACTCAAAACAGATGAGCCCTGAACCTAGACACACAAGTATCTCACCTAACAACGATTATCTTCTAAAGCCAAACCGCTAACCAAGCAGAACTAACAAACTGATCTCAAAATCGAACTAACCGAGCGCGCTTCCCAGGCACGCATTTATATACATGTGCCAGACGTTACGTCATGTCTACAAACCATGTGCGTGTACTAACTCTATGGTGCGCTAAACTTATGGGAGTTATTGGCCAATCATGTACGCGCAGCAGCTCACGGAGCTCGTAAGCTCCGCCCGGTCACTGCCACAAGTGACTAAGCGTTAGTGCTATGGTATGACGTCACAACTAAACACTTTCCGCCACAAGGGCCCGAGCATGGCAGAGGATGTCCCCATACTCTAAAGCCATAATACAAAAATAAAAGGAAAGTGTGACTACATCTTAACTTCTTCAAAATAATTCTATACAAAACTTAAAGCTGAACTTCGTCCATAAAATTTAAAAGAGAACATAAGACTTAACTTTTTCTTTGAATTACAATAGAAAACATAAAGTTTAACTTCATCTTTGAAATTCAAAAGAAAACATAAGAGAGGAAGCTGATATTAAAGTTCATTAAATATTCACAAAATATAACATGTACTTTCCCTACATGTACCTTACATGTGTACATGTGCTTCGCATGTGCAAAATATAACATGTCCCTTACCTACATGTAACTTACATGTACAAGTGTTTCACATGTGCAAGAACACCAAAATTTCGCTCATTAAATATGCACAAGATTCTAAGTGCACAGTACAACGTGTCCATGTACATGTACAACTTCACCAAAATTTGCTAATTAAATATTCACAAGATTTCACAGGGAATTATCGTACAGCATCTGAATCACATTTTTGCTCATTAGATATTCACAAGAAATTTAAGGAAAATTACACTCGTCTAGACCAAATTTTAGTTCATTAAATATTCACAAGAAATTAAGGGGAAAATTTGCACTTATTTTACACAGATTAAAGGCAGAAATTTAAGGATAATTTTAGACTGATGAAATGTACACTAAATTTGATGGCAAGATTTTCGCTAATCGAATTTTACATGATTTAACTGGGATAAATTTTGCAAAGTCTAAACAACGAGTTTTTCAATTAAATTATATACATGTTTTTTTTTCTTTACCGACAATAAACTTTTATAAAAACATTTATAAACTTTCAACAAAACTTTTAAGAAAAACTTTTAAGAACTGTTTAAAACCTTAGAAAACCTTTGATAAACACACAAAAAATACATTAAACTTGAACGCGTCGTTCACTGGAGTCGACGGGACGCCCGTTCTCATCAACGGACACTTGCTTGTAGCTCATCCGGTAGTTCTCTTCGGAGACGATCATGTTGCCACACGGCCACGTCTGAGATAATGACTGGACCCGCACAGTTGCCGTCCTCATCGTCAACAGGGGGGATGTCTTTCTGGAATGGGACACTTCGGGGCGTGGCTGGGATTGTCTCGCCACCTTTTCCAGTGGGGGATGCAGGATGCGGGGGATGAAACAGGGGAGACTGGAGCCTCATCCCTCAGACGACCTCAACAACAAATCTGGACTCTAACGATACCGCAGGGGCAATTTGTGGGCCCGTCTTGGGTACCGTCTTGGCGCTGACTCATCCTGCCGTTCTGACTGATCGGCTGGACTACCCGGATTGAACTCCTCTGTAATGGAATCCTCCATCGCAGGAACCTCATTTTCGGCCATTTCGGCCAATTCCTCAGACGACTCTCTGTCATCTTGAACCTCGGGGATTGCATCCATGGGGAGGCTTTCTGTCACCTCATCCCTGGACTGACAATCCCACGGTTCGATTGCCTCACCGACATACGGTTTTAGTCGGTCTACATGGACCACCTTTAGTTTACCACCACGCCTAAGCTGGATTCGAACCGTCACATCTGACAACTTCTTGACTACAAGCCATGGTCCTTCCCACCTAAGTTGTAATTTGGGGGACATGTTCTTTTTCTTTGCAGGGTTGTGTAGCCACACAAATTGGCCCTCCTTCAACCCATGCTGAGACGCTCTCCTGTCAAAATTCCTCTTTTGCCTCCGGGCACTTTTCCCGAGACAATTCCTCGCCCTATTGTGGGCCTCCTGCATATTACTTCGCAATGTTTCAGCGAAGTCTGCAGTGGCTTCCACTTCAACTTCAGGACACCCTGTCACCAGATCCACTGGGACACTCACCTCTCGCCCCAACATCATCATGTTGGGCGATTCCCCAATCGAGTCTTGCGGCGTGCACCTATAAGCGAAGGTCGCAAAGGGGAGGAACTCATCCCAGTCCTTCTGCCTACGCCTAGGGTCAACGAGCATCGCCACGATGTTGACCAAGGTTTTGTTAAACCTCTCAACCATGCCGTCCGATTTCGGATTATAGGCGGTTGTCCGAGTTTTTGATATGCCGAGAATTTGGCACATTTCCCTGAACACTCCTGACTCAAAGTTTGTGCCCTGATCAGAATGAAGTTCTTGGGGCACCCCGAATCGACAGACAAACTCAGTCACCAAAGTGTGCGCAACTGTAACCGCAGTAGCGTCAGGAAGCGGAAATGCTTCCATCCACTTAGTGCAGTAGTCGCCAACCACCAACACCCAACGATTACCATTGTCCGTGACGGGCAATGGCCCGAGCAAGTCTATTGCTACTCGCTCCATCGGAACACCAACTCGATACTGCTGTAGGGGCGCAACCCTCTTCTTAGCAGCCGACTTTCTCCTGGCACAGACATTGCAACCTCGGAGAAATGACCGCACGTCCGCAGACATGCCTGGCCAGAAGTACCTGGCTTTGACTTTGGCCAGAGTTTTGCTGACCCCCAAATGACCACTAAGTTGCCCACCATGCAACTCTGACAGAATTTCCTTCCTAAACTTCAGTGGCAACACCAACAGCCACCGGATGGACTTTCCGTCGTCGGAGTCCCACCTCCTATGCAGAACTCCCTCTCGGACCTCTAACTGGTCCCACTGTGACCAATAGGTCTTACAGGCTGCCGACAAGTGCGAGACCGTCTTCCACTCAGGACGACTATCACCGTCCTCCTTCAACTTCATGAGCCAACTCATGGTGTCATCCTGTGACTGTGCTTCCTTTAAAGCACTGCGAGACAGGGTTGGTTGGGCAGCTACGCCCCTAACCAAAAACTCACTCCCCTGAGGCTGAACCTCGGGTACCACACCAGTTGCCTCATCCACCTTAACCACCTCCTCACGGCCGCACTGTTTGCATTGCCGTCTCGACAACCCATCAGCATTTCCATGCTTCTTGCCACTCCTGTGCTCAATGACCAAGTCATACTGAGATAGGACCTCAATCCACCTCGCCAGCTGACCCTCTGGGTTCTTAAAATTAAGTACCCACCGCAATGCGGCATGGTCAGTTCTGACCGTCAACCTGCGGCCGTACAAGTATTGTTTGAAATACTTCAAGTACACAACCACAGCCAACAACTCTTTACGAGTGACACAGTAATTTCGCTCAGGTTTGCTGAGCTTCCGGCTCGCATATGCAAGCACTTTTTCCTCACCACCCTGGACCTGCGACAACACTGCCCCGATACCTTCACCACTGGCATCGGTGTCCAGGATAAAGTCACCCTCGGGCATTGGATATGACAAAACTGGGGCGGCCTGAAGCCTGCCCTTCAGCTCGTCAAATGCCTCTTGACAACTCTCAGTCCACACAAACTCTTTTGACTTCTCGGTCAACGCATGAAGTGGACTCGCCACTTCTGCAAACCCCTTTATGAACTTCCGGTAGTACGATGCGAGGCCTAAAAAGCTTCGCACATCTCGTACACACCTTGGAACCGGCCAATTTGCCACTGCCTCAATCTTCTTAGGATCCGTGGCTACCCCTTCTGAGGACACAATGTGCCCTAGGTAAGCAACCGACCTCTGAAACAAATGACACTTGCTGGGCTTGAGTTTAAGCCCAGCGTTTCCTAGCCTGTCCAACACAACTCGGAGACGTTCTAGGGTCTCCGTCACCGACTGACCAAACACGATGATGTCATCCAAATAAATCAGTAGGATTTCCCACTGCAAGCCGGCCATGACCTTTTCCATGAGCCGCTCAAATGTCGCCGGGGCATTACACAACCCAAAAGGCATGCATTTCCACCGGTACAACCCGCTTCTCACAACAAATGTTGACTTTTGGCTGGCGTCCTCATCCAGAGCGACTTGCCAGTACCCCGACGCCAAGTCAAGTGTACAAAACCACTTCGCCCCACCCAACGCATCGAATGTTTCATCAATGCGCGGCACAGGATAGGCATCCTTGATGGTCACCGAATTCAACTTTCTGTAATCGATACAGAAGCGTTTCGTTCCATCCTTTTTGTCAACCAAAACAACATTTGCCGCCCATGGACTGTCGGAAGGTTCAATCACCCCCCTCTTTTCCAAATCACCGACTTGCCTCTGGATTTCCTCCTGATGGCAATACGGATGACGCCTCATCCGTTCCTTCACCGGCTTAGCATCACCAGTATTTATGTGATGCTGCACCACGTCCGTGCGACCAATGTCATGGTCACCCTTGGACAACACGTCCTGAAAGTCTACAAGACATTTCCGGACATCCTCATGGTACATAGCCTCTACATTGGCTGTACCCCTCTCAAACAAATTCTGTAAGTGCTGGGGTAACTCTTCTCCAGCATTTGTCACCCTATCCAACTCACCATGAATTGAACCAACTTCCACCTGGGAGATCAGTCCCGCTGTTGTACCCTCACGTGCAACTCTTTTCTCCCTTCCGGGATTGAAGACCCGCAACGCAACAACATCGGCTTCAGTCTCAACCAGAGATCTGGCCAACACCAAGCCCTTCTTGGCTAGGTCACCGCCACCTTCCATCGGTTCCACCATGGCAGGCCCGACCAAGTCGGCACCCTTCCGAGCAATTATACCCGGGACCACGGCCTCATGCCCCGACGGAATCACCGTAGTTTTAGAAACTACAACACGACCAACAAAATGCTCGCCAGCACCATTTGTGCATTTGATTCGCTCACCTTTGAGCCTCCACTCTTTCGACTGGAAATCTAAATTTCCACCTGTGGGTACCAGGAAATCCATGCCCAGAATACCACAGTATTTCATGTCAACAAACACTGCCCTGACTTGGTGCGTGGTTCGACCCACTTGTACCTCTACCCAAGCTATACCCAACACGGCTAGCTGACTACCGTCAACTTGCTTCACCTGAACATCATCCGTCTGCAAGACGGGTCTCTTCTCTTTAGGAATTTGGTAGTACACCGTACTATTTATCAAAGTATCGGTGGACCCCGTGTCGATCAAAAATCGACACTTTGTCGTCCTGACCATCCCATCAACAAACAATCCATAACGAGCTCCACTACTGGGATTAGGCAGAGTTATTACTCGTTGCCCATCCCCAGGCTTGGACTTTTTCTCTCCACCACCACCCTCGCTGTCACTGTGTTGTCTCTTGAACCCTTTTGACCACTCAGCCTTCCCGCGGGTTCTACGGGGGGCTGACTGACGTTTCCCTGCTTTGGAGTTTTCTTGCACTCCCGGGCGAAGTGCCCTTTGTCACCACATCTGAAACACCGCAAGGCCCCAGGTTCAGGCATACCGGGCTTGTGAGTCTGGGGAGACAACACGCCCCTACCCTGACCTTGACCTTTAATCTGACCTGACAAAGACTTCACCAATTCAGCCACAGAGTCCAAAGTTTTGGCCTGCTTATTGAGATTTTCTTCGAGAGTGTCCAGCCTCTGTTCAGTTACTGAACCCAAAGCTCTTGCCAATTTAGCGGGCTTCCGGTCCAGCAATCTGTGCTGTTCCACCTTCTCGAAATTTTCAGTCTCCAGGGCAGCCTGGACTGCTTCATCCAAAGTTTTTGGACGAGCCCTATTGATGCCCTCCCTAACTGAATGACTGTCAACAGCATCTATGAAGTGGTTCTTAGCCAACCTCTCACGAGCATCTTCCTGTAGCTCAGGGTATGCTCTCGCTGTCAATTCGTGAATTGCTTGCCCTAATTCAAGCAGAGTCTCCTTCGGTTTTTGGCGCCGATGTCTCAGTTCGACGAGATAATTTTCACTCTGTCGAGCTGACCCAAACCTGCGCTCCAGCAACTTTACAAGTGCACTATACGTGTACTTGTGGCCAGAGTCACCGAATAACCGTAGAGCGTCTCCCTGCAAGCTTGCGGCTAACCACCTCGCAGCCTGCTCCTCGCTCCACATATTCACCTCACGACACGACTCAAAATGGCGGAAGTACTCCTTCCAGAGCACCTTTCCGCTGTACCGATCAGGGGTTATGTTCGGCCTGCGATTTGGTCGCTCCAAACTACCCATCTGACCCACATCACCATGGACCCGTGCCTCTCTTTTCAGTGGCCACGGACCTACCGACGAGACGTCAACTTTAGCTGAACTGTTGTTCTTCGCCTCGACTGGTCGAGTCGCAAAACTTAACAATTCGCTCTTCACCTGTTTGGGGGTTACCATCCCCATGTCACCAACGAATGGGTTGGTACTCACCAAACCCCGTTCCACGCCACCTTCAGGGATGAACGACATCAGATCATCCTTTGGATCATATGTCACCCTGGCAACAGGCGTCGACTGCGCTCGAGGGAATATCCCTGAGCTCTGTCCTTTCTGAGGTGTACTTTCCATGAAAGTCACCTCCCTCCCCACATTAGGGGCTTTCCAAGGCGAACTTTCCATGAAAGTCACCTCCCTCCCCACTTTAGGGGCTAACTCAGGCACCATATTTGCGCCTGAAACTCTTTCCGTTGCTCCAGAGACATACCCGGAAGTCTCTTCGGGCAACCTGAGCTCAACATCGGAATCAACCCGATGGAGCACACGCCGGCTTCCACCTGGCATGTCCATGTTTCCTTCCTTTGGGGAAACACCCGACTGCAACTCCATGGCAGCCTTCAACTTCTTTGCAATGAGGTCATTTTCCCATTGCAGAAATTGGGCTTCCAAACGCAATCTTTGCACCTCGGCCTCAGCACTTGAGGTGCCCACTCGACCCTTCGAGCCTTCGCTCATCATTCCAAACAACCACCGAAATCACTTCAGAAACCAACAACAACAATTCAACAACCGTGCAATTCAATTATTCAGCAGAGAAATCAACTTAATCATTCACAATCATCCCACTTCTGACACCATTTGTGGCGGGAACCCCCCCGGGCCAACCAAAGTCTGTTAGGATAAGTCTGACTCCTAATGGGGTGAAGACAATCTTCCCAAACCAAGGCTCTTCCCTAGACGAGAGATCACTCAGAGCGACCTTCAAGGCTAAGGGTGCAGGTCCGTTTTGGTGGAAATCTACCGCCCGATTATGAATGAGTGTTGATTATTTATCTCTGCTAATTAATTGCACAATAAACCTGTAAACATAAACACCGGAAGCAGAATTGTCGGTAATCTCAAACAACAATGATCGTAATTTATTCAACAATAATCAAGTACAACAATTAGGATGTGATTCGGCAGGTTGTTTTATTCACAGGGTCCTTAGTTACTGGAGATAGCCCGCTGCTTGCCTATGCAACAACGCTCACAGCATTAAGCACTAGACAACAATGGCAGCAATGAGCAACTATGCACAGCGCTAGTAATAAATCACTGAGTCAGCAATACACAGCGTCACAAGCACACAACAGCCGCTTAGCAATGTATACAGTCCGTTAGCAGGGTACCCGCTACGCCGTGCGTGTAAGCCAGAATTCAGCTACACATACCAGCGCAACCCCGGTACAGCTACACAGACTTTGTACACAAATCGTTTAAGCAATTTCACATAGGCAGAGTACAAGTAATTTACCTACTTCTCTGCCCGCTGTCGCAGCTACGCTCTAGCCCGCTACCTCCAAAACACCCGGAACTCAACACTCAAAACAGATGAGCCCTGAACCTAGACACACAAGTATCTCACCTAACAACGATTATCTTCTAAAGCCAAACCGCTAACCAAGCAGAACTAACAAACTGATCTCAAAATCGAACTAACCGAGCGCGCTTCCCAGGCACGCATTTATATACATGTGCCAGACGTTACGTCATGTCTACAAACCATGTGCGTGTACTAACTCTATGGTGCGCTAAACTTATGGGAGTTATTGGCCAATCATGTACGCGCAGCAGCTCACGGAGCTCGTAAGCTCCGCCCGGTCACTGCCACAAGTGACTAAGCGTTAGTGCTATGGTATGACGTCACAACTAAACACTTTCCGCCACAATACCTACGTGCGTACGTGCCCGCCGGTCGACCGGTTGCGTTCAGTAAGTAAGTAGGCGAATAGGTCATCAGCAGTAACCTCTTGGTGGCGCACTGCTAGCGGAACTACTGACGGAAATGTTCAATTGGTGCGTCTTAAGACGCACCTTAACTTTCGTTGATTTCTTCAAAATGACAGCATGCCATAAAGAATAATTTCAGAGGGAGTTTAGTCCCCTTCCTGCCTTTCAACCAAGTATGTTTTTCAACAATAATACGTCAGTTGCTTTTTGAATAGCTGCAAAATGATAGGATGTAGCTTCAATTTAACAGACGATCATGGCTAGCCAAAACTAAAGTTTATCTCAGTCCGAGACTGGATTAGATGGTATTCCTTTATACAGCTTGTCAAGCTGCCGCTGTGCAAGCGGTTCGGCATATGGTATAAACAAGATGAATCAAATCTAGTCTTTGGGAAACTCGGATTTTTAAGGCCTGTTTGTGTAGGATAATTTGTTTTTCATGCACTGAACAACAACAAAACTGATCCAACTGAGAATTAAGCATATTCAAAACATTACCCGTTGAAGTTTCAGCTCACATAGTACCGGTACCTTCACCTTTCGTGAACTTTAAAAACCATGCACAGCCAACATTTCACCTACATTTCTTGACTTCTTTAAATCGACAGGAAGCCAGACAGTAACTTCCATGAATGTTTAGAGCCAGAACGATATTTTATCCAAGTAAGCTTTTTAAAGTTTCGATAGGTCAAGGGCGGCGGAACCAGGGGGAAGGGGGAGGCACACGTACTTGTCTTCCAGATCTACCCAAGTGCCCCCCTTGCGGACATAAATGTGCCCCCTCAAGCTGAAAACAAAAATTGGCCCTAAAATTTCGGATAATTTGTTTTCAATAACCGTTTCCCGAAATGGCATAGAGTCTTTTTTTAGAGATGCTCTGATACGAACGAGGAATATGAAAACCAATCCCCAAAACCCTTAAAATGCGTCCTGAAAATGGGCACACAATGCGTAGTTTGCATAATGGCCGGTTTTGAAGAGCGCCCCCTATTTTGGAAGATGATTACCCCCCCCCCCCTCCCCAATTTGATTTTACCAGAGCTGTCCGGGGAAAAAAATGTGTCGGCATGCGCATGTAAATATGCTGCTGCACCGACATGCCCTTTACTGAGCAAGTGCCCCTTTTGGGTATTGCGCCCCCCTGCCCCCCAGTTTGAAAAATGTTCCGCCGCTGCTGGGGTATATACATGAATAGGTTATAAAATGCGCATGATCCTATGTATACGGCTTTAAAGAGGTTGGGGAATGCTGAAAATCGTTTTGTTTTTTATATTTTTATATTGTAGAGTAGACCCATATATAGCATAATGACAGACTCCCATTCTTTTCTGATGTGCGTTTATATGTTTATAAAACTGAAATTCATCGAGTAATTTGTTGGTCGGCGAGCGCATAAATGAAATCAACAGTCGTCGGGCTCTTCGTAAAATCAGAAAAAGCGTGACGTAATAAACAGGACTCGTTTATACAACGACTGTTTACTGCTGCCCAACCCGCCCCGTCAGCACGTGTGACTCGCAGTCAAGCAGTGAAAAATCAACATTTTGTAAAAGACTCACGGAGATTGATATTCCTTCCCATTGCTTAATTTTTGGATGAGTATATTGAACAAGGACACGGTGACATCTGAGCTGTTCTTCCGTATAAATTTGAGCCCCAACTGCCCGAAAAAGAGACCAGCGAAAACACGGATACTGCAACTGGCCAGCTGAAAACGCCAGGCAACGCGGCTCTGATGAGTTGTTCGGTCTGCGACGTTCGGCGTGGAAAAAAAACAGCAACGTTTTATCCAAGGACTCAAAGTATTGTGTTCATGAACATTTTTAGATGAGCATCAACAGTCCTATCGCAACTTTCTTCGTGTTTTACCGACATTCTCAAACGTTATTCTGGTAAATATTCAGTCCAAAGAGAAGACAAATCGTCAGGTTGTTTTCGAATTATACGCGTACGGCACGCATAACGCATCACGGCGGTGGATGTGGTCGACCGTGTCCAGAAATAATGTTGTACGGTTAGCAGCGTCGCGGGCCCCGGTCAAGTTCCTTGCGTTGCCTGGTGCTTTTTATGTATACGTTCGCCACAAAAAATAGTCCTCTTCTCTTTTCTTTCCTTGTGCATTTTAACCCTTGTTTTAACATCCTGAAACGATAATTATGAATTTACTTGAATTTTGAAATTGTTAACTTTATTGTTTACCCCAAAAAAAGCCGTAAAACAACGCCAGGAGACCATGTAAACCTCGGCCTGTAAACGTGGCTACAAAAAAGTACAATTCATAAATCATAGTCATGCTCCGTTCATAAAACAAAAATCTCTGGACTTACGAAATGTTCGGGATCCCGGTTGAAAACAAAATTCACTGGTCCCGAAATTTAACGAGCACTATCATTATTTTCAGTACCTAATTAAGACTTTATTCAAGAAATTCCAGTTGCAGAGAATTTGTCATTCGTTCAAAAGAAGTTCTAGGGAAAATGGAGGCCCGTCACATAATCAGCACTAACGTAAGGAAAATACGCGGTCCTTTTTCTACGCATTTACCTTCAATTTGCAACGCGTGCGCGTATGCTGCGCAGATAATGGAGGGTCGAGGATACATTTGAACGGGTCTACGGTTCTTCAAGATTGGCAATGGACAAATGGTCCAAAACAGTCTTCCCTATAAATCATTAACAAATCATATCTCTATTATTTCTTGTCCATGCAATTTCAACAAATCTCTTGAGAAAAGAAGACTCTTGCCGTACGAAATGTACAGTGCATGATCAGCGCTCTATCCGTTAATTTGGCTGAAATCCGATCTCGTGTTTTCGCACGGTACCCTTCGGACAAACTGCATGGCTACGGAGGATTCTTATTCCTCCATGCTGACACCCGGACGGGAAAGCTGGAAATTTATTGCAAACAAAATGTGGTGTGATTACAGCCAGCAACTGACACAATTATAGGCATATAGGTTTGCCTTGGCCTAGTGCGTTCGCTACCCGTACACGTATCAACAACGAATTATTTTGAAAATCCAACACCGTTTACCGGTGTCAAAATCTACGGTCCCAGCTAGCGGCCGGGCCCGGGCCAGCGGCACAAGTACACCCGTGAATTTCTAGCCACCTTTACATACATAGCGCGTGTCACGGTGATGTGATATGGCGATGGCATGTGAACGATCGAACGATGTTGATGTACGCAGACATTTCTTACTATGGTTGGCCGTTAGGGCAAACACAAAAGAATGATCCCCGATCTATAAATAAAATGATGTGTAACTATCAAAACACTGAATAATCAAAAGAACCAAAAAGTCAATGGAGATATTTTCCTATTAAATTCTAAACTTGCCCATTAGAATTTCAGGGGTAAAAGCTGTTGCCAACTACGGTTGAATTTATGGAGCATGTGGCTGCCCATACAAAATGTCGCTCAGAGTAATTGTAAACAAAGTCATGTCGTTGCGCGGAGTGATTTGCAAAAAGTTTCGGGGGAACTACGCTGCATCGGGAGTCCTGTTTATTACGTCACGATTTACTATGTTTTGTTTGCTGCCCCCAACGACGACTTTTACACAAATTGCACGTTCGGGTCGAAACAGGACCTGAAAAAACAGCTCGAAAAAGTACCTTTTGAATTAATTTCATGACAGAAACAATAGGCGTTTTTATTTCATCACACCCTAGGCTACATATACCCGGAAAATGACGGAAATGTCTTGGAGCATTCCACAACCGAAAGCCCATATAAAGTCCTTAATTCAAGTTGTCATAAGCTATGTATCCAAATAAACCAATTAATACATCCCTTCATCTCTGTTCTATACTCGTGAATTGACTTAACTTCAACTCCGATCAACTTCAAATACTTCAAATACAAATTGCAAACAAAACAAACCGCTCCAAAAACTGAAAACTTAATAACACTACTTAGCTTAAATTTTAATATACTGTTAATTAAAAAAAAGAATTAAACACGAATGTACACGTTACTTCTCTCATAAAATGTATGCCAGGATACACTAAAAACATTGTTAAACTTTTAAATGAACTGCCAATTTATTACTCCGTTTTGATCCATCTATAAAGTCAGTAATCTAAATCTATTTTTTTTTTAATAGTCATAATGCCATCTCATGCTCGAGGTTAGTATCTGTTTACCTCACACTTCTGCAGCAACACTTTTTTAACAATTTTACCAAGAATTCTATTAACATGATCGTAACAACGTAGCCTTTTACACGCAAAAAATCCACATTGACTTTCATTCGGATTGCATTTGTCGCGCTTAAAACACTGTATTGTTACAGTCAATATAGCTTCATTGTTTGACGGTTTCTTATGAAATTAAATCTTGTAATGTTAACATAATGACAAATCACTACACGAAAATTCAATTGAATACATCTTTTATTTCTGGAGTTGTTGTCCCCCAAATGAGTTTGGTGGTAGATAATTATTGAGACCACTATGTGGCGCACCCTCTACTGAAACTGAAAGAATATAAAAGTGCGAGACCAACCGATGCTGCACTATTTCGTTTTCCGATGAACAACTCAAGAAATACAAGATGTATTTAACAGAAATTTTGTACACTGATTTTCTACAATGTGTGTCAGAGGGATATTGAGTATCATGAGAAACAGTACGACAATAAAAAATAATATGATCGTAACAATGTAGTTTCTTACATGCGAAAAATCCAGATTGACTTTACTTCGGATTGCATTTGTCGCGCTAAAAACACTGTATTGTTACGGTCAATACAGCTTCATTGTTTGACGGTTTCTTATGAAATTAAATCTTGTAATGTTAAACATGATGACAAATCACTACACAAAAATTCAATTGAATACATCTTGTATTTCTGGAGTTGTTGCCCCCAAACAAGTTTGGTGGTAGATAATTATCGAGACCACTATTTATGTGGCGCGCCCTCTACTGAAAGAATATTAAAAGTGCAAGGCCAGCCGATGCTGCACTATTGAACAAAATTACCAACTCGTTTTCCGATGAACAACTCAAGAAATACAAGATGTATTTAACTGAAATCTCGTGCACTGATTTTTCACAATGTGTGTCAGAGGTGAATTGAATATCAGGAGAAACAGTGCAACCATAAAAATAATATGATCGTAACAATGTAGTGTTTGACTTGCGAAAAATCCAGATTGACTTTCATTCGGATTGCATTTGTCGCGATTAAAACACTGTGTTGTTACGGTCAGTGTAGCTTCATTGTTTGACGGTTTCTTATGAAATTAAATCTCGTAATGTTAAACGTAATGAAAAATCACTACACGAAAATGCAATTGAATACATTTTGTATTTCTGGAGTTGTTGCCCCCCAAACGAGTTTGGTGGTAGATAATTATCGAGACCGCTATTTATGTGGCGCGCCCTCTACTGAAAGAATATTAAAAGTGCGAGGCCAGCCGATGCTGAAACCATTGAACAAAATTAACAACTCGTTTTCCGATGAACAACTCAAGAAATACAAGATGTATTTAACTGAAATTTCGTGCACTGATTTTTCACAATGTGTGTCAGAGGTGTATTGAAACAGTGCAACAATAAAAAATAATATGATCGTAACACGGTGTTTTACTTGTGAAAAATCCACATTGACTTTCATTCGGATTGCATTGGTCGCGCTTAAAACACTGTATTGTTACGGTCAATGTAGCTTAAGTTGTTTGTGCGATTTATGTGCGATGTTCAATATAACTCATTATAAGTGTGCGATGTTTTTCATTATTTGCGCGATGTTTAATATATCTGTGCGATGTTTTACAATATATGTGTGATGTTCAATATATGTGTGCGATGTTTTACATTTATATGCGATTTTCAATTTATATGTGCGATGTTTGTGACGATATATATGTGCGATGTTTTCAATATTATGTTCGATTTTTTGCATTAAATGTGCGATGTTTTTCGATACAATTGTGTGTGTTGTTTTACAATATATTTGCGATATTCTCACATATGTGAGCAATGTTTTACACATATGTTTGACATTTCGAGCTATTTGTATTCGATGTTTCATCGGTATGTTTGCATTCGATCTTTTGCAATATGCATTTGATGTTTCCCTTTTCATTCGATGTTTCGTTAAGAGTCAAAGTCTGGTTACTAGACCGCGAAAGTCTGACTATTTTGCCTAAAGTCAGTGTATGAGACGTCAGGGGATCGCGTAAAGTGATTAGAGTCAGACCTAAACGGTAAAAACCGGAATTGTGGGTAATTCTTTAAGCATACGCAATGCGCGTTCATCATTGTTTGGGCAGTACCCCCAGATGTGCCTGTACTACCCACAGTGTTATGTGCATCATCTATGCATTGAGGAGTGCATGACACATGGTCTGAGCTCCGAGGCCGATGTGCACCTGTCCCGTTTAATGATCCAGTTACCTGATAATTTGTTAGCATAAGCTGAATGTAAAATTGGGCAAGAGTAGATGTTTATGAAAAAAAAATCAAATTGTAAGGGGTTAACCTTGCATTTTTTTAGCAAAATCGGGAAAAATCAGATGTTTCTGGAAAATTGCAGATTGTATGGGGTTAGATGTTTATGAAACTTTTCAAATTGTAAGGGGTGAACATTGCATATTTTAGCGAAATTGGGCAAAATCAGATGTTTCCGACAAATTTCAGATGTAAGGGATTAACCTTGCTTTTTTAGTGAAATTTTGCAAAGTTAGATGTTATGAAAACTTTCAAATTGAAAGGGGTTAACCTCGCATTTTTTTAAAGCGAAAATGTAAAAAAAAAATCAAATGTTTCTGGAAAATTGCAGATTGTAAGGGGTTAACCTTGCTTTTTGAATAAGATTGGGAAAAATTAGACGTTCATGAAAAAAATTCAAATGGTAAGGGGTTAACCTTGATTTTTTTTTTGCAAAATAGGACACAAACAGATGATTCTGGAAAATTGCAGATTGTTAGGGCTTAACCTTGTATTTCTAGCAAAATTGGGCAAAAGAAATGTTTATGAAATTGTTTATATTGTAACAGGTGTACCTTGTATATTTAGTAAAAATTTGGCAAAATCAGATTTGTATGAAAATGCTTTTTCAGCAAAATTTGGAGCATATTTTACTAAAATTGGGCAAAATCAGATGCTTCTAAAAAATCCAGATGTAAAGTTTCCACAAAAACAGCTGTTGAACAAGAGCCCAATGTTGAACTTTACTGAGTCTGAGGTCTATCGAGGGGGACGATCCTTATTTCAACTCCCGGAGATTCGCTGACAGTCTCTATTTTTATTTCTAAGAAAGTCGAAATAGCTGAAGAGGGAGGTGAGAATCTATATGTGCCCAGATACAAAGAGTAGAAATCTACGCGTCTGCCTTTTGAAAATACACAATTGCGGTGTTCATTGTTGCGTAATGATCCGCCTAGCACACGACTTTTTTGCACATTAGGCTGTGTTATGCAGCTTCCTAACAAACCAAACACACTGGGCTCATTATATCGACTTGTTTTTACCAATTAAGGTAAAGCAAATGGACCCAGTAATCTTCCTGGCGCGTTTGCTCACCTATAAAGACAACTTTTCTCAGTTTAAGGAAAATTCTAAGGTAACGAAATGGCCGAGTGGTTACGATTCGTCGTCCACGGTTAGCGGGGTCCCGGGTTCGAATCCCGGCTGGTGTCTTTTTGGTTTTTAACGTATGAGTTCAATTATTCACTATAAGAGATTTAATTTCCCGTCGTAAAGTAACAGTACCTTAGCTTAATCGGTAAGCACTGCTGCTGGTACTGTCCGCGAGTTCCAGGTTGGCGCCTTCGTACAGGTTCAGGGCATGTGGTCCACTCGGAGGATCAGGGCTTAGGGGCCGCCCTGTTCCTCCCTTAGCTCTTTGCTTTTACATGGTGCCTGGCCCTCCGGGGTTATATGGATGGATAGGGAAGGAAGTGTGTATTGGTCGGGGACGCCGAGACCCCGGAAGAGAACTAAGGGATCGGCTGGGGCATTGTTATGGCTCAGACCGATCCCTGAAAGCTTGACTAGCACATAACTTTTTGAATTTTTTTAACCTCTATCTTTTATACTTTGGTTTAGTTTGATATCTACAGCTGCTCGGCAGGTCTACGGGTAGTATCAAAATTGAAACAAAGGTATATGTTATAAATCAATGAATACTTCATTATTGACTATAATCAAAACGGAGTTTCGTTTGATCAATTTGACTATCATTATATAATGACGCGATTGCCAATTGACGTAAGAAACGCCATAAATTATACCGGGAAAGAATAAAAATGTACATTGTAATATAAATATTATTTATACATCTTTCAAATAACGTGTCTTTAATTGCCAGCATTCCAAACAATACAGTAATTCGCAATAGTAATAGTCCCCTATGTGTGAAATATTCTTTGATTGACTATGAGCATTCCATACGAATGAGTTAATTCGCAAAATTTAGCAACAACAAAAGAGAAAGGAAAAAGAGAAAATTCCTTTACCCTAAAAACTGGAAAATTTATTTGTTTTAAAAAAGTCAAATGGGACACTTCATGTATTGATTTAACAGTTTGCAAGGGGTTAACCTTACATTTTAGCAAAATTGGGAAAAATCAGATGTTTCTGGAAAATTGCAGCTTGTAAGGGGTTATCCTTGCATTTTTAGTAAAATTTAGATGTTTATGAAACATTTCAGATTAAAGGGGTGAAACTTGCATTTTTTTTTAGCGGAATTGGGCAAAATCAGATCTTTCTGGAAAATTTTTGATTGTAAGGGGTTAACCTCGCTTTTGTAGTAAAATTTGGCAAAATAAGATGTGTATGAAAAATTTCAAATTGTAAGGGGATAACCTTTCTTTTTAAGTAAAATTGGCAAAATTTCAATGTTTATGAAAATTTTCAAATTGTCAGCGGTTAACCTTGCATTTTTTAGCAAAATAGGGCAAAATCAGGTGTTTATGGAAAATTTCAGATGGTAAGGGGTTAACTTTGCATTTTTAGCAAAATTGGGCAAAATCAGATTTGTATGAAATATCAAACATTTTAAGTAGTTAACCTTGCCAAATTAGGGCAAAATCAGATGTTTCTGGAAAATTGCAGATTGAAAGGGGTTAACCTTGCTTTTTTAAGCAAAATTGGGAAAAATCAGATGTTTCTGGAAAATTGCAGATTGTAAGGGGTTAACTTGGCATTTTTAGCATAACTGGGCAATATCAGATTTATATGAACAATCTCAAATTGTAAGGGGTGAACCTTGTTTTTTTTAGCGAAATTGGGCAAAATCAGATCTTTCTGGAAAATTTCAGATTGTAAGGGGTTAACCTTGCTTTTTTTAGTGATATTTGGCAAAATAAGATGTGAATGAAAAATTTCAAATTGTAAGGGGTTAACCTTGCTTTTTCAGTAAAATTAGGAAAATTTAAATGTTTATGAAAAATCTCAAATTGTAAGGGGTGAACCTAACATAATATTAGCAAAATTGGGCAAAATCAGATGTCTTGAAAAAAATTCCGATGGAAGGAATTAACCTTACTTTTTTTTCGTGAAATTTGGTAAAAATTAGATGTTTATGAAAAAATTCAAATTGTAAGGGGTTCAGCATGCATTTTTTTTAGCAAAATAGGGCAAAATCGGATGTTTATGGAAAATTTCAAATTGTAAGGGGTTACCCTTACATTTAAGCAAAATTGGGCAAAATCAGATGTTTTTGGAAAGTAAGGGATTATCCTTGCTTTTTTAGTGAAATTAGGCAAAGTTAGATGTTTTTGAAAAATTTCAAATCATAAGGAGTTAATTTTGCATTTTTTAAGCGAAATTGGGAAAATTGCAGATTATAAGGGGTTAACCTTGCTTTTTGAATAAGATTGTGAAAAATTAGATGTTCATGAAAAAAATTCAAATTGTCAGATGATTCTGGAAAATTGCAGATTGTTAGGGCTTAACCTTGTATTTCTAGCAAAATTGGGCAAAAAGAAATGTTTATGAAAATTTTTAAATTGTAACAGGTGTACCTTGTATATTTAGTAAAATTTAGCAAAATCAGATTTGTATGAAAAATCTAAAATGGTAAGGGGTTAACCTTGCTTTTTTAGCAAAATTTGGAGCATATTTTACTAAAATTTGGCAAAATCAGATGCTTCTAAAAAGTCCAGATGTAAAGTTTCCGCTAAAAATACAAGGTTCACCCCTTACAATTTGAGATTTTTCATATAAATCTGATATTGCCCAGTTATGCTAAAAATGCCAAGTTAACCCCTTACATTCTGCAATTTTCAAGAAACAACTGATTTTGCCCAATTTCGCTTAAAAAAGCAAGGTTAACCCCTTTCAGTCTGCAATTTTCCAGAAACATCTGATTCTGCCCAATTTCGCTTAAAAAAGCAAGGTTAACCCCTTTCAATCTGCAATTTTCCAGAAACATCTGATTCTGCCCTAATTTGGCAAGGTTAACCCGTTACAATTTTTGATTTTTCATACAAATCTGATTTTGCCCAATTTTGCTAAAAATGCAAAGTTAACCCCTTACCATCTGAAATTTTCCATAAACACCTGATTTTGCCCTATTTTGCTAAAAAATGCAAGGTTAACCACTGACAATTTGAAATTTTTCATAAACATTTAAACTTTCCCAATTTTACTAAAACAGAAAGGTTAACCCATTACAATTTGAAATTTTTCATACATATCTTATTTTTCCAAATTTTACTACAAAAGCAAGGCTAACCCCTTACAATCTGAAATTTTCCAGCAAGATCTGATTTTGCCCAATTTCGCTAAAAAATGCAAGGTTCACCCCTTACATTTTGAAATGTTTCATAAACATCTAAATTTTACTAAAAATGCAAGGTTAACCCCTTACAAGCTGCAATTTTCCAGAAACATCTGATTTTTCCCAATTTTGCTAAAATGTAAGGTTAACCCCTTGCAAACTGTTAAATCAATACATGAAGTGTCCCATTTGACTTTTTTAAAACAAATTATTTTTCCAGTTTTTAGGGTAAATGATTTTCTCTTTTTTTCCTCTTAATTTGGCCAAGGTTAACCCCTTAAAATTTTTGATTTTTCATACAAATCTGATTTTTCCCAATTTTGCTAAAAATGCAAGGTGAACCCTTTACAATCTGAAATTTTTCATGAACACCTGGTTTTGCCCTTTTTTGCTAAAAAATGCAAGGCTAACCCCTAACAATTTGAAATGCGGCCGAGCGGATGGTTTTTGCCTATAACAGCAAATGAGGAGCATGCGAAAAGGGTGTTGCCACAAATAAACCGAAGCAAAAAACTAGAAAGGCAGATGTCAACTACTCGATTGATGTTAAACGGGGAGTTTGCTTATAATGAGGACAAATCAGCCAAGCCGGCGACTCAAAATAAAACAGTATTACTCAAAGAATCATCAGTAAACTCGAACCATGTACATGAAATGACTGCAAAAGTGCGCCGAACCCTACACACTCCCTTTGCCAAATTATTTCCTGCAAATTAAGGAAGACTCCACACCGCAAATCATCACATACATTAGTTAAAGTGGCATCAATGGCAAAAGAGGAAAGAAGCAGTTGAATCAGCTATGTAGGGGCCGAAGTTACGAGCAATGGGAACTTGTAACCCACTAATTCAGGAGTAAGTTCGACATGAATGGACTTACCGCAACACCAAAGTCGTCATATAGACGAGTTCCCTCCAGGCCAACCGAAGCATGGTGAATGGCGCAGCTAGCAGACGGTCATTATAAGGATGCCGCTCCCCAGTCCCACGGTATACAAAGGGACCGCGGAACTTGCAACGTCCGTCGACTACGCGTCGTTTCCCGTGTCCCACCTGATAAACTCCCACGTCAACCGGTGGCTGGGACTAGAACCTGCCGGGCGGACGATCGAGGCTGTCGCCGCCGTCACTTCACCCCATCGACCGGCTAAGAGGCAGCTCGCCCAACAAAAATATCAACTGGAATTTTTTCAGCAAGACAAAACTTTCTTGCCAAACCTAACTGCGTGGCTGCTCAAGCAAAAGTGACCGTGTGCTCGAACTTTCAGTTACAGTTCAATTACAGTGAACTAGTTCATGCACTTAAATCATTGTGGCCGCAAGGGGAGTGACCTGGATTGGCTAACCTTCCAACCAGCCCTGTCAACGGTCCAGCGGTGATAAATTATTTGAAGCTGCTCATTGTATGGAATGCTCATAGTCAATCAAAGAATATTTCACACATAGGGGCCTAAATTATATTTTTTTTAATTTAATAGAGACGCATTGATCGTGCTATCATATACCATTCTATTACTATTGCGAATTACTGTTTAGTTTGGAATGCTCACAATTAAAGACACGTTATTTGAAAGATGTATAAATAATATTTATATTACAATGTACATCTTTATTCTTTCCCAGTATAATTTATGGCGTTTCTTACGTCAATTGGCAATCGCGTCATTATATAATGATAGTCAAATTGATCAAACGAAACTCCGTTTTGATTATAGTCAATTATGAAATATTCATTGATTTATGACATACACCTTTGTTTCAATTTTGATACTACCCGAAGACCTGCCGAGTAGCTGTAGATATCAAACTTAACCAAAGTATAAAAGATAGAGGTTAAAAAAAATCAAAAAGTTATGTGCTAGTCAAGCTTTCAGGGATCGGTCTGAGCCATAACAATGCCCAGCCGATCCCTTAGTTCTCTTCCGGGGTCTCGGCGTCCCCGACCAATACACACTTCCTTCCCTATCCATCCATATAACCCCAGAGGGCCAGGCACCATGTAAAAGCAAAGAGCTAAGGGAGGAACAGGGCGGCCCCTAAGCCCTGATCCTCCGAGTGGACCACATGCCCTGAACCTGTACGAAGGCGCCAACCTGGAACTCGCGGACAGTACCAGCAGCAGTGCTTACCGATTAAGCTAAGGTACTGTTGGTACTTTACGACGGGAAATTAAATCTCTTATAGTGAATAATTGAACTCATACGTTAAAAACCAAAAAGACACCAGCGGGATTCGAACCCGGGACCCCGCTAACCGTGGACGACGAATCGTAACCACTCGGCAATTTCGTTGCCTTAAAATTTTCCTTAAACTGAGAAAAGTTGTCTTTATAGGTGAGCAAACGCGCCAGGAAGATTACTGGGTCCATTTGCTTTACCTTAATGGGTAAAAACAAGTCGATATAATGAGCCCAGTGTGTTTGGTTTGTTAGGAAGCTGCATAACACAGCCTAATGTGCAAAAAAGTCGTGTGCTAGGCGGCTCATTACGCAACAATGAACACCGCATTTGTGTATTTTCAAAAGGCAGACGCGTAGATTTCTCCTCTTTGTATCTGGGCACATATAGATTCTCACCACCCTCTTCAGCTATTTCGACTTTCTTAAAAAGAAAAATAGAGACTGTCAGCGAATCTCCGGGAGTTGAAATAAGGGTGGTCCCCTCCATAGACCTCAGACTCAGTAAAGTTCAACATTGGGCTCTTTTTCAACAGATGTTTTTGTGGAAACTTTACATCTGGATTTTTTTAGAAGCATCTGATTTTGCCCAATTTTAGTAAGAGCTCAGACCATGTGTCATGCACTCCTCAATGCATAGATGATGCACATAACACTATGGGTAGTACAGGCACAGATGGGGCAACCTCGTCCCCAGTGCTTACTTTATTTCCAACCGCGTTTCCAATAGTAAACCCTGGATAGAAAACTTTCTTCCTGTATCCTGATTGGATGCCGCAATTTGCTATCAATGGATTTTTATCGTGTACTTGGTGCTATTATTCACAACGTGCAGTACGTGTTTTCGCGATCATTCGTCCACGCCTTCTCGAAAATACTAATTTCCTTTCCAATTTGCTCATGTTAATATGAAATATGATACTGCATGTTGTCTCGATATAAGATTGTAACAGTTTGATTTCAAAAATCGTGTTTTTGTAACTCACGCCGTTCTCGTGCTGCTACGAATTGACTCTGTTTTTACCCCAGACACCGCATACAAAAACAAACGCTAATGTGTAACGCATATCCAGGCGCCAGACTGTTCCTCATTTGCATACGTGTTCAAAAATCTTGCACATGCAAATGATCCAATACCAGGGTGAGAGAGCACGTAGTGGTGGGCGCGTACTGCTCGACACAAATATATTAAACATCGCGCAAATAATGAAAAACATCGCACACTTATATTGAACATCGCACATAAATGTAAAAGATAACAAACATATATTGAACATCCAACATATATATTGCAAAATATTGAATATTGCAACGTTTGACACGCCATAGTATTTAACTGAAATTTCGTGCACTGATTTTTCACAATGTGTGTCAGAGGTGTATTGAATATCAGGAGAAACAGTGCAACAACAAAAATAATATGATCGTAACAATGTAGTGTTTTACTTGCGAAAAATCCACATTGACTTTCATTCGGATTGCATTGGTCGCGCTTAAAACACTGTATTGTTACGGTCAATGTAGCTTCATTGTTTGACGGTTTCTTATGAAATTAAATCTCGTAATGTTAAACATAATGAAAAATCGCTACACGAAAATTCAATTGAATACATCTAGTATTTCTGGAGTTGTTGCCCCCCAAACGAGTTTGGTGGTAGATAATTATCGAGACCGCTATTTATGTGGCGCGCCCTCTACTGAAAGAATATTAAAAGTGCGAGACCAGCCGATGCTGCACTATATTGAACAAAAATAACAACTCGTTTTCCGATGAAAAACTCAAAAAATACAAGATGTATTAAACTGAAGTTTGGTGCACTGATTTTTCACAATGTTTGTCAGAGGTGTATTGAATATCAGGAGAAACAATGCAACAATAAAAAAATAACCGGGAACTTACTTTAGTAATGATATTTAAGATCATTCATTCCAGATCCACACAAAAATTTGAATGGAATAGACCCTTTTTTTCAACTAAATAACCAAGTACACATACCTTATATCATATTAAAACTCCGAAGCAAAAGAAACTGCATACCATTACAAGCTATTGTCATTTCAAGTTAATCTTGTGATCAATCAAAATTTCAATAAAATGATTTGATGAATCATGAGTTACCATTCCACGGGATTTGAGTTTAAACTTTAAATTTTAGAAGCTGTGAAATTGGGTTAAGCTTATTGGATGGTTCACAGTGGGCATGATTCAAAACATACAAACCTGACAAGTCATTTGGAAGGGGAGATTGAGGGCGCAATCGTTTATTGAAGATTTTATTCTGAAAAAGAAGGCTCTTTCAGTAACCTTACCTTGTAGGCCTAAATCTGTTTTCTAATTTCAATTCTTCGGAGCGATGCACAAAGAGAATTGAAAATGTTTGTCATATGCGTAATCAATAAAGCAAAAGAAAAGAAAGACATAACAAATCCAACTTCATTAAATCTTTAAATTCTACAAGACCTTAGAAACAAAGTATATACTGCTGTGAAATGACATGAAATACATAGCAAGAGCGACAATTACCTTTGGTTTAAAATTGGTATACCCTATACTTCATCGTTTATAATGTGTTCTCTGCTCCATGAAAGTCTGAATGGAAATTTACTAGTGAAAAACTGCTACAAAACTATATATAAGTTAAGTGGAGTAACATCCTTCAGTTAAAAACGAATTTCCCGTAAATCTAACGGTTATTTGCCGTAAAGTAATGGAATACAAACCCGCGTCGGGGCTGGGTACAGGGGTAGGAGAGGGATAGGTTCCAAAATACGTCAGCTGGGAGTGAGGTATGCATACGTTCTACAGCTTCGGCCTATTTGTCTTTTCTTGTGGTTTCTAAATCATTTTAGGTGAAATTTCTTTAAGTTCCAACGTACGGTAACTTGCATCTGTAAGTTGTTATGTAATTTTCATTTACAACTTACTGATCCCGCAATCATTCTGCAATATCAAAGCAGTCGCCGTAGCCATACGGCTTTGACAGCAAAATGATCAGTATGAGTATCACCCGTTATCCACGGAGCCATCTCCTGTCTAACGTCTGATATGTCAAAGCATGCAGATTTATGCAAGCCGCGCGCCAGCCAATCGGAGTAGACTTTACTAAATTGTGACGTCATTTCATCCCAAAATCAGGACTAACGCTGTGATTGGTCAATTCGAATGCAGCGTTTTGTAATCCAACAACAGCCAGGAGCGCATTCGCGTAACATGATACCGAGCGCCGCGCGCCGTGACATTTTTTTTTAAATCGATGTCTATGACGCGCAACGGGTGAATGACCGAAGACCCGATAGACCTATAGAAAGTGCCTGCTGATTGGTCGAAATCTAGGAAGTCAAGAGGCGGGGTCTTGCCAACCTCGTCCCCAGTGCTTACTTTATTTCCAACCGCGTTTCCAATAGTAACCCTGGATAGGAAACTTTCTTCCTGTATCCTGATTGGATACCGCAATTGGCTAGTAATGGATTTTTATCGTGTACTTGGTGCTATATATTCACAACGTGCAGTACGTGGTTTTCGCGATCATTCGTCCACGCCTTCTCGAAAATACTAATTTCCTTTCCAATTTGCTCATATTAATATGAAATAT
The DNA here is from genome assembly GCA_029964075.1 of Patiria pectinifera. NCBI lineage: Eukaryota > Metazoa > Echinodermata > Asteroidea > Valvatida > Asterinidae > Patiria > Patiria pectinifera. The sequence continues at coordinate 20,906,124 of CM057142.1, read as the reverse complement.
GATACTGCATGTTGTCTTGATAAGATCGTAACAGTTTGATTTCAAAAATCGTGTTTTCGTAACTCACGCCGTGCTCGCGCTGCTACGAATTGACTCTGTTTTTACCCCAGACACCGCATACAAAAACAAACGCTAATGTGTAACGCATATCCAGGCACCAGACTGTTCCTCATTTGCATACGTCTGCAAAAATCTTGCACATGCAAATGATCCAATACCAGGGTGAGAGAGCAGGTAGTGGTGGGCGCGTACTGCTCGACACCCTGGGGACGAGGTTGGGGTCTTGCCTAATTAATCAGTAAATCTGTTCGCGCATAATAGCCGTGGTCTATTACATAGACTACAAAATGATTAGCTTTGTGCTAAATACGTAGCGAACCTTGGTAGGTCAATGTCACATTTCATATCAATGTACCAACTTACGTCAGAGGCGGATCAAGTGACTGTTGCTGCAGTTGGGTTGGGAGGAGGGGGAGTGGTTCAGGCCCGTCAGATACATAATAGCCACTGCAGAATATCTTTACTTTAGTGTGTTAGAGCAGGAGAGGGGTTCGACCCCCCCCCAGCCCCTCTGGAACCGTGACTGCGTGTCACTGACAGTCAAAGGCAAGTCTGTAAAAGCCCGGAATTTTCAAATTCAATCCTTAAGGTACGTACATTCGGGTGTTCCATTTTGACTTCGGTTTTCTATTTTGTATTTCCAGTTCTAAGGGTGAGGGGCTTTGTTTTCTTGCGTTTCCCTATTTTGCGAATTACTATATATTTGGGGAAATCAGTTAAAGAAACGTTATTATTTTGAAACATGCAATAAACATATTACAATGTTCATTTTTATTTTTGCCCCGCATACTGCGTTTCTTATTTCAATTGGAATTTGCGACATTTAAGGGAAGATACAACATTTCCAATCATCAAAAAGCGATAAGATCAACGATAACAAAATATCTTACCGTGACTGTTAGTGAATGATAACCTTAAGCGACCTGTAAAATCGTGGCTCCTTGTGTGCTGACATTATGGAGAAAACTTCGACCATCATGCAATTGCAACGTCTCACCTAAAGTGGGGTCAAGGAACCAGACTACAAGAATATGGTTGGTTTTCTTAGATTTTCCCTCATCTCCGAACCCAAAACTTTAACCCTTCGCGTGCTAATTTTTGGCACTGTGATTTTAGACGGCTGCTGGGAATAAATCCATGAAACAATGTAATTTGAGCTACCCGGCCCTCAAAGTCCACCATTCACCCCAGATTAACCCCTGGTTATGAAGCCCGGGAAGGGACAGGTCGGAATTTTTTTGGGAGTTTGCTAATTCGTTCGCACGAATTACTAATTCGTTCGCACGAATTACTAATTTGTGGGAACGAATTAGTAATTCGTTCGCACGAATTAGTAATTCGTTCGAACGAATTACTAATTCGTGCGAACGAATTACTAATTCGTGGGAACGAATTAGCAAACTCCAGTAATTCGTTCGCACGAATTACTAATTCGTTCCCACGAATTACTAATTCGTTCCCACGAATAACGAATAGGAATTCGTGCGAACGAATTACTAATTCGTTCCCACGAATTACTAATTCGTTCGAACGAATTACTAATTCGTTCCCACGAATTAGCAATTCGTGCGAACGAAATAAGAATTCGTGCGAACGAAATAGGAATTCGTGCGAACGAATTAGTAATTCGTGCAAACGAATTAGTAATTCGTGCGAACGAATTAGAAATTCCAAAAAAAATTCCACCCTGTCCCTTCCCGGGCTTCATACCTGGTATCCCTCAGGCCCTAAACAGTCAATAAAACCAGACACTAACCTCCTCAATGCCATTTGACAGTTCCATTTTGGTCACAGGGGTGATCGAGGTAATCCCTATGTGAACAATGCATTTGTACACAAGCCTATGTAAATGCGCACAATTACACTAGGTTTTCCCGCCAATTTCCAACCCCTCCAGTAGGATCACAAGACTGACACCCCCTCTAGTGGATGTACCATGGTCCATACTAGGATCTAGTGATATATGACCTGGGCATGGCTACCACGTGGCTGGGACAATAAAAAAACAAAGAAATGTGGAAGTGATTCTATTCACACTGACTCCAGGTAACAAGCTAGTTTAGCAATATTTTTCATAGCACGCTAATCCTCCAAATTCATTTAGTTCTGAAAATTGCAGCAAAAGCAAAAGTTGTATATTACCTTTAATAATGGCATAGTCAAATTGATCGAACTAAACTTCGTTTTGATTATAGTCAATTATTAAAAATTCATTGATTTCTTACACAAATTAACCTTTGCTTTGTGTAGGCCTGCCGAGCAGATGTAAATATCAAACTAATTAAACCAAACTTTTAAAAAATAGAGGCTAAAAACAATTTTTTTTTAAAAGTTATGTGCTAGCCAAACATTCAGGAATCGGTCTGAGCCATAACAATGCCCCAGCCAATCCCTTAGGGCTCTTCCGGGACCTCGGCGTTCCCGGCCAATACACACTTCCTGATCCCTGTCCATCCATGTAACCCGGGAGGGCCAGTCACCATGTAAAAGCAAAGAGCTAAGGGAGGAACAGGGCGGCACCCTAAGCCCTGATCCTCCGAGTGGACCACATGCCCTGAACCTGTACGAAGGCGCCAACCTGGAACTCGCGGACAGTACCAGCAGCAGTGCTTACCGATTAAGCTAAGGTACTGTTGGTATTCTACGACGGGAAATTAAACATCTTATAATAACTGAATAGAACGCGTGCAGTGAAAAGCAAAAAGACACCGATGGGATTCGATCCCGGACTCCGCGATTCGTGGACGACGAATCTAACCACTCGGCCATCAGCTAGGCTTCTTTAGAATTCTCCTCAAAAACAATTTGTCTTATTAATAGGTGGAGAAACATTGCTGTGTGCATCTGTTTTGGCTCCATGGACGAACAGAATTGAAGTCTATAAATAGGCCCTATTTCGGGCAGTAACGAGTCAACTGTTTTCATTTGTTTGGGAAATAATGTATACGGCAGCCTCGTTAGTCGTAGACCGTCCTATGCTTAACATACTTATCGTTACGCAACAATGAACACTATTATTACTTAGGCTTTTTTAAAACGGGCATCAAGTGCGTTCAGGGGCGGATCCAGGAATTGTGGCGGGTGGGGGTGTCAGGCTCGCTAGATTTCTACATCGGATCATATCATCATTATAATTGTTAGCCTATACATATTTTGTGTGTGTCAGAGCGGGGTGTGTAGGGTGGTGGGTTCGACTCCCTATGGATCCACGCTTGACTTCTTCTCTTTGTATTTGACAGATGCAGATTTTCAACTCCGTCACCACTATTTGAACATTGTAGAGACAAAAAAGAAAACGATTATAGTTTTATTTACGAATTTGTTTGTGAACACTAAATTATCAAACATTATTTTCGTGAAATATAACGTGAACAACAAGCTTTCATCCTTAATTTTCAACAAACGAATATCAAAATGAAGACGAAAACAACATATTACACCAGGATACCACTTTACACATAGGGGCGCTGTTTATTATACCGATGTGCATCCTTTATGATAGCGCTTCGCTCGTACCCCCGCCCTGCAAACAGCTAGGGCCTTGGGCGCCGGGCAGTTAAGAACTGATGAGCTTGTTAAGCAAGTGGGGATGGCATTCTGGGTAACTAACCACGGTCTATATTTTAAAACATGATTCAAGCTGATTCAGCTGTTTGTAAGGGTGCAGGCTAGTATAGTTCTCTGAACCCATTGTCCTTTGAACTTCAAAAATATCTTTAGGTTGGGCCGGAAAACAGTCTAGGTGCAGGCCAGTAAATCCTCAGATTCCTCAGTATTTGAGCATATTGTGGGCTATGAACTTGAGGGTTCGTACAAAATAAGGATGTGAGCCGTGCACTGGAAGGTGAGCTTGAGTTAGCGAAAGCATAATCGTCAAGTTTGACTTCATAGTCGTACCTATAACATAGTCTATCACTAAGCCTGATGTAAAAGCAAAGACACTGATACAAGTCGACTCAACTGATACTCGGATAAATGCCGTGCAAAATGTATTTACATGTTTATTGCAAATGAGTTACAGGTATCTACATGTACACGTAAGCAATACTTCACACACACCAAATGATATTATACAATGTACATCCGCTAACAAAAACACTTTGGCAATAACGCAATGAAAACAAAGCCGGGTCGTTGCTAGAAAAATAACAATCGAAACATTATTTAGATACGTTTCATAAAAAAAAATTGCGCATTTTAACCGATAGTTGAAAATATACACGTTACTATAGCTAGGCCTATGTACATGTTCTGATGAATAATGCGTAATTTCACATAATTATACCAACTAAAGTGATACTGTCTTGTTAATAAGTATATCAATTTATGAGCAATGCTTCATGGTAAATTATCCTGAAATGATTTAAAAGAATTTAAATCAAATTTAAGCAAAAACTGAGGTCAACGGTAATAATTGAATATAAATATATAAGATAAAAGGGACATTATCTGTCCTGAACTTAGCCTTATATATGTACACAATGTATAATTATGAAGTATCATAATTCTGAAACGTGCATGTATCTGTTTGATTTTGCACCCAAAGTCACGTTGCATTATATCCATGGCAATCAATAGAATAATGAACTTATATCGTTTAAAGAAAATACGCACACTTAACGTTAAATTTCACGAAATAACGGCAAGACTTTAACAAAATGATTCGCAAAACATAAACGAAGATGACAGCAACTTCGTCGGTTATAAATGTACACATAGTTAAAATAAAGGAAGCATTGTTATAGTAATAAGTACCCTTTTTACTTTATATAGGAACAAGACGAAGAAAACAAAACCAACTGGATTGGAAAATACAAAAATATTGATCGTGGAGGAAGAACGTTCTGCACAATTTGTTATTTGCCATAACTTGTTTTGGCCAGTGCACTGGGGTTTTTTTCACACATGGTGCTTATGCAAAGTGTCAGTGCACATACAGCCTCACGGCATACTACAACGCTCTACGGGCATTTAATAAACCTCGGTCTCGTCTCCAACATTCGGAATCAGCCTACGTGATACAAGGCCAAATTAAGGCCTTGATTTCCCTACATTACCTTTGACAATACTGGCTCTCTAGATTATTCCATAACCACAGACAGAGCTGAGGTATAGTAAACCCTTTGATTTAGAAACTGGCTCACGAACATTGCACGTTCAGTTTGACATCACGAACATGGAGCACAAAAACTTTTTTCCAAAACAACTTGCTAGAAATTTATAATATTTAAATACTAAACATGCTTAATAGTGTTTAGCAACTGAACATTGATGTTTAGGAATAAATGTTAAGATTGTGTTTAATCGCTAAACACATTTTTTGGAGTGTGCTTTACAAGTTATGGACTTTTATTTTACGGCAAAAATTAGAAGCCGTTTGATACTGAGGTGGCATGGTGCCATGCTCGCACGCGCACCCACGTTTATTTATGGTGCAAATCGAGGATTTTCTATTGTTCCTCTTCCCTTTTCCTTTGTCTATACTCTTAACTTTTTTGCAACAGCTCTCATTGGTTTTCTACACGTGTTCTAACCGAGGAGTCCTCTATTTGGTTCCTGTCCTCGTTTCATCAATGATGCTGCACTTGTGTCCTCGATTTACACCATAAACAAACGCAGGTGTTTCGTGCATAGGTGTTACACTCCATGCTCAATCAACCAATAGGTTTTTCAAATTATGCGCGCGCCTCAAATAAAGCACGCGTCACACATGCGCATGAGCGTTGTGCCACATCTGCTTCGGTAAAAATCAAATGACCTCCAATATTATTGTGGTCGTTAGGTAACGTGTGTTGTTTTATCGCGTAGCCTTTATTCTGACGAAATCTTACGACAGCGTTGTACATGTAAACACCCAAATGGGCCAAACAGTCATACACAAACGCAATCATTACAAATGGTATGTACGTACGGAATACGTTCGCGGATCGGAAATTTGCTTGTTAAATCAACATTGTGAGTGGTTCAACTGCCACACTATGGGCAATATGCATTTCACATAAATATGGATGTATGTGTGGATCAGTTGGGGAGATAACTACGCAATGCATGCAGTGGTGATTATAACAAGCTTTTTCAGAGCCGTATACGTATCCCGTACACGCACCACTTTTAATGGTCCCTATTTTGGTTGTACGCGTTTCGAGATTGCATGTCGAAGAAAGTTATTATATGGAGGCCGTCATCATTTCTGGCTTGATGAAGTCTTGATTGGTTACCGATTTGAACTGGTTCTCTGCAATAGAAATAGAAGAGAAAATGATTGTCAATTCTCATACACTCTAATAAAAAAGGGAATTAAACAAGCGCTAATATTTATGATTATACATTGTACAAATATATTTTCATGAACACTATCAAGAGTACTACTCATTAATTATACATGTCACACTTTTGCGCCTTGGGTACATTTTTAGTTAAAACTGCGACCCGTTTATCCCAAGACAATACATTAGCATAAATTCCAAATCTGTTTAGAAATAAAATCGTCAAAATTTGTTTCTTTCGTTTTGTTTTTTTAGGCGGATCGACAAAACCAATTCTCATACAAACTTACCTCCGGAACCGTCTCTGTGAAAGAAGTGAGTGTCTACTGGTTTCAATGGTTTCATGTCCATATGTTGCATCGTCAGTAGCTGTGCATTGGTAAAACTAAAAAAAGAAACGGGGAAGAAAAAACGTGTCAAACTTAATATACCGGGAACATCATGTTGACTCTTTTGACATCCACTCACAATATGTTAATGTTTGATCCGGTCAGCCGGATGTTAAAATGTCATAAATGTTTCCCCGCCTGACTGTGCGCCGAATTCGGGCAAGGGTTGTGGATATCGACTTGTAACAAGTCCAACATGAGACAAGTCTGTCTCCAATGCCACCATATTAGATTTTTCAGCCTTGCGCCTGTGCACGCATGTGGGACACCAATCGTAGTTTTGATTGGTCCAAAACACCACTAAGTGGGGTTTAGTACATCATCTTTTGCACTGCAAAACAGTTTATTTTCCTACATAAAACACAGACATTTCTGTAAAAAGATGGGACAAAAGGGTTAAGTGGCTCTTTCGAACGAAAGGTCCTTTCCATGTTCCAGTTTTGTTGAGTTTGCATTTTTTTAATGTGAAAACTAGGATTGTTTATTAGTTTGGCTGGTTTCAGTAGCACCAGCAGTGTAGTATCTCGCGGCCGGTGTTGTGTGAAATTTGGACCCTATGAAATAAGGACTTGGTTGTACTGCGCATGCCTCAGTGGCATAGTTTGAGAAGGGACATGCTGTCTTCGGTCCGACTTGGAATCCTTATTAAGGTAAAAGTGACACGATTTCATAGGAATCCCGATTTTATATAACACCGGCCAGCAAATATGAAACTGTTTACTATAGCATATACATTTTGTAATTACCTGCGTTGGTTGAGGGGTCTGTAGTCATGTCTCATGAGCGAGGCACCGTGGGAAGACGATACTGATTCAGGAAGTTGCTCTAGGGTCAGAGATCTGATAAACTGATGATAGTCCACCTTATCTTCACTATGTTTGTCGCATCTATTAATGAAATATATATGTCAGTTATTGTAAAGTTACACAAGATATAACATAAACTGCATTTGGCACCATGTGTAACTTTGGCAGAAGCCTTACCCGTACTGCATTATTAAAGAGGTTGTGGAATGCTCAAAGACATTTCCGTCATTTTTCGGGTATATGTAGCCTAAGGTGTAATGAAATAAAAACGACTATTGTGTCTGTCATGAAATGAGTACCGGTACAAAAGGTACTTTTGAGAACTGTTTTTCAGGTCCTGTTTCGACCCGAACGTGCAATTTGTGTAAAAGACGTCGTTGGGGGCAGCAAACAAAACATAGTAAATCGTGACGTAATAAACAGCACTCCCGATGCAGCGTAGTATAAACGAGTCCTGTTTATTATGTCACGATTTACTATGTTTTGTTTGCTGCCCCCAACGACGACTTTTACACAAATTACATGTTCGGGTCGAAACAGGACCAGAAAAACAGCTCTCAAAGAGTACCTTTTTTACTCATTTCATGACAGACACAATAATCGTTTTTATTTCATCACACCTTAGGCTACATATACCCGAAAATGACGGAAATGTCTTCGAGCATTCCACAACCTCTTTAGTGCCCGGCATTACTGACAATTTTATACACTGGCGAAGGAACCTCACCTCTGCATGAGTCTGTCCAGCGCTTTGGCGCTCACGTTGATCTGGAACTTCCCACAAGCCTCCTTGAGGACTCTCTTCGTCACGTGACCGGTGTGGTTGGGGTCCATCTCCATGACGACTCGCCTGAGGTTGATGTGTAGTGGATCGGAAGGGTTCGGTGCCCTGATGGGGAAAAACAGAAACCACAATTAGGAACTATCACTTCGAAAGAGTTAAATAAGGTCCAAGAAACAATTATTTTACGATGTAGGACATTTAAGGTAGGATTGATGGGACACCACAAACGTGTTTCTGTTGTCATACTTATAGGCCATATTTGAATTATTTAATTACGATCTGCATAATATATTTGAGCTTGATATACTCACCCCAGCAACCAGTATTCAAATCGCTCTTTCATTTTTTATGATCGGCCCATAATTTTAGAATTTACCTATTTTCTTCGATATTGAGCTTGTTTTTTGTGATTAATTTATTTAAAGTTGTCCCCAAATCAATTTTTTTCACGACAAGTCAATCAAACGTAAGATTTTGGCCTTTTAGAAGTTGTTTAGTGAACCTCATATATATCAATAAAGTTAAAAGTAAACGTTATAAAAAAAAGTACCCTGAATTAGTTTGGAATAAGTGATACATATATTTATTACATTTCTTAACCCAGGGTTTGCCCAAACAGTTTAAAACTGGTTTCCATTGGGGCCCATGCATACACTCACGTGTTGTAGTAGGATTTCTTGGCCAGGCGAATGCTGTCAAAGATCCCATTGGCCATCGGATCTCTGCTCAAATCTTGAGTGTTTTTACTGCAATCATCGGGAGAGAAATTCAAATTCGATTTTAATGCAACAAGATATTTTACGTCAATACTTTCGACAAGAATAAGTAGATTTAAACCTTACACAACAGATTTATTGTTTTCATTAAAGCAGAAGCTTGGACAGAGAAAGTTTCTTTGCATTTTGTCCCTCCATTTTTTACATTGTCAGACTGCTTAAGTTAGACATGGCTCCTATAACAAATGATTTCATATAGGCCTACAGGAATAGGAAACGGTAAGAGTGACCGACAGCATACAAATGGAAGAACTAGCTTTCAGACTTAACGCCACTTCGTTTACTCCTAACACTTCACAGTCAAATACTGACTAAACTTGACTAGATAGACTTTTCAAGTCAGTTTAATCCAGACAGTTTTACTGAACTTAGTTTTACCCAATTTGACTGTTTTGTGATCGAACACATGGGGTACCTTCGCTACCACACTGTTTCTATCTTACCTGACCATCAGATGTGGATATTTAGGCTCCGTCTGATTCTTTGTCCCCGCTGCTGGAACGTCTCGGCCCGGGGTCGCCTCGGTAAAGTTATCCCTGGCCTCCGTCGTGGGCGACACCTCGTCCGTGCCGAACTTGAAATGCACCCGCCGGCTGTCCCGGACGCGCTCGGCGTTCTCGGCCTGGAACAGCCGCAGTTTGTCCCCCGTCTCGGCCGGCATGGACAGGCAGCAGCCGCTGTAGGCCTCGATGGTCTCGGACCGGCCGGGCAGGTTGGCCGGGTAAGGCAGGGCGCCGTCACCGTCCAGGTACCGGTACTTGGGCAGGGGAGGGGCCATGGTGACTTTCAGGGAAGCCGGGAACTTCACGTAGCTCTCGTGAGATACTGTAACATTGGTGGCAAAGGAGTTCGGATAAAAATTATCATCAATTACGGTCGAGTTTAATTAGAATATCTCATCCCATTATCGTTAAATATTGTATGATTATTTAAACAAAGTATGTATAGTTCAACCACATACCGATTCAACAGCACTGAAACAAAGGATCTATCGAAAGCTTTCAATTTAATTGGCTGAAAATAAATTACGTCACTTTATGCATATGCATAAAAAATTATACTCACGTGACTGGTGTCTGTCTTCAGCGTCTCTGTCTTTATCACACGTTAAGATAACGCTGTTCTTGTCGTGTCTGCCTTTATTTTTCAAACCCTGGTCGTCTCTCGATTTCAGCTGTTCCATAAATAAGAACGTAAACAAAAATAGCAATTAAAATTTCAAAATGTGTGACTATCTCAGATCTAATAAGTCACCTGATTCGTTCAGATAAAATCTCATGCATGCAATAATCAACATAATAATATATGGACTATTTCAGTTTCTTGCAAAATATGTACAAAACCAACGCATTGGCAAACATTTTCACATGCTCAATTCTCCTTTTTTTTTCTTACCTCGATTTCCATTAACAAAAAGGTTGTACTCATTATAACCGAAAATAGTACATAGGGACACATTCCCATTGGCTTGTGCACAGAAAAACACCACAAACCCTCAAATAAAACCCCCTTTTGATAATACACCCCGTGACAAAAAAAACTTTTTAATTATACTCAACCTAATCTCAACCTAATGAATCGTTTTAAACAATTTGCGACATTAATATTCGTTCCAGAAATGGAGTTGAACGAGAGAGAAACTAAAAATATTTCCCTACTGCCCAGTGTCTCCCTAATGTAAAATACAAAGTGTCTCCCTATACGGGTTCCAGAACAATATGCTTTCAGTAATCATGATCGCATTGCAAATAATCGAAACAGTCCAAAAAAACATACTTCGATGATAGCAACTTTTTCAGTAAAAACATTTATGGTTATATAACTGGGCCATTATGTTCTTCATGGGAAGTAAAACACGCACACAATATATTCACTACAAAAACTGTAGTGTTAATTTAACACCATTCGGTATCTATATAGGACAACACCAGTAAAATTTAACACCAGATGGTGCTATATAGATACCAATGGTGTAAATTTAACACTCCAGATTTTGAAGTGTAACACATGGATAACACTACTCACAATGCTTCGCAATTGCACCTTGTCCTTTTCTTGGAAGCTCACGAAGTCACTCTGTTTCGTACTCTTTCCAAACTCAGCCCCATTTATCGTATGCATCACCTGGAGAGTGTATCATCAAAATAAAGATTAAAAACCAAACTAATGATTGACATTAATAAGGTGATAGTCTTGATCTTGTAGTAACGCGAGGAGAACGTTTCCATAATTTGTTTTCTTTGATATTTATTTCCTCCTGTATATTTAACATCATTATTCGTTCAATTTAATTTGATGTCGAGCAACAGACTACCGGTGCGCAAAAGTAATGATCGATTGAGAGTGATGTGGTCAAACTTGTTCGTTCAGGAAAATGCTATTTCGTTTGTTGGCTTCCGATTTCGCATCTGAGAAGACGACTCTGACAGAAGCGTTCATTTTCAATGAATGTTCAAAGGTAACTTTTTTTCTGCACAGAAAAAAATAGGTCCAACATTATTTTATTCCATTCTATCACTGTGACACTTTACCTTTTTAAGTTCTGTTATACATTGTTCATATTTCCTTCTCAGACATTCGTATATTATTTTGTCCATTCGTATATATATTTTAGACCCTGTTTTAACACTATAACATAAGTCTGGTTTAATATCTTGCTAATGCAACTGCCAAATTTCGTTGCACCGAATTGATTTCCCGAGCAAAATCCGAAGTTGATGAAATGAAATGAACAAGTTAAGTAATTTACTGCCTACATTTTACGCGTGAACAAAGATAGCCTGAGTTATTTTGAACATTCGCTGGAACTCACCTCAGACGACGTAGGGCCTTGACACTTTTCCGGCTTCTTGTCTGTCTTCAGTATTTCCGCGTCGTAATCTTTGTTGTATATGCTCGCGGGCTGGTCCGCGTCTGAGCCGAACTGGAGAATAATTTATACAAGCCGGAAATTATAAATAGAATCACAAATAAAGTATTATTCAAACTTTCTTGCGTAGATCTTGCAACGTCTTGCGTGGATATAAGTTGATTTACACGCAACCCGATACTTACTGATGAGAAAACATCTACAATGACACTGCGTCATTATAACTCCAGTTATTTGCACTGCTTGTAATATGTACTGTTCCTGATGACACAAATACATGAATAATATAGAGACACTACCTGAAAATGTACGCCAGTTTGGTATTCTTTGCCGGTCGATGCGTTCTCCAGCACGGGGCCGCTGCCACCAGAACCCCCGGCACTCTTCATTGCGTCACGCTGACTGGCTGCATCGGCGGATCGCGTCATGCCATCTCTCCCCGTTGACACTTCCAGTGTCGCAGTGAGAAGAGGAGACTTGACTAAAAAGTGAAATAAAGGAAAATTTTGATGGATTAAAAAAAACAACCTCGAAATCAGGACTCTTTAAAGGTCTTGATTTATAAGGCTGCACTGCTATACATACAGCAAGCCGGAAACAAAATATGTCGTGACGGACAGAAGACAATGAAAAAGAAGGCTACCGATTTAGACGACACAAAGTTTGAACTTATTCATAGGGTAAATGTTATCTTTGACGTCTTGGTTGCAAAGTTAATGTCATGGTTTTGTAGATCAGTGACTTCCATTACGATTGAAGAAAACAAGGTTTGGGTAAAGATGAGTCGACAACATCAGAGTTCAAAACGTATACATGTATATTTCAACATATAGACCGTTAAACATTTCACACCCATGATAGTCTGGTCATTCAGTCGTTTGATACCATGCACTGTCAATATGCTTTTCCAAATAGGCCTATTATACAAAAAAATGAAGTGTAATGCAATAATGAAAAATGTGGCTTACGATTATACTGCTTGATGAAGTCTAAGTAGTCTATCGTGTTACCAGGCCCTTCTTTGGTCGATGCGAGCAGCTCATCTACGGTAGGTTGCGGGATAGGATCTAACAGACTATTACAGGCTCGCTGTAAGAGCTCCTTCGAGATATAGCCGGTCCTGCAATAACGATGGAAACATTCAAATAGTCATCATTCGTACGGTATATTTGGACCGGGTTGCGAGGCAAATAGGGATAAATAAGACATTTTGGTCAACTTGATTGGCTGAAAGTATTGGCAAGCTTGATAGGCACTATTGCCTAAAAGTATTGGCAAGCTTGATATAGGCACTATCAGAATGCCTGATTTGTTCATTATAATGCGCAACACGAGACAAAGTTAACCCCTTCAGTGCTTCAGCAAATCCCGGAATCTTGTCTTGAAGCTTTTTGTTTTGATTTTAAAACACTATGTGGAGACTTCATTCCAACAGGAACTTTGAGGCGATTTTAAATTTACAAAAAATATCTATTTATTTCATTATATTATTTTTGTTTCGATATTTATTACCAATTTAACTCATCAATCCGATATAAATTTGTATCGAATAAAATTGACAGATAATTATAACGTCAACCAATAAAATTTTCTGATAGTGCCTATCAAGCTTGCCAATACTTTCAGCCAATCAAGTTGGTCGGTGCCGTCAGCCAATCAAGTTGCCCGACACTGACATCCAATCAAGTTGCCTGATACTGTCAGCCAATCGAGCTGGCCGTTACTTACTTCATTGAGTCGTACTGCAAGAGGATATTTCTCAAGATGGCAGCGTTGTTTTCGGCGGTCTTCTTAGCCGCCGTGACCGCGTCCAAGGGGTCAGGGGTCAGAATCATCTCCTCTTTCATACTCGCCCTGAAATGACACCGATTTCTTCATTATTTTCGTCCAAACAAAAATCACTTTTAAAAATGAAAAATACTAAAATATTACATTAAAAAGATGTCACTCTGTTTTCGAATTATTATTCCCATAAAAAGTGAGCGCAAACAATTCTCAATAAGTTCCAGCTTGACGTTATAGGCCTACCGACATTTCGTGACAAACATTAATTAACTCAGTGGAAATCGAGTTGACTTTTTCGTGTATTTTAGGAAGAGTTAATAACGGGTCGCTCTTAATTGAACCTGATACACAGTGCGCACTTTAATATCGTGAAGATAGTTGTGAGTTGGTTTTTCTTTAACTTTAGCAGATTAGTGTTTATGCGAAATAGTAGGAAAAGCCTAAAAGATTACAAACTTTCTGGTGAGATTTTGCAGTAACGCCATGTGTAGAATCTCTTTTGGAAGAGTTAATGTGTGGTTCTGAAAAAAAATAGTTGGTTGTGAAACTCGACGTTCCGAACAGTATGTTGTGATCGTCTTCAGAGATTCTGCACATTGTTTACCGCAAACTCTCACTGGTTTACACTACCGCGATGCAAAGTTTCAAATCATATTCAAAGCTTTGATAAAATTGCAATTGGTGCGGTGAATAATACAGGATGAAAGCTTAGACTCACTTCAAGGTATCGGCGTCCTGCAAAAACCGGCCTTTTGCGATCTGCGTCGGTTCGACGAAGGCCGCCGATTTGGGCTCCTTGGGCGCCGCGTCGAAGTCTCTCTGGAACGTGGACAGCTTGGGTTTGGGCGCCGTGACGTTGTAGTCTCCACTCCGGAAGACATAGGATTCTCGCTCCTCTTCTAGCATTCTCCGCACCGTGGCGGCCGGGTCGCGATCGATGGGCTCCGTCTTGGAGCGGTACAGGGCCGGCGGCTGGAGCGGCTCGAGTCGGAGACCAGACCGGGGCCGGCCAGCCTTGAAGGAGGACACTGTCTCTGTTTGAAAGCTGGGATTCCACAATTTCAAAATTAAAATAAATTATTAAGTTTCAGTGAAACGTATGTATCTATTGTAAAATATGTTGTCGAATAATTTAATAGCTGTATATATTATTTGTATCGTTTTGGTTTGCGGTAACACCATGTGGTAATAACCATACACTTAGAAGATATTTAGCTCTGAAAAGAATTTGTCCTGCTTATCATCAACTTTCGCTAAGTTCTTTTAGAACTTAGAGCAGGACTGTTCTTATCAGAACAAAAACTACTAAGCAAAAGTTGATAATAAGTATCTTTTGAGCAGTAGTTATTAGGCCTACCACATGGTGTTACCGCAAACCAAAACGATACCGATACTCCACCATGCAAAGCCTCAAATAGTATTAATTATTAGAACAAAAATAACAAAAAAAAGTTTATATGGCCACTCACTTGGAATCTTCGTTGCCGAATTGGAAGTGTGTGGCTCGGATGTCTTTCACATTGCGCCTGCGCATCTCTGTCCTGGCCTTCTGTAGATCCGGCAGTGTGGTTTCGCGTTGTATTGTCTGCAGAAATGAAATGGTACAATAAGTGGTAAAAGCCGTTCTAAACCGTTCAATCACACCAATTGTATATGCTTTTTTGTGAATTAAAAAAACATAAATAATCAAATCAAATGAAACGACTCACTTTGCTGAAGTCCGAATTGTAGAATGAAGTCCCCATTGTTGGATCTCGAAAGAAACGAGGGTTCATGTCCTGAAATAATATAAAACGGGAGCATACATCAGATTAATTTTGCCACTTCTGATTTCTGTTTGAAGTAATCGAATAATTCCTCTCTTCGTCCACGTTCAAAAGACAATACTTGGCAAGATATTTAGAAGCAAATTAGTTTTCATCACTTACCGGTAGATTTATTTGATTGTCTTGCCGTAAAACAGTTTTCTGTAATGAAAAAGAAATGGATTTATTTATTTTTTACAAATTTTAGATCGTTTGGAATTCACAAATGCATGGGTGGTAAATGTAGGTTGTTTAACTAATTATGGTCTTATTCGGGTAGTAGTCACGGTAAACGAAATAGTTGTCCCAATTATGGGGTCTGCTACATGTATATGGTTGCAGACCAGTAAATATACCGCCATATAGACCTCCGCGATAATTACGCACACGTCCCGAAATTATGAAAAATATATACTCACAACTCTTCAAGGTGTTTGAGAAACATCAACTGAAAGCTTATTGAATCGTCTTTCATTTTTCTGATACATTTTTTTTTGGGGGGGGGGGGGCTTAACCAGTAACTTTTGGGAGAAAATTCCATCCAAAGATGATCACTCCTAAAAGTAGTCCTGTAGCCCATCCCCATTTTGAAAAAAAAGATGCCTGCGCTCCATCACACAACGGAGCACTTTCAGGGCCCAATTCAGTTCATCAGAATTTCACAGAAATACGAGATCGCAGTCATGTTAACAGCTTCCACCCTTTTTTTTTATTTTTTTTTTACAAACCCTCAAGACCCACAAAATGCTCTAATTTGTGCATGCAAATCGTTATTTGGCCGGCATAGGCAATTTCGGGCCTATTTACTAGCCTGCACTCTTATGAGGCTGATGCCTTCGACTGCATTATAAAAGCCAAAATCAGCACCACGAAACAGCGTCATTAAATAAGATTTGAGGCTTTGCATGGTGGAGATACTAAATAATGAAAGGTTTGCGGAAACACCATGTGCGAATAATTTCTCAACTAAGAGAATGGTTCTGAAAAGAACCAGAGGTATAAACTCGACGTTCCGGTCAGTATGCTCTGGCCGTCTTCAGGAGAGTGCCTAAACTCTAAGAGAATGGTTCTGAAAAGAACCAGAGGTATAAACTCGACGTTCCGGTCAGTATGCTCAGACCGTCTTCAGGAGAGTGCCTAATTTCTAAGAAAGTAAATACACATACAGTTTAGGCACTCTAATGAAGATGGTCAGATCATACTGACCGGAACGTCGAGTTTATACCTCTGGTTCTTTTCAGAACCATTCTCTTAGTTGAGAAATCATTCGCACATGGTGTTTCCGCAAACTTTTCATTATTAAGCGTCATTAAACAATTTCCTTTCCCCATGATTTTTTCTAGGCCTAATTCGTTTGTGATCAAGTAAATCGTTAGCACGATTGAATACTGAAAATCTTTTCCCATATGTCCCTTCTCGGATATGATTTGTTGTTGGACACAATAGTTACCTTTTGTGGTGGATGTTTCCCGTAGTCGTTGGTAGTGAGTGACTTCAGATAGACACCGTTGTCGACTGGCGCTGCGTCTCCTCGCATGTCGAAATGTGCCTGGTTCTTTACAGACAAAATCAAAATATTTTTTTGGTTTTATTTCAGTAACCTTGAAAATTATTTCACATTAAAAACAAACTTTGTGCAAATATCAATTTCTCTAAACCGTATGAATACAAGGCACCTTTTTAATTTTTTTATTTTTGAAGTGCCATTTTTCGTTTTTGCCCATGCTGATCCAGAACAAAACGGAGACGCTCTTGCAAAGATGTCACTTAAGGAGCACATTCTACGGTTGAAGGATTTTCATATTTTCTTTCATGCAGCGTTTAAAGCCAAAATTCGCCAAACCTTAAAATTTGAGACTTCTTTTCTTGACATCTTTCACTTTTTTGTCCTTACATGGACATCAAACGCCCGATTAAATTTTGTTGTTCAAAACCTACCTGAACCCCGGAGTCCCATGACAGAGCTGTGGTCTTATCCGGCTGTGTACCCTATGAATAAAACAGGAAAAAAAATGTATGTTAATATGAAGAAAAAAAGGGTAAGTGATTGTAATGACGATGACGAATAAACACCGGTCCTGATTTATCCCGTCTCGACCAGGTTGAGCGTCCAACAAAAAAATGCTGGGTGGTTGCCAAACCGGTTTCTATACAAATTCTACGCATGACCAAACAAAACTAGTTTTGAGAATTGATTTGAGTATTTAGTGCACAATTTATTATCTTCCCACTCCTCGTCATAATATCCCAACACGACCATTTTCCTTTCACCTGCCATAACCGTTGACGGAGTTGCCGCTCAACTGTCAAGTGAAGTTACGTTCAATTACGCAGTTTACCGTAGGCCTGTGCCAGGAAAAAGCTGCTATAATGTTTGTTTTTTTTGTTTTCAAGGGAAATAGAAATGTGAATATAGCACAGAGTGGGCTATATTGTGTATGTTATGTTGGAACAGAAGAAAATAATGCAAAATGGTGCACTCTAAAAAAAAAAAAAGTCAGATTTGACTAGAAAGCAGTTAAATTTGACTGGCCATTCAGGGTCAGCTGAGTGCAACTGGAAATCAGTCAATCTGACCATGGTATAATTAACTATAGGAAAAATAGTTATGCATATAACTAAAATTGGAGTCCGAAATCCAACTACTTTTTCTAGTCGTAGTATGAAACTTGGAGTTATAGTTATGCATATAACTAAAATTGGAGTCAAATCCAACTACTTTTCTCGTCACTGTATGAAACTTTGCAGGATTAACTGAATTCCTAGTCAATTTTCAATAATTAGGAAAACCAGTCAATATTTTGACGAAGTTTTTAGAGTATCATGTAGGCCTAGGTTTAGTGCCCAAACTTAGGACTCGAACTGTCCCGCGAGCACCTTCTTTTTATTGACGCACAGCTGTTTCTGTTTTAATATCGTTGTTTTTTTTAATTAATGTTCAAAAAGAATACAGACGCTGAAGAAAAAGGCCTGCACTGAAAAATCTAGTGTTGAACTTTTGAACACCTAAAAAACGTGCGATTTTTTTGGTGGTGCAACCGTTTATAAACATTTCAACGCCTTTATAATGGGAGAGACGTCAAGGGCTCAGGCTCATAAGGCTTAATTTTGAGTCGGATTCATTAAGCAGGTATCCATGCACCAAAAACAAAGCCACAAACAGCCGGTTGAAGTTTTGCCGCTGCTTGAATGAAATTCGACTTTCAAGGCAAACAAATTATAAACATTCCGTTTTACATTGTCTGCCTCGTGAACGATTCCAGTTGATTAGAACATGGAGCTATAGCTCCATGATTAGAAACACTAAACATGTGTTTAACTTTTAAACGCTTGACGTCATGACATTCAACTTTTAAACACTCTAAACGCATAGGCGTATTTTTGCCATTACCTATAAACACTTGGTTTTACAGTATACTGTTATATTATTGAAAGCATTTTACTGCGCTACGCTCCATCAAATATACATGAGATGTAGGCAAACACAGGTTATTCACAACAGTCGCATCACAGTATCGATCGTTGTTGCTGGAGTTTACAGTAAATAAGGCTTGGGACTAGTGAATTGTCCACCAACGTAAAGCAAACATGGGACGAGTGTTTAGGAAAACTGGAATCGAGTGTTGCTATATTGTTAGACTTCCCCCGTGTATTTATACAACAAGCATGCCTGTCACGGCCCTTAATGGTTAAAAATGATTTTGAGTAACCTTGACAACTGCATGGGTGCGCGACGAAGCGTTTGGAAATTGTCAGAGAAAATGCGGCAGAAAACTTTTTGTTCCTACATTTTTCACATGTTTAGTCCTAGCCATGTTCAGATATTTTGTGAGAAACAAAAGAGAAGCAAGGGTTAATTTGGACTTGAACCCCATAATTCATCTATATTTGTTACTGTACTTGATGGTACTAACAGAACGTCGAACGATGTACATAAACATGTCGCATACATCAACAAATCTGAACGAGTCGTATTCAAACATGTGGGGGAAAAAGTGGGCACAGTTAAATGTTTAGAAATTTATTTAAACTCTAAACACAAATTTTACAGTGCATGGTTGATATTTTTCTGATCATTCTACGATTCCAAAACGCGACCAACTGATATTTTTTTAATGATGCAACCACGTGACCTAATCATCTCACTGGTTGAACAAAATACCCTCGTGAATGGGACTCAATTGTAATAAAAGAGGTTATTTCACGCGTTACTGATTTATTATCATGAATCCGAATTAATCCGTGGGATGGCCATAATCCCTTAACTTTATCAGTGTTAATCCTCTGAACAAGTTAACAACAATCGCAAATACTACATGTGTTCTATACGCGGGAGATTAATTCAATTCCAATGTTTCAGTGATAACAACAACTGTGCATGATGCACGATATTGCACTTTCGAGACCGAATTTCGGCAAACTGTAATGTAGACTATTTCATCACTGAATGCCGGTTTCCAATGAATTGCGATATATTTCAAGCATGAACGTTACATTTACATTTACATTTCTTTCTTAGGCTTTAGTGTCATCACATTTTGTTGGTGTGGGAGTCTGGACCCTGGAGTTGAGATGGGATTAGCTTCTCTGCTAAATGTCAAAGTTTTATAGTGTAATAAGTATGCCCAAGCTATCACAGTTGTTCATCCTCCGATCATTATATATATATTCAAAAAAGTTACGTGCAACGCGGAAAGAAGTCTAGAAACTCATTCACACATTTTTTTAAATACATCTTCATTTATTCTTTGATCGTTTTAGCACGAAATAATTTCGTTCTCTGTGATATGAAATTCACTCTGAACACTTCGTTTTGGACCTACACCGTATCCATTGCAACTTTATGGGCACAAGTCATTGCCATTTTATGGATAATTTAGAATTGAAACTAAAATTTCAAACATTACTTTAATTGTGCCTTTGATATAAATCAAAACGGTGATTCTGTGTGCATTCTGTTCCACCTGACCGGCTAAACTATAACGTGAATATAGTTATGCACCGCTCATAATGTCGGGTCGAAATTTCTCGGAAAATTGTCAAAGATTTTGTTAGGGCCCTGTCGGAGCGATTCTCCAGAAATACCACCCGTTTCCAGAAGTACCAGGCTACCACCCGTGTACGTGTAAACCTCACCACAACTCCCTGTATTTCTCCGGGCCTACCTTGTAAGCGAATTTAGTCGTGCTGGCCCATGGTGGTATTTTAGTCCTGTCACTCGTCAAGTTGGTGATGTGGTCTTGTGTAAGTGACCGCCGTAAGGCCCGGACCTCCTCCACACGGGACGCGCCATACAGTTGCTCCCTCCTCCTGGCCGTCGACGCCGGGTTCAGTACGCTCATGTCTCCGGTCGACCGGGACTCCGGGCTTTACCAAGACGATTGGATGATTTGGGTGGGGAAAAACTGAAGTTGAAGTACTTGATAATGGATTTCCCCAGTGAAGTTTAAGAACTCTAAACAAGGGAGATTGATACAAGGTGAAAGTGCTTTCCCAGAGTTTTGCCTCACACCAGTTTCAGGAGAATTTTGTCTTGAATCGGCGATGTAAGTCAACGCGTGTGTACGTTCCGCGTGCGGGACAGTGTTGCTGTTCGTTACCATTGTACACGTAACAAAATCAGTGTTTACGAGCGTTGCGTGGAGGTGCTGTGCGAGGGCGCTGTTCCGAGGAGTGATTGTTCGGGTTTTGTGCCGCGTTGCTAGACAACCAAGGCCAAATGTTAACAAAAAGGGCACCCCCAACAGACCGAAGGGTCACTGTATGAGTCGGTTGTACCCTCATATCGATCCACTCAGCAGAGTTACGATTATCTTGAATAGCGACAAAAGGAAGCACCTCACTCATATACAACAGACCTTTCTCCAAAAAGTACCAGGTATACAAAAGGGGTCGCCGGAAGATTTGTGTATTAAAAGATAATCTTTTTGTCCACGGCGTGATAGATTGCTCAATAACGGTACGTGGAGTGATCTGACTGCTGACGCACGGCGATACGCTCAAAGATTAATGTCATTTGCATCACCGTTGGACTCATGAATTTCCTCAATGTAAACAAACAAAAATGGTATATATAGAGGCTGGCGAGAATATACGACAGAACTTGCAATGAGGCTACAAAATGTACGGAAGTTTTATGGATATATTTGTTCAGTTTTATTGCCAAAAAGTACAATGTCCTTTTCTCATTGTGGTATAGTTTATGGTCTTTCATTATATTATAACCGAATGTAATTTAGTAACAACTGCAGATAAATAATTAATAATGTCGCAGACTCAAATCGACATACACAGCACTGTTACTGGGACCCTTTGGAAGAAAGACGCAACAGAGCTCGACTATGCACCATCTACAAAGAAATTCACGGTATAATTCCAAGTAATATCTCCCACCTGCAAATTCATCTACCCAGTGACCAGCCAACCACCAGACGTACTACCAGACAAACCAATAGCACTTTAAATCTTCAACCCGTCCAGTCAAACAAAAACTACTATATCTCCACTCGCTATACCCATGGACAATCCCTGAGTGGAACCTCCTACCTGACTCTACTAAAAACCAACCCACACTGAACGCCTTCAAAACCCAACTAGACAAGATAAATATCGGCCAACTTTCCACCCATGCGCACTTTAAAATTTAGTAATCAACCAGCACCATGACAGCGTTACCAGCACGTGATAGCCCCACCATAGGCGATTGTGCAGTAGCATACAGATACAGATTAATTCCACATGCAGGCCTTTTTTGAGACTATAATTTCACGCATAACTCAAAGGGAACATTGTAGCTCGGATATTAATTCTTAAAGGTTTTCCCAGCAGTTTCATATAGTTTATTATTCGAATTCCGCACCTCTTCCTATATTCAAAGTCGTCCCTCAACATCGATTTAGTGCGCAAACGTTTAAT